>OZ035960.1:72183444-72622444 GCA_964034945.1 Chrysopilus asiliformis | reverse complement strand
GTTACAATTTGCGATAGATAGAGTCGTTTGAGTGACTTGATCTCTAAATCAGTACAACATAAATAAAAATGGTTCCCGGTGGGTAACGGTTCATTTCCGAACCTACATGTCGAACATTTTTTTCAAAATTTGGTCCCAGAAATCAGCCTTCTTCGTTTGTACAGACCATTAGAATACACCCTATATATATACCTCGATAATCGCAACTATAATAGACAGAGCCTGTTGCAATAACCGAGTCAGTTGCGTTAACCGAGTCACAACATTATCTGTCAAAAAGGGAAACATAAGTTCTTAAACAATATAACAGCTCCAAAAATAGGATAAAATCTCTACCATTTGTAACGTAGTTTTTACGCTGCAAAATTATTTACAATACTAAATAAATAGTAAATACTGCAAAAGTATTTACACCAAGTTTTTCATACATCAAAGTTCAGTCGGATTAGCCTCAACTGGAATATTATGAATTCAAAAATTCCACTTTGAGAGTTTATAACAGGGGTCGGCAATTAGTTTCTATGGAGGTCCGGATAATTTGAAAAAAAAAAATTCAAGGTCCAAAAAAACTTGAACAGTTTTAGCCGTTTAAGGTAAATTATTTAATAGAATATAATATAAATTATAAAGCATTAAAGAAAAATATTTTTGGCGGTCCATTTATTTCCCCTAAATAATTGTCGACCCCTGGTTTATAATCTCGCCATACACAAATTGTACGATTGCCTGCCAATTTTAGTTTTTGTGTTTTTTTTGTTGGCACAGACTTGTTTTGCAACAGCCATTCTTTTATTTTATTTTATTTTATTTTATTTTATTTTATTTTATTTTATTTTATTTTATTTTATTTTATTTTATTTTATTTTATTTTATTTTATTTTATTTTATTTTATTTTATTTTATTTTATTTTATTTTATTTTATTTTATTTTATTTTATTTTATTTTATTTTATTTTATTTTATTTTATTTTATTTTATTTTATTTTATTTTATTTTATTTTCTTTATTTGTGGAAAAAAACTTAATATAATACAATTAACAGGCCCAGAGCCCTCTTACAAATTGTATAGTGGAAAAAATAATAGTGTTATAAATAAATAAATGAGAAGCGAATAACTAAAAAATATAAATAAATTCATTGTGATGTTTTCAACTTACATGCTAAAAAAAAAATAACAATATTTTACTAACCGTAGTGTAATAAATAAAAACAAGGAACAGAGAATAAAGTCAATAAAAGATTTCCTGTAACTATTTTTTATCTTTGCTTAGCCGAAACAGTATCAGATTATAAAAAATTTGCATTAATCGAGTCAACCCTATTTGGAAGTTGCGTTTATTGAGTCAACAGTGTAAAATTTTAGGTGTTGCGTTAACCGAGGAGTTGCGTTCTTCGAGGGTTGCGTTTACCGAGGTCACCCTGTATTTAAATATATATTTAAATATATATATATTTAAAATATATATGTATTTGCCAGAACACAATTTCCAAATAAATCCGGGTCAGATTTCTCAAGATTCCGTTTCCCGCCAAAAATTAATAATTTTCAAGTACGCAAATTTTTTCAGTTTTTGCTAAATTTCTAAAGCCGCTATTTATTAGCGTCATTTATTAGTTTTTTTCCTGAGCTATTTTTCAAAGCTCCTTCATTTAAGACATCACACGATGGATATTTCGGCAGTTCGATTTGGACAAAATGATTTCTGTTGACCACCATTTTGTTTTTTTTTCTTCTCGCATACACGAATACACACATGTTGCATTGTTATCGGAGTTACGTGTGTGCAAAACTTCAAGCCAAACAGATGAGGGGAAATGGGTCAAAATTAAATCATATGGTTTGAGCCTAACAAAGAAACTAACAAACTTAAAGCTTGTAAAAACGAAGATAGCCAAAATCCTCTTTTAAATGTTTTTTTTTTGGTTTTGCACTCGGAATCCGGTCTTGAATTCTGTTTTTGTATTCGGTTCTAGATTCTCGGTTCTTGAACTCGGAACCGGGTCATCGGGTAGTATGGTTTGACAGAACCGTTTCTCCTCCTTTTAATAGCAAAATAGTGGGACGTCTAAAATTAAAAACACAAATTTTTTAACTGTTGTAAAATTTATTTGATTTTAACACTTTCAGAAAACATTTCCACAAGTCTCGAATTTTTCAATTTTGAAGTAAATTACAGGAAATTTCATTGGGGCCCTTATTGCCCTAACAAAAACAATTTTTATTATATTGATTCGCAAAAAAATACCTTTCGCATTGTACACAAGGTTTTAAATTCCATACGATACGAGTTGGCAAACACCTGAACCCTAAACCAGTCAAATACAATTTTAAAGATTCGCCATATCAACTCAAGCGAGAAATGAATTCTTATACCAAATATTTTTAAACAAACAAAAGGATTAATATCTCCCTTATTCCCACTGACCCGGATATGGGGGTGGTGTTGATAGAAAGATATATATTTTGGCGGGAGTCGGGACCTGGAGTTTTTGGCGGGAAAGGAAATCTTGAGGAATTTTACTCGGTTGACTTGGAAATGGTGTTCTGGCAAGTATAATTTTTTTTGGCGGGAAACAAATTTTCTTGAAATCGGCTGCAGCAGTAAATTTAATTTTTGCGCAGTAAAAGAGCAGTACATTTTCCACTTTTCGTTTTTTTATTTTTTTTTGCTTCAACTTGAAGCTGCAGCAGCAAATTTTATTTTAGCGCAGTAAAATAGCGCAGTAAAATTGAAGAGAATTTTTTTGTGTGCTATTTTTGTGTTCCAGCATAATAGAGCTAATTTTTTGTAGCAATGAATCTTTTCGACGTGGATACGTCTTGGATTTTGGTTATGGGGGTACAAATTAGAAAATCGGTTTGCTGCCATGATAACAAATTTGCAATCGATGAAACTCGATAGTTTGTGGTGACATTCGAACAGAAACTGTGTTATAAGATGAGGCCTACATTAAAGCATTGTTTAGGGTATTTTGTTATGTTAAACTATGTTCAATTATCTTTTTAAGAATCAAAATCTAAATTTTCACTGCCGCTGTTATGCTGTGTTTGCTGCTTGTAGTACAGATTTCACATTTATACTCTTTTTATGCTTCTCCTTTATGTGTATTGAATCTGATGTATTGAAAGCCAGGTTATTTCGTTCTTTCGCTCTGAAAAGTGTCGCTCTTAACGGCAAAATCGTTTGCTGTGGTTTCCGACTCTCGTTCTTGGGAACGAAAATGATTTCTATTTAAGTTTTGGCTTCTTGTTCAAAGCGGTTTGTGGGTCTCGCATAAAAATGAATGAAAGCCTCGAGCGATGGCTTTTTGGTATGATGCACACACACATGTAAGTATGCATTTTACTAGTGAGAGAACGATATTTCGCTCCCAGCATTATAGTTGTGTTCAGGGTTGTGAGATTTTTGATCTTCGAAATCGTAGTAAATCAGCCGAAAAATTGTAGTAGAATCGATGAAATAGTAGTAAATTTATGTAAAACCTTCGTCATTATATATATAACTAATTTGAACGAAAGACTAGAAATGGGAGTGTTTTGAACACTGTATGTATGATATTTACTTCATACTTCTCTTATCATAAACCAATTACTTATAAATAAAATTATTATATAAAATTATTATTATAAATAAAATTATTACATTATAAAATTATGAAACCGAATATCTCAAAAACGGTGCATCTTATCAAAAAAGTCCAAGAACAAAAGTTATTTAGGATATGATTCTACATAAAACTCCCATACATCAAAATCCGATTGGAATAAATTAAAAAAAAATCTAATTAGAAAGTTTGACTTCAAACTGGAATTTTGATACAACTGTTCGTCGTTCACTTAAATCACCATACGGATTTTCAATAATTGCCAGACTGGCAATTATAGCTTTTGTTGTGTTTTAAATAAAAATTTGTTTCCTTAATTTCATTTTCACTAAAATTTCTTACTTAAATATCTATTGGCGATCGTTGTAGGCGGATCCACGTCTTCTGGCCGTCTCTACGAGACAGACACCTTGCTTTTAGTTTAAGAACTAAACTATTTAAAGTTAAAAGTTTCATTTTTTCGTTTAGTTTTTAAACTTTTTAGCTCGGTTGAAAATGTTTAAACAAAATAGTTGAGCGAAGTTGAAAAAAATCAACCTAAATTTTCCGCCGTGTTTGGTAGAGAAATTTTAAAATTTTTATTGTTTCTTTTTTTTGTACTAGAATGGAAGAAAATTTTTTTGGCGCTTTGTCTCAGAAATAAAAGCGAGATAAAAGCTTAAAAAATAAAATAAATATTTATCTCGCTTTTATTTCTGATACAACACGCCCAAAAAAATTTTTTTTAATTTTTTTTTTGGCACATTTAAAAAAAAAACTTTTTTCAAAAAAAAGATTTTTCCTTCACCGTATTGTGTCTTTAACGCAGATGACTAGAGACATAGCTGGACATTTTGTCAGTTAAAAGTTTGCATACAGATGAAGAAAGACAAAAAAAGCGTAATTTTTGGTACTGCGTAGGACACCAACCCCCACCCATAATTTAAAAAACTTGTGAAATAAAAAAAACATATAGAATATATTGTACATGCCTTGGACTTGAAACTCCATTACAAAACAATACTCACAAAAGAAACTTTTTCCAATAAACGAACAAACACATAGAAAGAGAATAATAAGCACGCTGATAACGCAAATAAGAGTCTATCCGGTTTTGTCACTTCAGATATAAAAATGTAAACATATTTTTTAGGGAATCAGGATTTTTACACACCTCCAGGTAGTATAGCTAAAAGTGAATAATTAGAGGTAGTATGGCGTCACAATTCAAACATCGCTATTTGAAACCTATGATCTTCACCGGGAGTTGTACAATTTCTCCCATTTTCGCACAAAGTTTAAATTTCAGGTAGAAACCTCAATTAATTTTCGAGTGACTTTGTTTGAGGTATTTCAATATTATATTCAATTTTTTATAATATGAGGCTTTATGTAAGAAAGGTATCATCTCACTAATGGGTTGGTTAAGTGTATTCCACTTTCCATGTCCAGCTTTTATAATTCTTTCATATGGCACCCCTGCGTCTTTGTCGGCATCTGTAGGGACACAAATACTCAGTAAGCTTTCCCATTTCAGAATGGAAAGATACACAGTTCAAGAACGGCTAGAAATTACTCAGCGCAATTGAAGACGTCGGTGCAAAAAGCGGTCATCTCCACTTTTTCAAACTTTTCAGGAGAGACAAAAAACATATTGGCGTGAAATTTTTGCTCTGGGACAAAGTTAACAAATTACAATTTGAATCAAGCATGTATTCTTAGATCATTTTAATTTGAGATAAATCTATATTTTTTTTTGGAAAAAGTTATAGACATTTTAAATTTTGGAGATAGCTGTTTCTTGCACCCAAGAGGACATCAGGGGTTCTCAAAATGCATTATTATACAGTCCAAAATATGTTTAATAGCCTTTCAAAATAAACAAATCGTCGGCTAAGAGTGAAATTTTGCTAAGTCCATTATACCAAATTTTCCAGAAGAGCAATAAAAACCTTGTTAAATCATTTTAATTTTCATTTATAGAAAACAGAGTCTCATTTAAAGAAAACTGAGCCCAATTTAATTCACATTTAAGGAAAACTCAGTGTTATTGAAAGAGAATTAAAACGATTTAACAAGGTTTTTATTGCTCTTCTGGAAAATATACCAAATGCACTTAGCACAATTTCACTCTTAGCCATTAGAATGAAATTTATTATACCCGTATGGTGAAACCAAAGGGTATATTAACTTTGCCTTACCGTTTGTAACGCCAAGATCCCGTCATCGCACAAAAAAATGAATTACACCAGTGTGTTTAGAATGATGAAAAAAGTTGAATTTAGCATGTCCGTCCGTCTGTCTGTCCGTCTGTCCGTCTGTCTGTCCGTCTGTCCGTCTGTCTGTCCGTCTGTCTGTCTGTGGCGCGGATTGCGGGCGCACGGATTAAGCTAGAGACTTGAAATTTTGCGCAGATTCGTTTTTCGTAAAATGCAAGGCTAAGTTCGTTAATGGGCAAAAATGGACCATTAGGGGGGGTACCCCCCATACGAACGAAAAGATTTTTTGCGAATATCTCAAAAACGGTGCATCTTATCAAAAAAGTGCAAGAACAAAAGTTATTTAGGATATGATTCTACATAAAACTCCCATACATCAAAATCCGATTGGAATAAATTTTAAAAATTCTTATTGGAAAGTTTGACTTCAAAGTGGAATTTTGGTACAACTGTTCGAATTTTGATACGAATATCACCATACGGGTCTCCAATGATTGCCAGATTGGCAATTATAGCTTTTGTTATGTTATAAAATTTAATTTAATACCATCTAGATATCATATAATAATCCTATTGCAACTCATTGCACTTTTTTATCCATATTTATAGTTATAATTATAGTTATACTTATAGTTCTTAAAGAATTTCTTAAAGAATTTCTTAAAGAATTTCTAAAATGTTTATATTCATAACCTAAATCATTCTTATTTTAAAAAGGCTCTTAGTTGGTTTTTAGTAAAGGTATGCTAACCTAGGAGGATTTTTAGGTGTAGAACTTATTACAATAGATCTTGCGCTTTTTCAAAAACTTTATTATGTGTGATATTTGAAAAATATTTGATTTTCTACACTATGAAATACAAAAAAAATATACATTTCATTGCCGAAATTCTAATTTAAATAACAACTTCCTGGCCTTCTATACTTCACTTTAGATTTTTATTAAATTAAATTCAAAGAGCTACTAATTGAAGGGTCAAGTCTTGATTCTGTTTGGTCATGTCTTACTAGTATCTCGAATAAAGCCCTTACAACTTCTAAACACACGTAATACAATTTAAATACCACATTTTTATTTTATATATGCTCAAAAAAGTTCATGATAAGTGTGGATATCATTGGTGTCAAACATTCACTAGAATTGGTTTGTTGTGATTATCAAGAAGAAGTGGTTTGCATTTAGCAACAAACTTTTGATATAAATTTGTATTGAGGAATTGATAGGTGAATTAAGCATTTATAATTTTATGTTTAATGGTGCTGCATCGGAGTTCCAGTTGTATAATAGTCAAAACATTACGCATTAATGCAGCGAATTTGTTGTTAGTGAACGTGGGGCGGATTGGAGTGCCTAAGGATTGTCACAAATTTTCTCACTTACTTTGTATATAAAGACTAAATATATTCTAAGTCCTTTTTAAGTTCATGAATAGAGGGACGGAAGATCGAAAATAATATAAAAAATGAGTTTCAGCGAGAGGATTTTTTTTGTCTCTTGCTCTTTCTCCTCACAATCGTTTCTGTCACATTCATTATTAATACATCCATACTCCAATAGTTTTTACTTTCTTCTACGGAGTATAATAAAGTAGAGTAAGTTCGGGTATTGTGGTACACCTTCTTTTATTTTCATAATAAATCACTAGTTTTAAAAGCAATTATGTTAGAATTTCGTTTACGATACCTCCAGAGGCTTGCCTATAAAATTCCACAGCAATGTTACCAATCATAAACATAAAAACAAAAATATGATCAAAAAAGTACACTAACTGAAAAAGTAGTGCTTCAAAAAATTGGCGGGTAATGTGGTATACTGTTTCTTCCATACAAATATTTAAGGTGGGTAATGTGGAATACTGTATATATTCAATATTTGTATGGAAAAAATATGGAAAAAATAGTATGCCACATTAGCCGTTTTCTTAGTCAAATTCGCCTCAATCCAAAAATGTTCCTTTCAAAAATCCAATGTGTTGTCTAAATAATAGTTCACTGATTCACAGTTAAAAAAACAACTTAAAATTGGCTTTCGAGATTCACTTGAATGTGGAGACAATAAAATTTTGATTGTAATCAAAACCGTCTTTCAGAAAATTCCGGTATAACCTGATAAAACATGGACTTATCAACACCAACAATGGCTGCCGAATTTCACAAAAAACAGTTTTGTATGTTTGATCTTGCGATGCGACATCTCATATCCATCATCGTTCTGTCTGTCAGTCTGTCTGTCTGTCTGTCTGTCTGTCTGTCTGTCTGTCTGTCTGTCTGTCTGTCTGTCTGTCAGTCTGTCTGTCTGTCAGCCTGTCAGCCTGTCAGCCTGTCAGCCTGTCAGCCTGTCAGCCTGTCAGCCTGTCAGCCTGTCAGCCTGTCAGCCTGTCAGTCTGTCAGTCTGTCAGTCTGTCAGTCTGTCAGCCTGTCAGCCTGTCAGCCTGTCAGCCTGTCAGCCTGTCAGCCTGTCAGCCTGTCAGCCTGTCAGCCTGTCAGCCTGTCAGCCTGTCAGCCTGTCAGCCTGTCAGCCTGTCAGCCTGTCAGCCTGTCAGCCTGTCAGCCTGTCAGCCTGTCAGCCTGTCAGCCTGTCAGCCTGTCAGCCTGTCAGCCTGTTAGCCTGTCAGCCTGTCAGCCTGTCAGCCTGTCAGTCTGTCAGTCTGTCAGTCTGTCAGTCTGTCAGCCTGTCAGCCTGTCAGTCTGTCAGTCTGTCAGTCTGTCAGTCTGTCAGTCTGTCAGTCTGTCAGTCTGTCAGTCTGTCAGTCTGTCAGTCTGTCAGTCTGTCAGTCTGTCAGTCTGTCAGTCTGTCAGTCTGTCAGTCTGTCAGTCTGTCAGTCTGTCAGTCTGTCAGTCTGTCAGTCTGTCAGTCTGTCAGTCTGTCAGTCTGTCAGTCTGTCAGTCTGTCAGTCTGTCAGTCTGTCAGTCTGTCAGTCTGTCAGTCTGTCAGTCTGTCAGTCTGTCAGTCTGTCAGTCTGTCAGTCTGTCAGTCTGTCAGTCTGTCAGTCTGTCAGTCTGTCAGTCTGTCAGTCTGTCAGTCTGTCAGTCTGTCAGTCTGTCAGTCTGTCAGTCTGTCAGTCTGTCAGTCTGTCAGTCTGTCAGTCTGTCAGTCTGTCAGTCTGTCAGTCTGTCAGTCTGTCAGTCTGTCAGTCTGTCAGTCTGTCAGTCTGTCAGTCTGTCAGTCTGTCAGTCTGTCAGTCTGTCAGTCTGTCAGTCTGTCAGTCTGTCAGTCTGTCAGTCTGTCAGTCTGTCAGTCTGTCAGTCTGTCAGTCTGTCAGTCTGTCAGTCTGTCAGTCTGTCAGTCTGTCAGTCTGTCAGTCTGTCAGTCTGTCAGTCTGTCAGTCTGTCAGTCTGTCAGTCTGTCAGTCTGTCAGTCTGTCAGTCTGTCAGTCTGTCAGTCTGTCAGTCTGTCAGTCTGTCAGTCTGTCAGTCTGTCAGTCTGTCAGTCTGTCAGTCTGTCAGTCTGTCAGTCTGTCAGTCTGTCAGTCTGTCAGTCTGTCAGTCTGTCAGTCTGTCAGTCTGTCAGTCTGTCAGTCTGTCAGTCTGTCAGTCTGTCAGTCTGTCAGTCTGTCAGTCTGTCAGTCTGTCAGTCTGTCAGTCTGTCAGTCTGTCAGTCTGTCAGTCTGTCAGTCTGTCAGTCTGTCAGTCTGTCAGTCTGTCAGTCTGTCAGTCTGTCAGTCTGTCAGTCTGTCAGTCTGTCAGTCTGTCAGTCTGTCAGTCTGTCAGTCTGTCAGTCTGTCAGTCTGTCAGTCTGTCAGTCTGTCAGTCTGTCAGTCTGTCAGTCTGTCAGTCTGTCAGTCTGTCAGTCTGTCAGTCTGTCAGTCTGTCAGTCTGTCAGTCTGTCAGTCTGTCAGTCTGTCAGTCTGTCAGTCTGTCAGTCTGTCAGTCTGTCAGTCTGTCAGTCTGTCAGTCTGTCAGTCTGTCAGTCTGTCAGTCTGTCAGTCTGTCAGTCTGTCAGTCTGTCAGTCTGTCAGTCTGTCAGTCTGTCAGTCTGTCAGTCTGTCAGTCTGTCAGTCTGTCAGTCTGTCAGTCTGTCAGTCTGTCAGTCTGTCAGTCTGTCAGTCTGTCAGTCTGTCAGTCTGTCAGTCTGTCAGTCTGTCAGTCTGTCAGTCTGTCAGTCTGTCAGTCTGTCAGTCTGTCAGTCTGTCAGTCTGTCAGTCTGTCAGTCTGTCAGTCTGTCAGTCTGTCAGTCTGTCAGTCTGTCAGTCTGTCAGTCTGTCAGTCTGTCAGTCTGTCAGTCTGTCAGTCTGTCAGTCTGTCAGTCTGTCAGTCTGTCAGTCTGTCAGTCTGTCAGTCTGTCAGTCTGTCAGTCTGTCAGTCTGTCAGTCTGTCAGTCTGTCAGTCTGTCAGTCTGTCAGTCTGTCAGTCTGTCAGTCTGTCAGTCTGTCAGTCTGTCAGTCTGTCAGTCTGTCAGTCTGTCAGTCTGTCAGTCTGTCAGTCTGTCAGTCTGTCAGTCTGTCAGTCTGTCAGTCTGTCAGTCTGTCAGTCTGTCAGTCTGTCAGTCTGTCAGTCTGTCAGTCTGTCAGTCTGTCAGTCTGTCAGTCTGTCAGTCTGTCAGTCTGTCAGTCTGTCAGTCTGTCAGTCTGTCAGTCTGTCAGTCTGTCAGTCTGTCAGTCTGTCAGTCTGTCAGTCTGTCAGTCTGTCAGTCTGTCAGTCTGTCAGTCTGTCAGTCTGTCAGTCTGTCAGTCTGTCAGTCTGTCAGTCTGTCAGTCTGTCAGTCTGTCAGTCTGTCAGTCTGTCAGTCTGTCAGTCTGTCAGTCTGTCAGTCTGTCAGTCTGTCAGTCTGTCAGTCTGTCAGTCTGTCAGTCTGTCAGTCTGTCAGTCTGTCAGTCTGTCAGTCTGTCAGTCTGTCAGTCTGTCAGTCTGTCAGTCTGTCAGTCTGTCAGTCTGTCAGTCTGTCAGTCTGTCAGTCTGTCAGTCTGTCAGTCTGTCAGTCTGTCAGTCTGTCAGTCTGTCAGTCTGTCAGTCTGTCAGTCTGTCAGTCTGTCAGTCTGTCAGTCTGTCAGTCTGTCAGTCTGTCAGTCTGTCAGTCTGTCAGTCTGTCAGTCTGTCAGTCTGTCAGTCTGTCAGTCTGTCAGTCTGTCAGTCTGTCAGTCTGTCAGTCTGTCAGTCTGTCAGTCTGTCAGTCTGTCAGTCTGTCAGTCTGTCAGTCTGTCAGTCTGTCAGTCTGTCAGTCTGTCAGTCTGTCAGTCTGTCAGTCTGTCAGTCTGTCAGTCTGTCAGTCTGTCAGTCTGTCAGTCTGTCAGTCTGTCAGTCTGTCAGTCTGTCAGTCTGTCAGTCTGTCAGTCTGTCAGTCTGTCAGTCTGTCAGTCTGTCAGTCTGTCAGTCTGTCAGTCTGTCAGTCTGTCAGTCTGTCAGTCTGTCAGTCTGTCAGTCTGTCAGTCTGTCAGTCTGTCAGTCTGTCAGTCTGTCAGTCTGTCAGTCTGTCAGTCTGTCAGTCTGTCAGTCTGTCAGTCTGTCAGTCTGTCAGTCTGTCAGTCTGTCAGTCTGTCAGTCTGTCAGTCTGTCAGTCTGTCAGTCTGTCAGTCTGTCAGTCTGTCAGTCTGTCAGTCTGTCAGTCTGTCAGTCTGTCAGTCTGTCAGTCTGTCAGTCTGTCAGTCTGTCAGTCTGTCAGTCTGTCAGTCTGTCAGTCTGTCAGTCTGTCAGTCTGTCAGTCTGTCAGTCTGTCAGTCTGTCAGTCTGTCAGTCTGTCAGTCTGTCAGTCTGTCAGTCTGTCAGTCTGTCAGTCTGTCAGTCTGTCAGTCTGTCAGTCTGTCAGTCTGTCAGTCTGTCAGTCTGTCAGTCTGTCAGTCTGTCAGTCTGTCAGTCTGTCAGTCTGTCAGTCTGTCAGTCTGTCAGTCTGTCAGTCTGTCAGTCTGTCAGTCTGTCAGTCTGTCAGTCTGTCAGTCTGTCAGTCTGTCAGTCTGTCAGTCTGTCAGTCTGTCAGTCTGTCAGTCTGTCAGTCTGTCAGTCTGTCAGTCTGTCAGTCTGTCAGTCTGTCAGTCTGTCAGTCTGTCAGTCTGTCAGTCTGTCAGTCTGTTGTCAGTCTGTCAGTCTGTCAGTCTGTCAGTCTGTCAGTCTGTCAGTCTGTCAGTCTGTCAGTCTGTCAGTCTGTCAGTCTGTCAGTCTGTCAGTCTGTCAGTCTGTCAGTCTGTCAGTCTGTCAGTCTGTCAGTCTGTCAGTCTGTCAGTCTGTCAGTCTGTCAGTCTGTCAGTCTGTCAGTCTGTCAGTCTGTCAGTCTGTCAGTCTGTCAGATCTGTCAGTCTGTCAGTCTGTCAGTCTGTCAGTCTGTCAGTCTGTCAGTCTGTCAGTCTGTCAGTCTGTCAGTCTGTCAGTCTGTCAGTCTGTCAGTCTGTCAGTCTGTCAGTCTGTCAGTCTGTCAGTCTGTCAGTCTGTCAGTCTGTCAGTCTGTCAGTCTGTCAGTCTGTCAGTCTGTCAGTCTGTCAGTCTGTCAGTCTGTCAGTCTGTCAGTCTGTCAGTCTGTCAGTCTGTCAGTCTGTCAGTCTGTCAGTCTGTCAGTCTGTCAGTCTGTCAGTCTGTCAGTCTGTCAGTCTGTCAGTCTGTCAGTCTGTCAGTCTGTCAGTCTGTCAGTCTGTCAGTCTGTCAGTCTGTCAGTCTGTCAGTCTGTCAGTCTGTCAGTCTGTCAGTCTGTCAGTCTGTCAGTCTGTCAGTCTGTCAGTCTGTCAGTCTGTCAGTCTGTCAGTCTGTCAGTCTGTCAGTCTGTCAGTCTGTCAGTCTGTCAGTCTGTCAGTCTGTCAGTCTGTCAGTCTGTCAGTCTGTCAGTCTGTCAGTCTGTCAGTCTGTCAGTCTGTCAGTCTGTCAGTCTGTCAGTCTGTCAGTCTGTCAGTCTGTCAGTCTGTCAGTCTGTCAGTCTGTCAGTCTGTCAGTCTGTCAGTCTGTCAGTCTGTCAGTCTGTCAGTCTGTCAGTCTGTCAGTCTGTCAGTCTGTCAGTCTGTCAGTCTGTCAGTCTGTCAGTCTGTCAGTCTGTCAGTCTGTCAGTCTGTCAGTCTGTCAGTCTGTCAGTCTGTCAGTCTGTCAGTCTGTCAGTCTGTCAGTCTGTCAGTCTGTCAGTCTGTCAGTCTGTCAGTCTGTCAGTCTGTCAGTCTGTCAGTCTGTCAGTCTGTCAGTCTGTCAGTCTGTCAGTCTGTCAGTCTGTCAGTCTGTCAGTCTGTCAGTCTGTCAGTC
The DNA here is from genome assembly GCA_964034945.1 of Chrysopilus asiliformis. Taxonomy (NCBI): domain Eukaryota; kingdom Metazoa; phylum Arthropoda; class Insecta; order Diptera; family Rhagionidae; genus Chrysopilus; species Chrysopilus asiliformis. Next base: position 72,609,490 of record OZ035960.1, on the reverse strand, counting down.
TGTCAGTCTGTCAGTCTGTCAGTCTGTCAGTCTGTCAGTCTGTCAGTCTGTCAGTCTGTCAGTCTGTCAGTCTGTCAGTCTGTCAGTCTGTCAGTCTGTCAGTCTGTCAGTCTGTCAGTCTGTCAGTCTGTCAGTCTGTCAGTCTGTCAGTCTGTCAGTCTGTCAGTCTGTCAGTCTGTCAGTCTGTCAGTCTGTCAGTCTGTCAGTCTGTCAGTCTGTCAGTCTGTCAGTCTGTCAGTCTGTCAGTCTGTCAGTCTGTCAGTCTGTCAGTCTGTCAGTCTGTCAGTCTGTCAGTCTGTCAGTCTGTCAGTCTGTCAGTCTGTCAGTCTGTCAGTCTGTCAGTCTGTCAGTCTGTCAGTCTGTCAGTCTGTCAGTCTGTCAGTCTGTCAGTCTGTCAGTCTGTCAGTCTGTCAGGCTGTCAGTCTGTCAGTCTGTCAGTCTGTCAGTCTGTCAGTCTGTCAGTCGTCAGTCTGTCAGTCCGTCAGTCTGTCAGTCTGTCAGTCTGTCAGTCCGTCAGTCTGTCAGTCTGTCAGTCTGTCAGTCTGTCAGTCTGTCAGTCTGTCAGTCTGTCAGTCTGTCAGTCTGTCAGTCTGTCAGTCTGTCAGTCTGTCAGTCTGTCAGTCTGTCAGTCTGTCAGTCTGTCAGTCTGTCAGTCTGTCAGTCTGTCAGTCTGTCAGTCTGTCAGTCTGTCAGTCTGTCAGTCTGTCAGTCTGTCAGTCTGTCAGTCTGTCAGTCTGTCAGTCTGTCAGTCTGTCAGTCTGTCAGTCTGTCAGTCTGTCAGTCTGTCAGTCTGTCAGTCTGTCAGTCTGTCAGTCTGTCAGTCTGTCAGTCTGTCAGTCTGTCAGTCTGTCAGTCTGTCAGTCTGTCAGTCTGTCAGTCTGTCAGTCTGTCAGTCTGTCAGTCTGTCAGTCTGTCAGTCTGTCAGTCTGTCAGTCTGTCAGTCTGTCAGTCTGTCAGTCTGTCAGTCTGTCAGTCTGTCAGTCTGTCAGTCTGTCAGTCTGTCAGTCTGTCAGTCTGTCAGTCTGTCAGTCTGTCAGTCTGTCAGTCTGTCAGTCTGTCAGTCTGTCAGTCTGTCAGTCTGTCAGTCTGTCAGTCTGTCAGTCTGTCAGTCTGTCAGTCTGTCAGTCTGTCAGTCTGTCAGTCTGTCAGTCTGTCAGTCTGTCAGTCTGTCAGTCTGTCAGTCTGTCAGTCTGTCAGTCTGTCAGTCTGTCAGTCTGTCAGTCTGTCAGTCTGTCAGTCTGTCAGTCTGTCAGTCTGTCAGTCTGTCAGTCTGTCAGTCTGTCAGTCTGTCAGTCTGTCAGTCTGTCAGTCTGTCAGTCTGTCAGTCTGTCAGTCTGTCAGTCTGTCAGTCTGTCAGTCTGTCAGTCTGTCAGTCTGTCAGTCTGTCAGTCTGTCAGTCTGTCAGTCTGTCAGTCTGTCAGTCTGTCAGTCTGTCAGTCTGTCAGTCTGTCAGTCTGTCAGTCTGTCAGTCTGTCAGTCTGTCAGTCTGTCAGTCTGTCAGTCTGTCAGTCTGTCAGTCTGTCAGTCTGTCAGTCTGTCAGTCTGTCAGTCTGTCAGTCTGTCAGTCTGTCAGTCTGTCAGTCTGTCAGTCTGTCAGTCTGTCAGTCTGTCAGTCTGTCAGTCTGTCAGTCTGTCAGTCTGTCAGTCTGTCAGTCTGTCAGTCTGTCAGTCTGTCAGTCTGTCAGTCTGTCAGTCTGTCAGTCTGTCAGTCTGTCAGTCTGTCAGTCTGTCAGTCTGTCAGTCTGTCAGTCTGTCAGTCTGTCAGTCTGTCAGTCTGTCAGTCTGTCAGTCTGTCAGTCTGTCAGTCTGTCAGTCTGTCAGTCTGTCAGTCTGTCAGTCTGTCAGTCTGTCAGTCTGTCAGTCTGTCAGTCTGTCAGTCTGTCAGTCTGTCAGTCTGTCAGTCTGTCAGTCTGTCAGTCTGTCAGTCTGTCAGTCTGTCAGTCTGTCAGTCTGTCAGTCTGTCAGTCTGTCAGTCTGTCAGTCTGTCAGTCTGTCAGTCTGTCAGTCTGTCAGTCTGTCAGTCTGTCAGTCTGTCAGTCTGTCAGTCTGTCAGTCTGTCAGTCTGTCAGTCTGTCAGTCTGTCAGTCTGTCAGTCTGTCAGTCTGTCAGTCTGTCAGTCTGTCAGTCTGTCAGTCTGTCAGTCTGTCAGTCTGTCAGTCTGTCAGTCTGTCAGTCTGTCAGTCTGTCAGTCTGTCAGTCTGTCAGTCTGTCAGTCTGTCAGTCTGTCAGTCTGTCAGTCTGTCAGTCTGTCAGTCTGTCAGTCTGTCAGTCTGTCAGTCTGTCAGTCTGTCAGTCTGTCAGTCTGTCAGTCTGTCAGTCTGTCAGTCTGTCAGTCTGTCAGTCTGTCAGTCTGTCAGTCTGTCAGTCTGTCAGTCTGTCAGTCTGTCAGTCTGTCAGTCTGTCAGTCTGTCAGTCTGTCAGTCTGTCAGTCTGTCAGTCTGTCAGTCTGTCAGTCTGTCAGTCTGTCAGTCTGTCAGTCTGTCAGTCTGTCAGTCTGTCAGTCTGTCAGTCTGTCAGTCTGTCAGTCTGTCAGTCTGTCAGTCTGTCAGTCTGTCAGTCTGTCAGTCTGTCAGTCTGTCAGTCTGTCAGTCTGTCAGTCTGTCAGTCTGTCAGTCTGTCAGTCTGTCAGTCTGTCAGTCTGTCAGTCTGTCAGTCTGTCAGTCTGTCAGTCTGTCAGTCTGTCAGTCTGTCAGTCTGTCAGTCTGTCAGTCTGTCAGTCTGTCAGTCTGTCAGTCTGTCAGTCTGTCAGTCTGTCAGTCTGTCAGTCTGTCAGTCTGTCAGTCTGTCAGTCTGTCAGTCTGTCAGTCTGTCAGTCTGTCAGTCTGTCAGTCTGTCAGTCTGTCAGTCTGTCAGTCTGTCAGTCTGTCAGTCTGTCAGTCTGTCAGTCTGTCAGTCTGTCAGTCTGTCAGTCTGTCAGTCTGTCAGTCTGTCAGTCTGTCAGTCTGTCAGTCTGTCAGTCTGTCAGTCTGTCAGTCTGTCAGTCTGTCAGTCTGTCAGTCTGTCAGTCTGTCAGTCTGTCAGTCTGTCAGTCTGTCAGTCTGTCAGTCTGTCAGTCTGTCAGTCTGTCAGTCTGTCAGTCTGTCAGTCTGTCAGTCTGTCAGTCTGTCAGTCTGTCAGTCTGTCAGTCTGTCAGTCTGTCAGTCTGTCAGTCTGTCAGTCTGTCAGTCTGTCAGTCGTCAGTCTGTCAGTCTGTCAGTCGTCAGTCTGTCAGTCTGTCAGTCTGTCAGTCTGTCAGTCTGTCAGTCTGTCAGTCTGTCAGTCTGTCAGTCTGTCAGTCTGTCAGTCTGTCAGTCTGTCAGTCTGTCAGTCTGTCAGTCTGTCAGTCTGTCAGTCTGTCAGTCTGTCAGTCTGTCAGTCTGTCAGTCTGTCAGTCTGTCAGTCTGTCAGTCTGTCAGTCTGTCAGTCGTCAGTCTGTCAGTCTGTCAGTCTGTCAGTCTGTCAGTCTGTCAGTCTGTCAGTCGTCAGTCGTCAGTCTGTCAGTCTGTCAGTCTGTCAGTCTGTCAGTCTGTCAGTCTGTCAGTCTCGTCAGTCTGTCAGTCTGTCAGTCTGTCAGTCTGTCAGTCTGTCAGTCTGTCAGTCTGTCAGTCTGTCAGTCTGTCAGTCTGTCAGTCTGTCAGTCTGTCAGTCTGTCAGTCTGTCAGTCTGTCAGTCTGTCAGTCTGTCAGTCTGTCAGTCTGTCAGTCTGTCAGTCTGTCAGTCTGTCAGTCTGTCAGTCTGTCAGTCTGTCAGTCTGTCAGTCTGTCAGTCTGTCAGTCTGTCAGTCTGTCAGTCTGTCAGTCTGTCAGTCTGTCAGTCTGTCAGTCTGTCAGTCTGTCAGTCTGTCAGTCTGTCAGTCTGTCAGTCTGTCAGTCTGTCAGTCTGTCAGTCTGTCAGTCTGTCAGTCTGTCAGTCTGTCAGTCTGTCAGTCTGTCAGTCTGTCAGTCTGTCAGTCTGTCAGTCTGTCAGTCTGTCAGTCTGTCAGTCTGTCAGTCTGTCAGTCTGTCAGTCTGTCAGTCTGTCAGTCTGTCAGTCTGTCAGTCTGTCAGTCTGTCAGTCTGTCAGTCTGTCAGTCTGTCAGTCTGTCAGTCTGTCAGTCTGTCAGTCTGTCAGTCTGTCAGTCTGTCAGTCTGTCAGTCTGTCAGTCTGTCAGTCTGTCAGTCTGTCAGTCTGTCAGTCTGTCAGTCTGTCAGTCTGTCAGTCTGTCAGTCTGTCAGTCTGTCAGTCTGTCAGTCTGTCAGTCTGTCAGTCTGTCAGTCTGTCAGTCTGTCAGTCTGTCAGTCTGTCAGTCTGTCAGTCTGTCAGTCTGTCAGTCTGTCAGTCTGTCAGTCTGTCAGTCTGTCAGTCTGTCAGTCTGTCAGTCTGTCAGTCTGTCAGTCTGTCAGTCTGTCAGTCTGTCAGTCTGTCAGTCTGTCAGTCTGTCAGTCTGTCAGTCTGTCAGTCTGTCAGTCTGTCAGTCTGTCAGTCTGTCAGTCTGTTCAGTCTGTCAGTCTGTCAGTCTGTCAGTCTGTCAGTCTGTCAGTCTGTCAGTCTGTCAGTCTGTCAGTCTGTCAGTCTGTCAGTCTGTCAGTCTGTCAGTCTGTCAGTCTGTCAGTCTGTCGTCTCAGTCTGTCAGTCTGTCAGTCTGTCAGTCTGTCAGTCTGTCAGTCTGTCAGTCTGTCAGTCTGTCAGTCTGTCAGTCTGTCAGTCTGTCAGTCTGTCAGTCTGTCAGTCTGTCAGTCTGTCAGTCTGTCAGTCTGTCAGTCTGTCAGTCTGTCAGTCTGTCAGTCTGTCAGTCTGTCAGTCTGTCAGTCTGTCAGTCTGTCAGTCTGTCAGTCTGTCAGTCTGTCAGTCTGTCAGTCTGTCAGTCTGTCAGTCTGTCAGTCTGTCAGTCTGTCAGTCTGTCAGTCTGTCAGTCTGTCAGTCTGTCAGTCTGTCAGTCTGTCAGTCTGTCAGTCTGTCAGTCTGTCAGTCTGTCAGTCTGTCAGTCTGTCAGTCTGTCAGTCTGTCAGTCTGTCAGTCTGTCAGTCTGTCAGTCTGTCAGTCTGTCAGTCTGTCAGTCTGTCAGTCTGTCAGTCTGTCAGTCTGTCAGTCTGTCAGTCTGTCAGTCTGTCAGTCTGTCAGTCTGTCAGTCTGTCAGTCTGTCAGTCTGTCAGTCTGTCAGTCTGTCAGTCTGTCAGTCTGTCAGTCTGTCAGTCTGTCAGTCTGTCAGTCTGTCAGTCTGTCAGTCTGTCAGTCTGTCAGTCTGTCAGTCTGTCAGTCTGTCAGTCTGTCAGTCTGTCAGTCTGTCAGTCTGTCAGTCTGTCAGTCTGTCAGTCTGTCAGTCTGTCAGTCTGTCAGTCTGTCAGTCTGTCAGTCTGTCAGTCGTCAGTCTGTCAGTCTGTCAGTCTGTCAGTCTGTCAGTCTGTCAGTCTGTCAGTCTGTCAGTCTGTCAGTCTGTCAGTCTGTCAGTCTGTCAGTCTGTCAGTCTGTCAGTCTGTCAGTCTGTCAGTCTGTCAGTCTGTCAGTCTGTCAGTCTGTCAGTCTGTCAGTCTGTCAGTCTGTCAGTCTGTCAGTCTGTCAGTCTGTCAGTCTGTCAGTCTGTCAGTCTGTCAGTCTGTCAGTCTGTCAGTCTGTCAGTCTGTCAGTCTGTCAGTCTGTCAGTCTGTCAGTCTGTCAGTCTGTCAGTCTGTCAGTCTGTCAGTCTGTCAGTCTGTCAGTCTGTCAGTCTGTCAGTCTGTCAGTCTGTCAGTCTGTCAGTCTGTCAGTCTGTCAGTCTGTCAGTCTGTCAGTCTGTCAGTCTGTCAGTCTGTCAGTCTGTCAGTCTGTCAGTCTGTCAGTCTGTCAGTCTGTCAGTCTGTCAGTCTGTCAGTCTGTCAGTCTGTCAGTCTGTCAGTCTGTCAGTCTGTCAGTCTGTCAGTCTGTCAGTCTGTCAGTCTGTCAGTCTGTCAGTCTGTCAGTCTGTCAGTCTGTCAGTCTGTCAGTCTGTCAGTCTGTCAGTCTGTCAGTCTGTCAGTCTGTCAGTCTGTCAGTCTGTCAGTCTGTCAGTCTGTCAGTCTGTCAGTCTGTCAGTCTGTCAGTCTGTCAGTCTGTCAGTCTGTCAGTCTGTCAGTCTGTCAGTCTGTCAGTCTGTCAGTCTGTCAGTCTGTCAGTCTGTCAGTCTGTCAGTCTGTCAGTCTGTCAGTCTGTCAGTCTGTCAGTCTGTCAGTCTGTCAGTCTGTCAGTCTGTCAGTCTGTCAGTCTGTCAGTCTGTCAGTCTGTCAGTCTGTCAGTCTGTCAGTCTGTCAGTCTGTCAGTCTGTCAGTCTGTCAGTCTGTCAGTCTGTCAGTCTGTCAGTCTGTCAGTCTGTCAGTCTGTCAGTCTGTCAGTCTGTCAGTCTGTCAGTCTGTCAGTCTGTCAGTCTGTCAGTCTGTCAGTCTGTCAGTCTGTCAGTCTGTCAGTCTGTCAGTCTGTCAGTCTGTCAGTCTGTCAGTCTGTCAGTCTGTCAGTCTGTCAGTCTGTCAGTCTGTCAGTCTGTCAGTCTGTCAGTCTGTCAGTCTGTCAGTCTGTCAGTCTGTCAGTCTGTCAGTCTGTCAGTCTGTCAGTCTGTCAGTCTGTCAGTCTGTCAGTCTGTCAGTCTGTCAGTCTGTCAGTCTGTCAGTCTGTCAGTCTGTCAGTCTGTCAGTCTGTCAGTCTGTCAGTCTGTCAGTCTGTCAGTCTGTCAGTCTGTCAGTCTGTCAGTCTGTCAGTCTGTCAGTCTGTCAGTCTGTCAGTCTGTCAGTCTGTCAGTCTGTCAGTCTGTCAGTCTGTCAGTCTGTCAGTCTGTCAGTCTGTCAGTCTGTCAGTCTGTCAGTCTGTCAGTCTGTCAGTCTGTCAGTCTGTCAGTCTGTCAGTCTGTCAGTCTGTCAGTCTGTCAGTCTGTCAGTCTGTCAGTCTGTCAGTCTGTCAGTCTGTCAGTCTGTCAGTCTGTCAGTCTGTCAGTCTGTCAGTCTGTCAGTCTGTCAGTCTGTCAGTCTGTCAGTCTGTCAGTCTGTCAGTCTGTCAGTCTGTCAGTCTGTCAGTCTGTCAGTCTGTCAGTCTGTCAGTCTGTCAGTCTGTCAGTCTGTCAGTCTGTCAGTCTGTCAGTCTGTCAGTCTGTCAGTCTGTCAGTCTGTCAGTCTGTCAGTCTGTCAGTCTGTCAGTCTGTCAGTCTGTCAGTCTGTCAGTCTGTCAGTCTGTCAGTCTGTCAGTCTGTCAGTCTGTCAGTCTGTCAGTCTGTCAGTCTGTCAGTCTGTCAGTCTGTCAGTCTGTCAGTCTGTCAGTCTGTCAGTCTGTCAGTCTGTCAGTCTGTCAGTCTGTCAGTCTGTCAGTCTGTCAGTCTGTCAGTCTGTCAGTCTGTCAGTCTGTCAGTCTGTCAGTCTGTCAGTCTGTCAGTCTGTCAGTCTGTCAGTCTGTCAGTCTGTCAGTCTGTCAGTCTGTCAGTCTGTCAGTCTGTCAGTCTGTCAGTCTGTCAGTCTGTCAGTCTGTCAGTCTGTCAGTCTGTCAGTCTGTCAGTCTGTCAGTCTGTCAGTCTGTCAGTCTGTCAGTCTGTCAGTCTGTCAGTCTGTCAGTCTGTCAGTCTGTCAGTCTGTCAGTCTGTCAGTCTGTCAGTCTGTCAGTCTGTCAGTCTGTCAGTCTGTCAGTCTGTCAGTCTGTCAGTCTGTCAGTCTGTCAGTCTGTCAGTCTGTCAGTCTGTCAGTCTGTCAGTCTGTCAGTCTGTCAGTCTGTCAGTCTGTCAGTCTGTCAGTCTGTCAGTCTGTCAGTCTGTCAGTCTGTCAGTCTGTCAGTCTGTCAGTCTGTCAGTCTGTCAGTCTGTCAGTCTGTCAGTCTGTCAGTCTGTCAGTCTGTCAGTCTGTCAGTCTGTCAGTCTGTCAGTCTGTCAGTCTGTCAGTCTGTCAGTCTGTCAGTCTGTCAGTCTGTCAGTCTGTCAGTCTGTCAGTCTGTCAGTCTGTCAGTCTGTCAGTCTGTCAGTCTGTCAGTCTGTCAGTCTGTCAGTCTGTCAGTCTGTCAGTCTGTCAGTCTGTCAGTCTGTCAGTCTGTCAGTCTGTCAGTCTGTCAGTCTGTCAGTCTGTCAGTCTGTCAGTCTGTCAGTCTGTCAGTCTGTCAGTCTGTCAGTCTGTCAGTCTGTCAGTCTGTCAGTCTGTCAGTCTGTCAGTCTGTCAGTCTGTCAGTCTGTCAGTCTGTCAGTCTGTCAGTCTGTCAGTCTGTCAGTCTGTCAGTCTGTCAGTCTGTCAGTCTGTCAGTCTGTCAGTCTGTCAGTCTGTCAGTCTGTCAGTCTGTCAGTCTGTCAGTCTGTCAGTCTGTCAGTCTGTCAGTCTGTCAGTCTGTCAGTCTGTCAGTCTGTCAGTCTGTCAGTCTGTCAGTCTGTCAGTCTGTCAGTCTGTCAGTCTGTCAGTCTGTCAGTCTGTCAGTCTGTCAGTCTGTCAGTCTGTCAGTCTGTCAGTCTGTCAGTCTGTCAGTCTGTCAGTCTGTCAGTCTGTCAGTCTGTCAGTCTGTCAGTCTGTCAGTCTGTCAGTCTGTCAGTCTGTCAGTCTGTCAGTCTGTCAGTCTGTCAGTCTGTCAGTCTGTCAGTCTGTCAGTCTGTCAGTCTGTCAGTCTGTCAGTCTGTCAGTCTGTCAGTCTGTCAGTCTGTCAGTCTGTCAGTCTGTCAGTCTGTCAGTCTGTCAGTCTGTCAGTCTGTCAGTCTGTCAGTCTGTCAGTCTGTCAGTCTGTCAGTCTGTCAGTCTGTCAGTCTGTCAGTCTGTCAGTCTGTCAGTCTGTCAGTCTGTCAGTCTGTCAGTCTGTCAGTCTGTCAGTCTGTCAGTCTGTCAGTCTGTCAGTCTGTCAGTCTGTCAGTCTGTCAGTCTGTCAGTCTGTCAGTCTGTCAGTCTGTCAGTCTGTCAGTCTGTCAGTCTTTTTTTTTTTTTTTTTTTTTTTATAGAAGGTGGAAATCTTCGAAAGATACCGAGCGGTTATGCCGGATTCTTACCGGCTAAAACCACCTTCTTCTCCGTCCATGCACCCCGCGGGACTGCCATTTGGTATTACTTCGCGGGGCTGGTTCAGCTCTCGCTGCTCATCGGGTTGTGAATGCCTTTCTCAGATGCTCCTCGTCTAACAGTTTAATATGTATGGACTGCATTGTGATGTCCACAGCTTTCCAATTCTCGTGGGACTTTATCATCTCATCTACTATATTTTCTGCAGTTATATTAGTACCGAGTGCAGCTTCCAGTGTTGTTCTTTCTGTTGCAAATCTCGGACAAGAGAATAGCACATGTTCCTGGTCTTCCATTACCCCCGTACAACTGGGGCAGTCTGGTGAGTCGTCGATACCGAAGCGGTGCAAGTATTTTCGGTACCCTCCGTGTCCAGTTAAAAACTGTGTTAGGTTGAAGCTAACGTCCCCGTGATGCCGGTTCAACCAGTTTCCTATATTTGGAATTAGCTTGTAGGTCCAGCGGCCGTTTTTCGCTCGTTCCCACTGTTCCTGCCACCGTTTTACGGACTCCTCTCGTTCCGACTTCCGCCGTTCGTTTCTGTCCAATTGTGGGTTCGCTTGTTTTCCCTTGTACAAGCGACGCGCTTCGTCTGCGAGGATGTCTATGGGGATCATTCCTGCAATCACGCACGCTGCTTGGTCTGACGTTGTTCGAAACCCGCTGCATACTCGTAGCGCGCTCAACCGGTATACAGTTCTTACTTCCTTTTGGATCACCTTGGTGCTTAGCATTGCGTTCGCCCATATTGGTGCGGCGTACAAGATGATGGAACTAACTACTCTAGAGACTAGAAGCCTTCTGCTCTGTCGTGGACCTCCAATATTGGGCATCATCTTTGAGAGCGCGTTGCTGACTATTGATGCCTTCTCAGCTGTGTATTTTAGGTGAGGTTTAAAGTTGAGTTTTCGGTCAATCATCACCCCCAAGTATTTGATGGTATCCTTGGACTGGATTGTGTGGTTTCCTAGAGTTACGTTTATTGTCTCCCTTTTACGCCTTTTGCTGATCAGCACAGCTTCAGTTTTCTGCTCTGCTAGTTCGAGTCCAGCGGTTTGAAGCCACTGTTTTATTCGACTCATCGTTTCATTTACGTACAACTCTAGTTCATCTGTGAAGCGTGCTACCACGACAACTGCAATGTCGTCTGCGAAGCCTATGATTTTAACTTCCTCGGGTACATCTAGCTCTAGTAGTCCATTGTACATCACGTTCCACAGTAAGGGTCCGAGGACTGAGCCCTGAGGAACTCCTGCTGTGACTTTGTGCCTTTTCGGACCATCGTCCGTGTCGAAGAATAGTTCCCTTTCCGTAAAGTAGCTTCCTATGAGTCTCAATAAATAGTCTGGAATGTTCAGTTCGGATAGCGAGCTCATTATTTGGGCCCAACTCGCTGAGTTAAATGCGTTCCTAATATCCAGCGTTACAACTGCGCAATATTTTTGCGAAGCACCTTTTCCTTCAATTGCTCGTCTAGCCAGATCGGTTACCATGCTGATGGCGTCAATTGTAGATCTCGCTTTTCGGAATCCAAACTGACGGTCTGACAAACCATGCTTTTCCTCGATTATAGGAAGTAATCTGTTGTAAACGATTCGCTCGAGCAGTTTACCCACCGTGTCTAGTAGACATATTGGGCGGTAAGATGACGGTTCCCCCGGGCTCTTATTTGGCTTTGGTATGAGAATCAGCTTCTGTTTCTTCCAGGGCGTTGGAAATACTCCCTCTGACACACATGTATTAAATACATCCGCAAACCTGTCCGGCACAGCCTTAATCGCGAGTTTGAGAGCTTTGTTCGGGATTCCGTCTAGGCCTGGTGCCTTATTGTCCCCCAGCTTCTTGCAGGCCTCCAGCAGCTCTTCCTTCGTCACCCTGGGTATTTCATCCACCTCTAACGGGGATGGTACTTCCGTCTGAGTATTCGCACTGTGTTGAGGGAATAATGATGAAGTTATTTCCTTCAGCAAGGCGAGGCAAGTGACTTGTGGCGATCTTTTTCCTTTGACGCGTGACATAACCACTTTGTATGCACCACCCCAGGGGTCTCTGTCTGCTTCTTCGCATAGTTGGGTGAAGCACTCACGTTTGCTCTTTACGATAGCCACTTGAAGGTTTTTTCGCGCTAGCTTATAAGCTTGTTCTCGTTCTGCGAAATCCGTCCTTCCTCTACCTCGTTGACTCTGCCTTCTGGCTCGAAGGCACTCGGTTCTAAGATCGTTTATCTCGGAGTTCCACCAGTAGTTCGCCCGTCTATTTTGGGTTATCCTACGCCTCGGCATCGAGGCGTCGCATGCTTGTTCTAACCGTGAGATGATTTCCTTTGCTTGCTCTGATGCCGATCCTTTTATTTCCTGGTCTTGTAAGACCTCTTTGAAAGCGTCCTCGTCGATTTTTTTCGTCGACCAACCAGTGGCCCCTACTTTTTTGACTCGTGGCTGCTTTACACGTATATTACCACGACCTGTGGAGAACAGGATAGCCTGATGGTCGCTATGAGTGTAGTGTTCGCTAACCCGCCATTTTAAGTCTCTTGCCAGACTGTTGCTGACAAAAGTAAGGTCCACTATCGATCCTGCTTCGCCCCTCCTGAAGGTGTTTACGCCTCCTGTATTTGCAAGAACAACGTCTAGTCGTGAGAATGCCTGCAGTAAAATGCGTCCCCTTTCATTTGTGGTTCGACTTCCCCAATCAACCGCCCATGCATTAAAATCGCCAGCTATGATTATTGGATTATGCGTAACTGCATCTATGACCAATTTATCTAGCATTAGCTTATATTGCTCAATTGTAGCACTCGGCGGAGCGTAGCAGCTGTAGATGTAAATTCCACCAATTTTGAGTCTTACAAAGTTTTCCACCGGGCTTGCCATGCCTTGTTGTATTGCACGGTTTCCGCATGCCCAAATCGCTGTTTGTCCAACTTTATCTGTTACCCACACGCCGCTATTTAAGTTCTTATATGGTTCGCTTATTATAGCGACATCAGCCCCGGTTTCGTAAATAGTTTGTGACAGCAAGTCTTGTGCCGCCTGGCAGTGATTTAGATTTATTTGCACTAGTTTTAATGACATGTCTTGTTGAGTGCCCTTTTATACATTGGGCATCTACTACTTCCTGCCACGTGCTTGCTATCTCTGCCTTCTATTTCTTTACAAAACATACATTCGGGTATTTTTTTGCAGTCTTTGGCTATATGGCCCTTCTCTGCGCATCTCCTGCATAGCTCTGATCTATCGTGTTGGCTGTTGCAAACTCTTGCTATGTGACCAAACTCGAAACATTTGAAGCACCTTTTTAATGCCACCTTTTCCCTAAGGCGGCAGATGACCCAACCGACTCGGATTTTGCCTACTGCTAGTGCCTTTCGCGCTGCTTCGACTGGGAGACTTATTGTAGCTGTTTTTGTACCACCGTATGCATTTCTAAGGCTCTTTATGGCAGTCTCTGGTATGTCTGCTATTTCAAGCTGGTCTATCAGCGCCGTGCAGATGTCCGTCTCCGTGGTTACCTCGTCAAGGTCTTTACACTCTATTAGTGTCTCGTTCCTTTTCATTTTAACCTCCGCTTGTTGACCCAGGGATTTCGCTACTTGGCTGTGGTAGCTATCTCTATTCCCCTCACTCGACTTCTTGATTTCCAGTAGCAGGTCGCCTCTTTGCGTTCTCCGAATTCGGCTCACGTTATCTCCCAACTCTTTAAGAGAAGGGTCTGATTTAATTTTACGAAGAATCTCCGCGTATGTAGCTTCCCCTTTCGCCGATATTATCATGGCATCTGGTCGACTTCTCGATTGAGGTTTTCTTTTTGCGTCTTTGACTGTGCCTTGTGCCGCTTTAATTGGTTGAGACTTTTCTTCTTTCGTCGGATTTTGGGGCTTCTTTGGCATGTCCCTTCTTTCTCCCGAGTCTTTCTTTGGCGAACCTTTCTGTCTCTTCGGTGTGTGCATCCGACTGTGGTTGTCACCCGTTATCTCTCTTCCCCTTTTTTGTGTTCGGTTGATGCTGAGCACTGGTTTAGGAAGCACTATCTTTGGCGTCGTTTGCGTTGCACTCTCCTCCTTTTTCGGCATTTGAGCGGTTTTTCGAGTTTCAGTTTCCTCTCGAGCCTTGTTGTAGACCCTTCTAATCGCGCGAATCTGCTCCTTGATGGCATGGTGTACATTATTTCGGTTCTTTACATATTCCATGAGCTCCACAATCATCACTCCTAGTTTGGAGAACGCATCTTCTTCGTTCTTGGTATTTTTCGCCATATCTACTTTCGGCGGTGTCTCCTCTGGTGTTTCCGCTTCGGCGGAAATCTCCATATTCTCCTGTTCCCATCTCTGTGGTGTCCCTGTTGGGAGCCCTATTGCAGTTTGAGAGGAATCCATCTCTGCGCCCTGGTCTCTCGTTGCGTTCCTCTTTTCCAGCAAGAGAGATTTGGGACTCCTTTCTAAGGGGGGAGATCTCTGCACCATGTTGCTTCGCCCAAAAGGGTTCGCATGGTCTTCTCCTATTTTCTCCCTGGCGTTTTCGTCGTTGTTTTTGATGTTTTTTTCTTTTTTATCCATTTTATTATATATGAGTATATATCCAGCGCATCGTGTGCAGGGGGGCGGGCCGTATTAGCCGAGAACGGGTGTACCCTCGGAGATTTTCTCCTACCCCAGTTCCCTGAGGCTCAGACCGACGCTTAAACAGTCCCGGACTCCGGACGGACCATTGCTCGCCCGTGGCAATGTAGACACTACTCCACATCCAATGCACACTTCCTGATCAGGGCCCGAGGTGGCTGGTCCCTGCCGATTCCCCACCGTCAGCACATCGGAAGAGTAAACTCACATCAGCCTTCCTCACACCGCATCAAAAGAAAAGAAATGCGGTGTTTTGTCTGGCACTCCCCGTGTGACAGCGGGGGCGGCAATCGTTCCTTAAATTTCGGCCGCACCTAACATGGTGACAGACGCCGACCAGTTAGCCGCCCAATGTGGGTCCGACGCTTCTGGGTTTTACGTTTCGTGATCGGTTTATCAGTTGCGACACTGGAATGTCCACGACTGGACAAACGGTCAGTGCTTTCCCTGTACGATCATCCCTCCTCCTTTCTCAACCGGGCTTGGGACCGGCTACGGCGGAGTTCAGTCTGTCAGTCTGTCAGTCTGTCAGTCTGTCAGTCTGTCAGTCTGTCAGTCTGTCAGTCTGTCAGTCTGTCAGTCTGTCAGTCTGTCAGTCTGTCAGTCTGTCAGTCTGTCAGTCTGTCAGTCTGTCAGTCTGTCAGTCTGTCAGTCTGTCAGTCTGTCAGTCTGTCAGTCTGTCAGTCTGTCAGTCTGTCAGTCTGTCAGTCTGTCAGTCTGTCAGTCTGTCAGTCTGTCAGTCTGTCAGTCTGTCAGTCTGTCAGTCTGTCAGTCTGTCAGTCTGTCAGTCTGTCAGTCTGTCAGTCTGTCAGTCTGTCAGTCTGTCAGTCTGTCAGTCTGTCAGTCTGTCAGTCTGTCAGTCTGTCAGTCTGTCAGTCTGTCAGTCTGTCAGTCTGTCAGTCTGTCAGTCTGTCAGTCTGTCAGTCTGTCAGTCTGTCAGTCTGTCAGTCTGTCAGTCTGTCAGTCTGTCAGTCTGTCAGTCTGTCAGTCTGTCAGTCTGTCAGTCTGTCAGTCTGTCAGTCTGTCAGTCTGTCAGTCTGTCAGTCTGTCAGTCTGTCAGTCTGTCAGTCTGTCAGTCTGTCAGTCTGTCAGTCTGTCAGTCTGTCAGTCTGTCAGTCTGTCAGTCTGTCAGTCTGTCAGTCTGTCAGTCTGTCAGTCTGTCAGTCTGTCAGTCTGTCAGTCTGTCAGTCTGTCAGTCTGTCAGTCTGTCAGTCTGTCAGTCTGTCAGTCTGTCAGTCTGTCAGTCTGTCAGTCTGTCAGTCTGTCAGTCTGTCAGTCTGTCAGTCTGTCAGTCTGTCAGTCTGTCAGTCTGTCAGTCTGTCAGTCTGTCAGTCTGTCAGTCTGTCAGTCTGTCAGTCTGTCAGTCTGTCAGTCTGTCAGTCTGTCAGTCTGTCAGTCTGTCAGTCTGTCAGTCTGTCAGTCTGTCAGTCTGTCAGTCTGTCAGTCTGTCAGTCTGTCAGTCTGTCAGTCTGTCAGTCTGTCAGTCTGTCAGTCTGTCAGTCTGTCAGTCTGTCAGTCTGTCAGTCTGTCAGTCTGTCAGTCTGTCAGTCTGTCAGTCTGTCAGTCTGTCAGTCTGTCAGTCTGTCAGTCTGTCAGTCTGTCAGTCTGTCAGTCTGTCAGTCTGTCAGTCTGTCAGTCTGTCAGTCTGTCAGTCTGTCAGTCTGTCAGTCTGTCAGTCTGTCAGTCCGTCAGTCCGTCAGTCCGTCAGTCCGTCAGTCTGTCAGTCTGTCAGTCTGTCAGTCCGTCAGTCCGTCAGTCCGTCAGTCCGTCAGTCCGTCAGTCCGTCAGTCCGTCAGTCCGTCAGTCCGTCAGTCCGTCAGTCCGTCAGTCCGTCAGTCCGTCAGTCCGTCAGTCCGTCAGTCTGTCAGTCTGTCAGTCTGTCAGTCTGTCAGTCTGTCAGTCTGTCAGTCTGTCAGTCTGTCAGTCTGTCAGTCTGTCAGTCTGTCAGTCTGTCAGTCTGTCAGTCTGTCAGTCTGTCAGTCTGTCAGTCTGTCAGTCTGTCAGTCTGTCAGTCTGTCAGTCTGTCAGTCTGTCAGTCTGTCAGTCTGTCAGTCTGTCAGTCTGTCAGTCTGTCAGTCTGTCAGTCTGTCAGTCTGTCAGTCTGTCAGTCTCTCAGCCTGTCAGTCTCTCAGCCTGTCAGTCTCTCAGCCTGTCAGTCTCTCAGCCTGTCAGTCTGTCAGTCTGTCAGTCTGTCAGTCTGTCAGTCTGTCAGTCTGTCAGTCTGTCAGTCTGTCAGTCTGTCAGTCTCTCAGTCTGTCAGTCTGTCAGTCTGTCAGTCTGTCAGTCTGTCAGTCTGTCAGTCTGTCAGTCTGTCAGTCTGTCAGTCTGTCAGTCTGTCAGTCTGTCAGTCTGTCAGTCTGTCAGTCTGTCAGTCTGTCAGTCTGTCAGTCTGTCAGTCTGTCAGTCTGTCAGTCTGTCAGTCTGTCAGTCTGTCAGTCTGTCAGTCTGTCAGTTTGTCAGTCTGTCAGTCTGTCAGTCTGTCAGTCTGTCAGTCTGTCAGTCTGTCAGTCTGTCAGTCTGTCAGTCTGTCAGTCTGTCAGTCTGTCAGTCTGTCAGTCTGTCAGTCTGTCAGTCTGTCAGTCTGTCAGTCTGTCAGTCTGTCAGTCTGTCAGTCTGTCAGTCTGTCAGTCTGTCAGTCTGTCAGTCTGTCAGTCTGTCAGTCTGTCAGTCTGTCAGTCTGTCAGTCTGTCAGTCTGTCAGTCTGTCAGTCTGTCAGTCTGTCAGTCTGTCAGTCTGTCAGTCTGTCAGTCTGTCAGTCTGTCAGTCTGTCAGTCTGTCAGTCTGTCAGTCTGTCAGTCTGTCAGTCTGTCAGTCTGTCAGTCTGTCAGTCTGTCAGTCTGTCAGTCTGTCAGTCTGTCAGTCTGTCAGTCTGTCAGTCTGTCAGTCTGTCAGTCTGTCAGTCTGTCAGTCTGTCAGTCTGTCAGTCTGTCAGTCTGTCAGTCTGTCAGTCTGTCAGTCTGTCAGTCTGTCAGTCTGTCAGTCTGTCAGTCTGTCAGTCTGTCAGTCTGTCAGTCTGTCAGTCTGTCAGTCTGTCAGTCTGTCAGTCTGTCAGTCTGTCAGTCTGTCAGTCTGTCAGTCTGTCAGTCTGTCAGTCTGTCAGTCTGTCAGTCTGTCAGTCTGTCAGTCTGTCAGTCTGTCAGTCTGTCAGTCTGTCAGTCTGTCAGTCTGTCAGTCTGTCAGTCTGTCAGTCTGTCAGTCTGTCAGTCTGTCAGTCTGTCAGTCTGTCAGTCTGTCAGTCTGTCAGTCTGTCAGTCTGTCAGTCTGTCAGTCTGTCAGTCTGTCAGTCTGTCAGTCTGTCAGTCTGTCAGTCTGTCAGTCTGTCAGTCTGTCAGTCGTCAGTCCGTCAGTCCGTCAGTCCGTCAGTCCGTCAGTCCGTCAGTCCGTCAGTCCGTCAGTCCGTCAGTCCGTCAGTCCGTCAGTCCGTCAGTCCGTCAGTCCGTCAGTCCGTCAGTCCGTCAGTCCGTCAGTCTGTCAGTCTGTCAGTCTGTCAGTCTGTCAGTCTGTCAGTCTGTCAGTCTGTCAGTCTGTCAGTCTGTCAGTCTGTCAGTCTGTCAGTCTGTCAGTCTGTCAGTCTGTCAGTCTGTCAGTCTGTCAGTCTGTCAGTCTGTCAGTCTGTCAGTCTGTCAGTCTGTCAGTCTGTCAGTCTCTCAGCCTGTCAGTCTCTCAGCCTGTCAGTCTCTCAGCCTGTCAGTCTGTCAGTCTGTCAGTCTGTCAGTCTGTCAGTCTGTCAGTCTGTCAGTCTCTCAGTCTGTCAGTCTGTCAGTCTGTCAGTCTGTCAGTCTGTCAGTCTGATGTCAGTCTGTCAGTCTGTCAGTCTGTCAGTCTGTCGTCAGTCTGTCAGTCTGTCAGTCTGTCAGTCTGTCAGTCTGTCAGTCTGTCAGTCTGTCAGTCTGTCAGTCTGTCAGTCTGTCAGTCTGTCAGTCTGTCAGTCTGTCAGTCTGTCAGTCTGTCAGTCTGTCAGTCTGTCAGTCTGTCAGTCTGTCAGTCTGTCAGTCTGTCAGTCTGTCAGTCTGTCAGTCTGTCATCTGTCAGTCTGTCAGTCTGTCAGTCTGTCAGTCTGTCAGTCTGTCAGTCTGTCAGTCTGTCAGTCTGTCAGTCTGTCAGTCTGTCAGTCTGTCAGTCTGTCAGTCTGTCAGTCTGTCAGTCTGTCAGTCTGTCAGTCTGTCAGTCTGTCAGTCTGTCAGTCTGTCAGTCTGTCAGTCTGTCAGTCTGTCAGTCTGTCAGTCTGTCAGTCTGTCAGTCTGTCAGTCTGTCAGTCTGTCAGTCTGTCAGTCTGTCAGTCTGTCAGTCTGTCAGTCTGTCAGTCTGTCAGTCTGTCAGTCTGTCAGTCTGTCAGTCTGTCAGTCTGTCAGTCTGTCAGTCTGTCAGTCTGTCAGTCTGTCAGTCTGTCAGTCTGTCAGTCTGTCAGTCTGTCAGTCTGTCAGTCTGTCAGTCTGTCAGTCTGTCAGTCTGTCAGTCTGTCAGTCTGTCAGTCTGTCAGTCTGTCAGTCTGTCAGTCTGTCAGTCTGTCAGTCTGTCAGTCTGTCAGTCTGTCAGTCTGTCAGTCTGTCAGTCTGTCAGTCTGTCAGTCTGTCAGTCTGTCAGTCTGTCAGTCTGTCAGTCTGTCAGTCTGTCAGTCTGTCAGTCTGTCAGTCTGTCAGTCTGTCAGTCTGTCAGTCTGTCAGTCTGTCAGTCTGTCAGTCTGTCAGTCTGTCAGTCTGTCAGTCTGTCAGTCTGTCAGTCTGTCAGTCTGTCAGTCTGTCAGTCTGTCAGTCTGTCAGTCTGTCAGTCTGTCAGTCTGTCAGTCTGTCAGTCTGTCAGTCTGTCAGTCTGTCAGTCTGTCAGTCTGTCAGTCTGTCAGTCTGTCAGTCTGTCAGTCTGTCAGTCTGTCAGTCTGTCAGTCTGTCAGTCTGTCAGTCTGTCAGTCTGTCAGTCTGTCAGTCTGTCAGTCTGTCAGTCTGTCAGTCTGTCAGTCTGTCAGTCTGTCAGTCTGTCAGTCTGTCAGTCTGTCAGTCTGTCAGTCTGTCAGTCGTCTGTCAGTCTGTCAGTCTGTCAGTCTGTCAGTCTGTCAGTCTGTCAGTCTGTCAGTCTGTCAGTCTGTCAGTCTGTCAGTCTGTCAGTCTGTCAGTCTGTCAGTCTGTCAGTCTGTCAGTCTGTCAGTCTGTCAGTCTGTCAGTCTGTCAGTCTGTCAGTCTGTCAGTCTGTCAGTCTGTCAGTCTGTCAGTCTGTCAGTCTGTCAGTCTGTCAGTCTGTCAGTCTGTCAGTCTGTCAGTCTGTCAGTCTGTCAGTCTGTCAGTCTGTCAGTCTGTCAGTCTGTCAGTCTGTCAGTCTGTCAGTCTGTCAGTCTGTCAGTCTGTCAGTCTGTCAGTCTGTCAGTCTGTCAGTCTGTCAGTCTGTCAGTCTGTCAGTCTGTCAGTCTGTCAGTCTGTCAGTCTGTCAGTCTGTCAGTCTGTCAGTCTGTCAGTCTGTCAGTCTGTCAGTCTGTCAGTCTGTCAGTCTGTCAGTCTGTCAGTCTGTCAGTCTGTCAGTCTGTCAGTCTGTCAGTCTGTCAGTCTGTCAGTCTGTCAGTCTGTCAGTCTGTCAGTCTGTCAGTCTGTCAGTCTGTCAGTCTGTCAGTCTGTCAGTCTGTCAGTCTGTCAGTCTGTCAGTCTGTCAGTCTGTCAGTCTGTCAGTCTGTCAGTCTGTCAGTCTGTCAGTCTGTCAGTCTGTCAGTCTGTCAGTCTGTCAGTCTGTCAGTCTGTCAGTCTGTCAGTCTGTCAGTCTGTCAGTCTGTCAGTCTGTCAGTCTGTCAGTCTGTCAGTCTGTCAGTCTGTCAGTCTGTCAGTCTGTCAGTCTGTCAGTCTGTCAGTCTGTCAGTCTGTCAGTCTGTCAGTCTGTCAGTCTGTCAGTCTGTCAGTCTGTCAGTCTGTCAGTCTGTCAGTCTGTCAGTCTGTCAGTCTGTCAGTCTGTCAGTCTGTCAGTCTGTCAGTCTGTCAGTCTGTCAGTCTGTCAGTCTGTCAGTCTGTCAGTCTGTCAGTCTGTCAGTCTGTCAGTCTGTCAGTCTGTCAGTCTGTCAGTCTGTCAGTCTGTCAGTCTGTCAGTCTGTCAGTCTGTCAGTCTGTCAGTCTGTCAGTCTGTCAGTCTGTCAGTCTGTCAGTCTGTCAGTCTGTCAGTCTGTCAGTCTGTCAGTCTGTCAGTCTGTCAGTCTGTCAGTCTGTCAGTCTGTCAGTCTGTCAGTCTGTCAGTCTGTCAGTCTGTCAGTCTGTCAGTCTGTCAGTCTGTCAGTCTGTCAGTCTGTCAGTCTGTCAGTCTGTCAGTCTGTCAGTCTGTCAGTCTGTCAGTCTGTCAGTCTGTCAGTCTGTCAGTCTGTCAGTCTGTCAGTCTGTCAGTCTGTCAGTCTGTCAGTCTGTCAGTCTGTCAGTCTGTCAGTCTGTCAGTCTGTCAGTCTGTCAGTCTGTCAGTCTGTCAGTCTGTCAGTCTGTCAGTCTGTCAGTCTGTCAGTCTGTCAGTCTGTCAGTCTGTCAGTCTGTCAGTCTGTCAGTCTGTCAGTCTGTCAGTCTGTCAGTCTGTCAGTCTGTCAGTCTGTCAGTCTGTCAGTCTGTCAGTCTGTCAGTCTGTCAGTCTGTCAGTCTGTCAGTCTGTCAGTCTGTCAGTCTGTCAGTCTGTCAGTCTGTCAGTCTGTCAGTCTGTCAGTCTGTCAGTCTGTCAGTCTGTCAGTCTGTCAGTCTGTCAGTCTGTCAGTCTGTCAGTCTGTCAGTCTGTCAGTCTGTCAGTCTGTCAGTCTGTCAGTCTGTCAGTCTGTCAGTCTGTCAGTCTGTCAGTCTGTCAGTCTGTCAGTCTGTCAGTCTGTCAGTCTGTCAGTCTGTCAGTCTGTCAGTCTGTCAGTCTGTCAGTCTGTCAGTCTGTCAGTCTGTCAGTCTGTCAGTCTGTCAGTCTGTCAGTCTGTCAGTCTGTCAGTCTGTCAGTCTGTCAGTCTGTCAGTCTGTCAGTCTGTCAGTCTGTCAGTCTGTCAGTCTGTCAGTCTGTCAGTCTGTCAGTCTGTCAGTCTGTCAGTCTGTCAGTCTGTCAGTCTGTCAGTCTGTCAGTCTGTCAGTCTGTCAGTCTGTCAGTCTGTCAGTCTGTCAGTCTGTCAGTCTGTCAGTCTGTCAGTCTGTCAGTCTGTCAGTCTGTCAGTCTGTCAGTCTGTCAGTCTGTCAGTCTGTCAGTCTGTCAGTCTGTCAGTCTGTCAGTCTGTCAGTCTGTCAGTCTGTCAGTCTGTCAGTCTGTCAGTCTGTCAGTCTGTCAGTCTGTCAGTCTGTCAGTCTGTCAGTCTGTCAGTCTGTCAGTCTGTCAGTCTGTCAGTCTGTCAGTCTGTCAGTCTGTCAGTCTGTCAGTCTGTCAGTCTGTCAGTCTGTCAGTCTGTCAGTCTGTCAGTCTGTCAGTCTGTCAGTCTGTCAGTCTGTCAGTCTGTCAGTCTGTCAGTCTGTCAGTCTGTCAGTCTGTCAGTCTGTCAGTCTGTCAGTCTGTCAGTCTGTCAGTCTGTCAGTCTGTCAGTCTGTCAGTCTGTCAGTCTGTCAGTCTGTCAGTCTGTCAGTCTGTCAGTCTGTCAGTCTGTCAGTCTGTCAGTCTGTCAGTCTGTCAGTCTGTCAGTCTGTCAGTCTGTCAGTCTGTCAGTCTGTCAGTCTGTCAGTCTGTCAGTCTGTCAGTCTGTCAGTCTGTCAGTCTGTCAGTCTGTCAGTCTGTCAGTCTGTCAGTCTGTCAGTCTGTCAGTCTGTCAGTCTGTCAGTCTGTCAGTCTGTCAGTCTGTCAGTCTGTCAGTCTGTCAGTCTGTCAGTCTGTCAGTCTGTCAGTCTGTCAGTCTGTCAGTCTGTCAGTCTGTCAGTCTGTCAGTCTGTCAGTCTGTCAGTCTGTCAGTCTGTCAGTCTGTCAGTCTGTCAGTCTGTCAGTCTGTCAGTCTGTCAGTCTGTCAGTCTGTCAGTCTGTCAGTCTGTCAGTCTGTCAGTCTGTCAGTCTGTCAGTCTGTCAGTCTGTCAGTCTGTCAGTCTGTCAGTCTGTCAGTCTGTCAGTCTGTCAGTCTGTCAGTCTGTCAGTCTGTCAGTCTGTCAGTCTGTCAGTCTGTCAGTCTGTCAGTCTGTCAGTCTGTCAGTCTGTCAGTCTGTCAGTCTGTCAGTCTGTCAGTCTGTCAGTCTGTCAGTCTGTCAGTCTGTCAGTCTGTCAGTCTGTCAGTCTGTCAGTCTGTCAGTCTGTCAGTCTGTCAGTCTGTCAGTCTGTCAGTCTGTCAGTCTGTCAGTCTGTCAGTCTGTCAGTCTGTCAGTCTGTCAGTCTGTCAGTCTGTCAGTCTGTCAGTCTGTCAGTCTGTCAGTCTGTCAGTCTGTCAGTCTGTCAGTCTGTCAGTCTGTCAGTCTGTCAGTCTGTCAGTCTGTCAGTCTGTCAGTCTGTCAGTCTGTCAGTCTGTCAGTCTGTCAGTCTGTCAGTCTGTCAGTCTGTCAGTCTGTCAGTCTGTCAGTCTGTCAGTCTGTCAGTCTGTCAGTCTGTCAGTCTGTCAGTCTGTCAGTCTGTCAGTCTGTCAGTCTGTCAGTCTGTCAGTCTGTCAGTCTGTCAGTCTGTCAGTCTGTCAGTCTGTCAGTCTGTCAGTCTGTCAGTCTGTCAGTCTGTCAGTCTGTCAGTCTGTCAGTCTGTCAGTCTGTCAGTCTGTCAGTCTGTCAGTCTGTCAGTCTGTCAGTCTGTCAGTCTGTCAGTCTGTCAGTCTGTCAGTCTGTCAGTCTGTCAGTCTGTCAGTCTGTCAGTCTGTCAGTCTGTCAGTCTGTCAGTCTGTCAGTCTGTCAGTCTGTCAGTCTGTCAGTCTGTCAGTCTGTCAGTCTGTCAGTCTGTCAGTCTGTCAGTCTGTCAGTCTGTCAGTCTGTCAGTCTGTCAGTCTGTCAGTCTGTCAGTCTGTCAGTCTGTCAGTCTGTCAGTCTGTCAGTCTGTCAGTCTGTCAGTCTGTCAGTCTGTCAGTCTGTCAGTCTGTCAGTCTGTCAGTCTGTCAGTCTGTCAGTCTGTCAGTCTGTCAGTCTGTCAGTCTGTCAGTCTGTCAGTCTGTCAGTCTGTCAGTCTGTCAGTCTGTCAGTCTGTCAGTCTGTCAGTCTGTCAGTCTGTCAGTCTGTCAGTCTGTCAGTCTGTCAGTCTGTCAGTCTGTCAGTCTGTCAGTCTGTCAGTCTGTCAGTCTGTCAGTCTGTCAGTCTGTCAGTCTGTCAGTCTGTCAGTCTGTCAGTCTGTCAGTCTGTCAGTCTGTCAGTCTGTCAGTCTGTCAGTCTGTCAGTCTGTCAGTCTGTCAGTCTGTCAGTCTGTCAGTCTGTCAGTCTGTCAGTCTGTCAGTCTGTCAGTCTGTCAGTCTGTCAGTCTGTCAGTCTGTCAGTCTGTCAGTCTGTCAGTCTGTCAGTCTGTCAGTCTGTCAGTCTGTCAGTCTGTCAGTCTGTCAGTCTGTCAGTCTGTCAGTCTGTCAGTCTGTCAGTCTGTCAGTCTGTCAGTCTGTCAGTCTGTCAGTCTGTCAGTCTGTCAGTCTGTCAGTCTGTCAGTCTGTCAGTCTGTCAGTCTGTCAGTCTGTCAGTCTGTCAGTCTGTCAGTCTGTCAGTCTGTCAGTCTGTCAGTCTGTCAGTCTGTCAGTCTGTCAGTCTGTCAGTCTGTCAGTCTGTCCGTCGTCAGTCTTCAGTCTGTCAGTCTGTCAGGTCTGTCATCTGTCAGTCTGTCAGTCTGGTCAGTCTGTCAGTCTGTCAGTCTGTCAGTCTGTCAGTCTGTCAGTCTGTCAGTCTGTCAGTCTGTCAGTCTGTCTGTCTGTCTGTCAGTCTGTCAGTCTGTCAGTCTGTCAGTCTGTCAGTCTTGTCAGTCTCTGTCAGTCTGTCAGTCTGTCAGTCTGTCAGTCTGTCAGTCTGTCAGTCTGTCAGTCTGTCAGTCTGTCAGTCTGTCAGTCTGTCAGTCTGTCAGTCTGTCAGTCTGTCAGTCTGTCAGTCTGTCAGTCTGTCAGTCTGTCAGTCTGTCAGTCTGTCAGTCTGTCAGTCTGTCAGTCTGTCAGTCTGTCAGTCTGTCAGTCTGTCAGTCTGTCAGTCTGTCAGTCTGTCAGTCTGTCAGTCTGTCAGTCTGTCAGTCTGTCAGTCTGTCAGTCTGTCAGTCTGTCAGTCTGTCAGTCTGTCAGTCTGTCAGTCTGTCAGTCTGTCAGTCTGTCCAGTCTGTCAGTCTGTCAGTCTGTCAGTCTGTCAGTCTGTCAGTCTGTCAGTCTGTCAGTCTGTCAGTCTGTCAGTCTGTCAGTCTGTCAGTCTGTCAGTCTGTCAGTCTGTCAGTCTGTCAGTCTGTCAGTCTGTCAGTCTGTCAGTCTGTCTGTCAGTCTGTCAGTCTGTCAGTCTGTCAGTCTGTCAGTCTGTCAGTCTGTCAGTCTGTCAGTCTGTCAGTCTGTCAGTCTGTCAGGTCCTGTCAGTCTGTCAGTCTGTCAGTCTGTCAGTCTGTCAGTCTGTCAGTCTGTCAGTCTGTCAGTCTGTCAGTCTGTCAGTCTGTCAGTCTGTCAGTCTGTCAGTCTGTCAGTCTGTCAGTCTGTCAGTCTGTCAGTCTGTCAGTCTGTCAGTCTGTCAGTCTGTCAGTCTGTCAGTCTGTCAGTCTGTCAGTCTGTCAGTCTGTCAGTCTGTCAGTCTGTCAGTCTGTCAGTCTGTCAGTCTGTCAGTCTGTCAGTCTGTCAGTCTGTCAGTCTGTCAGTCTGTCAGTCTGTCAGTCTGTCAGTCTGTCAGTCTGTCAGTCTGTCAGTCTGTCAGTCTGTCAGTCTGTCAGTCTGGTCAGTCTGTCAGTCTGTCAGTCTGTCAGTCTGTCAGTCTGTCAGTCTGTCAGTCTGTCAGTCTGTCAGTCTGTCAGTCTGTCAGTCTGTCAGTCTGTCAGTCTGTCAGTCTGTCAGTCTGTCAGTCTGTCAGTCTGTCAGTCTGTCAGTCTGTCAGTCTGTCAGTCTGTCAGTCTGTCAGTCTGTCAGTCTGTCAGTCTGTCAGTCTGTCAGTCTGTCAGTCTGTCAGTCTGTCAGTCTGTCAGTCTGTCAGTCTGTCAGTCTGTCAGTCTGTCAGTCTGTCAGTCTGTCAGTCTGTCAGTCTGTCAGTCTGTCAGTCTGTCAGTCTGTCAGTCTGTCAGTCTGTCAGTCTGTCAGTCTGTCAGTCTGTCAGTCTGTCAGTCTGTCAGTCTGTCAGTCTGTCAGTCTGTCAGTCTGTCAGTCTGTCAGTCTGTCAGTCTGTCAGTCTGTCAGTCTGTCAGTCTGTCAGTCTGTCGAGTCTCGTCAGTCTGTCAGTCTGTCAGTCTGTCAGTCTGTCAGTCTGTCAGTCTGTCAGTCTGTCAGTCTGTCAGTCTGTCAGGTCTGTCAGTCTGTCAGTCTGTCAGTCTGTCAGTCTGTCAGTCTGTCAGTCTGTCAGTCTGTCAGTCTGTCAGTCTCGGTCAGTCTGTCAGTCTGTCAGTCTGTCAGTCTGTCAGTCTGTCAGTCTGTCAGTCTGTCAGTCTGTCAGTCTGTCAGTCTGTCAGTCTGTCAGTCTGTCAGTCTGTCAGTCTGTCAGTCTGTCAGTCTGTCAGTCTGTCAGTCTGTCAGTCTGTCAGTCTGTCAGTCTGTCAGTCTGTCAGTCTGTCAGTCTGTCAGTCTGTCAGTCTGTCAGTCTGTCAGTCTGTCAGTCTGTCAGTCTGTCAGTCTGTCAGTCTGTCAGTCTGTCAGTCTGTCAGTCTGTCAGTCTGTCAGTCTGTCAGTCTGTCAGTCTGTCAGTCTGTCAGTCTGTCAGTCTGTCAGTCTGTCAGTCTGTCAGTCTGTCAGTCTGTCAGTCTGTCAGTCTGTCAGTCTGTCAGTCTGTCAGTCTGTCAGTCTGTCAGTCTGTCAGTCTGTCAGTCTGTCAGTCTGTCAGTCTGTCAGTCTGTCAGTCTGTCAGTCTGTCAGTCTGTCAGTCTGTCAGTCTGTCAGTCTGTCAGTCTGTCAGTCTGTCAGTCTGTCAGTCTGTCAGTCTGTCAGTCTGTCAGTCTGTCAGTCTGTCAGTCTGTCAGTCTGTCAGTCTGTCAGTCTGTCAGTCTGTCAGTCTGTCAGTCTGTCAGTCTGTCAGTCTGTCAGTCTGTCAGTCTGTCAGTCTGTCAGTCTGTCAGTCTGTCAGTCTGTCAGTCTGTCAGTCTGTCAGTCTGTCAGTCTGTCAGTCTGTCAGTCTGTCAGTCTGTCAGTCTGTCAGTCTGTCAGTCTGTCAGTCTGTCAGTCTGTCAGTCTGTCAGTCTGTCAGTCTGTCAGTCTGTCAGTCTGTCAGTCTGTCAGTCTGTCAGTCTGTCAGTCTGTCAGTCTGTCAGTCTGTCAGTCTGTCAGTCTGTCAGTCTGTCAGTCTGTCAGTCTGTCAGTCTGTCAGTCTGTCAGTCTGTCAGTCTGTCAGTCTGTCAGTCTGTCAGTCTGTCAGTCTGTCAGTCTGTCAGTCTGTCAGTCTGTCAGTCTGTCAGTCTGTCAGTCTGTCAGTCTGTCAGTCTGTCAGTCTGTCAGTCTGTCAGTCTGTCAGTCTGTCAGTCTGTCAGTCTGTCAGTCTGTCAGTCTGTCAGTCTGTCAGTCTGTCAGTCTGTCAGTCTGTCAGTCTGTCAGTCTGTCAGTCTGTCAGTCTGTCAGTCTGTCAGTCTGTCAGTCTGTCAGTCTGTCAGTCTGTCAGTCTGTCAGTCTGTCAGTCTGTCAGTCTGTCAGTCTGTCAGTCTGTCAGTCTGTCAGTCTGTCAGTCTGTCAGTCTGTCAGTCTGTCAGTCTGTCAGTCTGTCAGTCTGTCAGTCTGTCAGTCTGTCAGTCTGTCAGTCTGTCAGTCTGTCAGTCTGTCAGTCTGTCAGTCTGTCAGTCTGTCAGTCTGTCAGTCTGTCAGTCTGTCAGTCTGTCAGTCTGTCAGTCTGTCAGTCTGTCAGTCTGTCAGTCTGTCAGTCTGTCAGTCTGTCAGTCTGTCAGTCTGTCAGTCTGTCAGTCTGTCAGTCTGTCAGTCTGTCAGTCTGTCAGTCTGTCAGTCTGTCAGTCTGTCAGTCTGTCAGTCTGTCAGTCTGTCAGTCTGTCAGTCTGTCAGTCTGTCAGTCTGTCAGTCTGTCAGTCTGTCAGTCTGTCAGTCTGTCAGTCTGTCAGTCTGTCAGTCTGTCAGTCTGTCAGTCTGTCAGTCTGTCAGTCTGTCAGTCTGTCAGTCTGTCAGTCTGTCAGTCTGTCAGTCTGTCAGTCTGTCAGTCTGTCAGTCTGTCAGTCTGTCAGTCTGTCAGTCTGTCAGTCTGTCAGTCTGTCAGTCTGTCAGTCTGTCAGTCTGTCAGTCTGTCAGTCTGTCAGTCTGTCAGTCTGTCAGTCTGTCAGTCTGTCAGTCTGTCAGTCTGTCAGTCTGTCAGTCTGTCAGTCTGTCAGTCTGTCAGTCTGTCAGTCTGTCAGTCTGTCAGTCTGTCAGTCTGTCAGTCTGTCAGTCTGTCAGTCTGTCAGTCTGTCAGTCTGTCAGTCTGTCAGTCTGTCAGTCTGTCAGTCTGTCAGTCTGTCAGTCTGTCAGTCTGTCAGTCTGTCAGTCTGTCAGTCTGTCAGTCTGTCAGTCTGTCAGTCTGTCAGTCTGTCAGTCTGTCAGTCTGTCAGTCTGTCAGTCTGTCAGTCTGTCAGTCTGTCAGTCTGTCAGTCTGTCAGTCTGTCAGTCTGTCAGTCTGTCAGTCTGTCAGTCTGTCAGTCTGTCAGTCTGTCAGTCTGTCAGTCTGTCAGTCTGTCAGTCTGTCAGTCTGTCAGTCTGTCAGTCTGTCAGTCTGTCAGTCTGTCAGTCTGTCAGTCTGTCAGTCTGTCAGTCTGTCAGTCTGTCAGTCTGTCAGTCTGTCAGTCTGTCAGTCTGTCAGTCTGTCAGTCTGTCAGTCTGTCAGTCTGTCAGTCTGTCAGTCTGTCAGTCTGTCAGTCTGTCAGTCTGTCAGTCTGTCAGTCTGTCAGTCTGTCAGTCTGTCAGTCTGTCAGTCTGTCAGTCTGTCAGTCTGTCAGTCTGTCAGTCTGTCAGTCTGTCAGTCTGTCAGTCTGTCAGTCTGTCAGTCTGTCAGTCTGTCAGTCTGTCAGTCTGTCAGTCTGTCAGTCTGTCAGTCTGTCAGTCTGTCAGTCTGTCAGTCTGTCAGTCTGTCAGTCTGTCAGTCTGTCAGTCTGTCAGTCTGTCAGTCTGTCAGTCTGTCAGTCTGTCAGTCTGTCAGTCTGTCAGTCTGTCAGTCTGTCAGTCTGTCAGTCTGTCAGTCTGTCAGTCTGTCAGTCTGTCAGTCTGTCAGTCTGTCAGTCTGTCAGTCTGTCAGTCTGTCAGTCTGTCAGTCTGTCAGTCTGTCAGTCTGTCAGTCTGTCAGTCTGTCAGTCTGTCAGTCTGTCAGTCTGTCAGTCTGTCAGTCTGTCAGTCTGTCAGTCTGTCAGTCTGTCAGTCTGTCAGTCTGTCAGTCTGTCAGTCTGTCAGTCTGTCAGTCTGTCAGTCTGTCAGTCTGTCAGTCTGTCAGTCTGTCAGTCTGTCAGTCTGTCAGTCTGTCAGTCTGTCAGTCTGTCAGTCTGTCAGTCTGTCAGTCTGTCAGTCTGTCAGTCTGTCAGTCTGTCAGTCTGTCAGTCTGTCAGTCTGTCAGTCTGTCAGTCTGTCAGTCTGTCAGTCTGTCAGTCTGTCAGTCTGTCAGTCTGTCAGTCTGTCAGTCTGTCAGTCTGTCAGTCTGTCAGTCTGTCAGTCTGTCAGTCTGTCAGTCTGTCAGTCTGTCAGTCTGTCAGTCTGTCAGTCTGTCAGTCTGTCAGTCTGTCAGTCTGTCAGTCTGTCAGTCTGTCAGTCTGTCAGTCTGTCAGTCTGTCAGTCTGTCAGTCTGTCAGTCTGTCAGTCTGTCAGTCTGTCAGTCTGTCAGTCTGTCAGTCTGTCAGTCTGTCAGTCTGTCAGTCTGTCAGTCTGTCAGTCTGTCAGTCTGTCAGTCTGTCAGTCTGTCAGTCTGTCAGTCTGTCAGTCTGTCAGTCTGTCAGTCTGTCAGTCTGTCAGTCTGTCAGTCTGTCAGTCTGTCAGTCTGTCAGTCTGTCAGTCTGTCAGTCTGTCAGTCTGTCAGTCTGTCAGTCTGTCAGTCTGTCAGTCTGTCAGTCTGTCAGTCTGTCAGTCTGTCAGTCTGTCAGTCTGTCAGTCTGTCAGTCTGTCAGTCTGTCAGTCTGTCAGTCTGTCAGTCTGTCAGTCTGTCAGTCTGTCAGTCTGTCAGTCTGTCAGTCTGTCAGTCTGTCAGTCTGTCAGTCTGTCAGTCTGTCAGTCTGTCAGTCTGTCAGTCTGTCAGTCTGTCAGTCTGTCAGTCTGTCAGTCTGTCAGTCTGTCAGTCTGTCAGTCTGTCAGTCTGTCAGTCTGTCAGTCTGTCAGTCTGTCAGTCTGTCAGTCTGTCAGTCTGTCAGTCTGTCAGTCTGTCAGTCTGTCAGTCTGTCAGTCTGTCAGTCTGTCAGTCTGTCAGTCTGTCAGTCTGTCAGTCTGTCAGTCTGTCAGTCTGTCAGTCTGTCAGTCTGTCAGTCTGTCAGTCTGTCAGTCTGTCAGTCTGTCAGTCTGTCAGTCTGTCAGTCTGTCAGTCTGTCAGTCTGTCAGTCTGTCAGTCTGTCAGTCTGTCAGTCTGTCAGTCTGTCAGTCTGTCAGTCTGTCAGTCTGTCAGTCTGTCAGTCTGTCAGTCTGTCAGTCTGTCAGTCTGTCAGTCTGTCAGTCTGTCAGTCTGTCAGTCTGTCAGTCTGTCAGTCTGTCAGTCTGTCAGTCTGTCAGTCTGTCAGTCTGTCAGTCTGTCAGTCTGTCAGTCTGTCAGTCTGTCAGTCTGTCAGTCTGTCAGTCTGTCAGTCTGTCAGTCTGTCAGTCTGTCAGTCTGTCAGTCTGTCAGTCTGTCAGTCTGTCAGTCTGTCAGTCTGTCAGTCTGTCAGTCTGTCAGTCTGTCAGTCTGTCAGTCTGTCAGTCTGTCAGTCTGTCAGTCTGTCAGTCTGTCAGTCTGTCAGTCTGTCAGTCTGTCAGTCTGTCAGTCTGTCAGTCTGTCAGTCTGTCAGTCTGTCAGTCTGTCAGTCTGTCAGTCTGTCAGTCTGTCAGTCTGTCAGTCTGTCAGTCTGTCAGTCTGTCAGTCTGTCAGTCTGTCAGTCTGTCAGTCTGTCAGTCTGTCAGTCTGTCAGTCTGTCAGTCTGTCAGTCTGTCAGTCTGTCAGTCTGTCAGTCTGTCAGTCTGTCAGTCTGTCAGTCTGTCAGTCTGTCAGTCTGTCAGTCTGTCAGTCTGTCAGTCTGTCAGTCTGTCAGTCTGTCAGTCTGTCAGTCTGTCAGTCTGTCAGTCTGTCAGTCTGTCAGTCTGTCAGTCTGTCAGTCTGTCAGTCTGTCAGTCTGTCAGTCTGTCAGTCTGTCAGTCTGTCAGTCTGTCAGTCTGTCAGTCTGTCAGTCTGTCAGTCTGTCAGTCTGTCAGTCTGTCAGTCTGTCAGTCTGTCAGTCTGTCAGTCTGTCAGTCTGTCAGTCTGTCAGTCTGTCAGTCTGTCAGTCTGTCAGTCTGTCAGTCTGTCAGTCTGTCAGTCTGTCAGTCTGTCAGTCTGTCAGTCTGTCAGTCTGTCAGTCTGTCAGTCTGTCAGTCTGTCAGTCTGTCAGTCTGTCAGTCTGTCAGTCTGTCAGTCTGTCAGTCTGTCAGTCTGTCAGTCTGTCAGTCTGTCAGTCTGTCAGTCTGTCAGTCTGTCAGTCTGTCAGTCTGTCAGTCTGTCAGTCTGTCAGTCTGTCAGTCTGTCAGTCTGTCAGTCTGTCAGTCTGTCAGTCTGTCAGTCTGTCAGTCTGTCAGTCTGTCAGTCTGTCAGTCTGTCAGTCTGTCAGTCTGTCAGTCTGTCAGTCTGTCAGTCTGTCAGTCTGTCAGTCTGTCAGTCTGTCAGTCTGTCAGTCTGTCAGTCTGTCAGTCTGTCAGTCTGTCAGTCTGTCAGTCTGTCAGTCTGTCAGTCTGTCAGTCTGTCAGTCTGTCAGTCTGTCAGTCTGTCAGTCTGTCAGTCTGTCAGTCTGTCAGTCTGTCAGTCTGTCAGTCTGTCAGTCTGTCAGTCTGTCAGTCTGTCAGTCTGTCAGTCTGTCAGTCTGTCAGTCTGTCAGTCTGTCAGTCTGTCAGTCTGTCAGTCTGTCAGTCTGTCAGTCTGTCAGTCTGTCAGTCTGTCAGTCTGTCAGTCTGTCAGTCTGTCAGTCTGTCAGTCTGTCAGTCTGTCAGTCTGTCAGTCTGTCAGTCTGTCAGTCTGTCAGTCTGTCAGTCTGTCAGTCTGTCAGTCTGTCAGTCTGTCAGTCTGTCAGTCTGTCAGTCTGTCAGTCTGTCAGTCTGTCAGTCTGTCAGTCTGTCAGTCTGTCAGTCTGTCAGTCTGTCAGTCTGTCAGTCTGTCAGTCTGTCAGTCTGTCAGTCTTTTTTTTTTTTTTTTTTTTTTTTTTATAGAAGGTGGAAATCTTCGAAAGATACCGAGCGGTTATGCCGGATTCTTACCGGCTAAAACCACCTTCTTCTCCGTCCATGCACCCCTCGGGACTGCCATTTGGTATTACTTCGCGGGGCTGGTTCAGCTCTCGCTGCTCATCGGGTTGTGAATGCCTTTCTCAGATGCTCCTCGTCTAACAGTTTAATATGTATGGACTGCATTGTGATGTCCACAGCTTTCCAATTCTCGTGGGACTTTATCATCTCATCTACTATATTTTCTGCAGTTATATTAGTACCGAGTGCAGCTTCCAGTGTTGTTCTTTCTGTTGCAAATCTCGGACAAGAGAATAGCACATGTTCCTGGTCTTCCATTACCCCCGTACAACTGGGGCAGTCTGGTGAGTCGTCGATACCGAAGCGGTGCAAGTATTTTCGGTACCCTCCGTGTCCAGTTAAAAACTGTGTTAGGTTGAAGCTAACGTCCCCGTGATGCCGGTTCAACCAGTTTCCTATATTTGGAATTAGCTTGTAGGTCCAGCGGCCGTTTTTCGCTCGTTCCCACTGTTCCTGCCACCGTTTTACGGACTCCTCTCGTTCCGACTTCCGCCGTTCGTTTCTGTCCAATTGTGGGTTCGCTTGTTTTCCCTTGTACAAGCGACGCGCTTCGTCTGCGAGGATGTCTATGGGGATCATTCCTGCAATCACGCACGCTGCTTGGTCTGACGTTGTTCGAAACCCGCTGCATACTCGTAGCGCGCTCAACCGGTATACAGTTCTTACTTCCTTTTGGATCACCTTGGTGCTTAGCATTGCGGCATTGCGTTCGCCCATATTGGTGCGGCGTACAAGATGATGGAACTAACTACTCTAGAGACTAGAAGCCTTCTGCTCTGTCGTGGACCTCCAATATTGGGCATCATCTTTGAGAGCGCGTTGCTGACTATTGATGCCTTCTCAGCTGTGTACAGTCTGTCAGTCTGTCAGTCTGTCAGTCTGTCAGTCTGTCAGTCTGTCAGTCTGTCAGTCTGTCAGTCTGTCAGTCTGTCAGTCTGTCAGTCTGTCAGTCTGTCAGTCTGTCAGTCTGTCAGTCTGTCAGTCTGTCAGTCTGTCAGTCTGTCAGTCTGTCAGTCTGTCAGTCTGTCAGTCTGTCAGTCTGTCAGTCTGTCAGTCTGTCAGTCTGTCAGTCTGTCAGTCTGTCAGTCTGTCAGTCTGTCAGTCTGTCAGTCTGTCAGTCTGTCAGTCTGTCAGTCTGTCAGTCTGTCAGTCTGTCAGTCTGTCAGTCTGTCAGTCTGTCAGTCTGTCAGTCTGTCAGTCTGTCAGTCTGTCAGTCTGTCAGTCTGTCAGTCTGTCAGTCTGTCAGTCTGTCAGTCTGTCAGTCTGTCAGTCTGTCAGTCTGTCAGTCTGTCAGTCTGTCAGTCTGTCAGTCTGTCAGTCTGTCAGTCTGTCAGTCTGTCAGTCTGTCAGTCTGTCAGTCTGTCAGTCTGTCAGTCTGTCAGTCTGTCAGTCTGTCAGTCTGTCAGTCTGTCAGTCTGTCAGTCTGTCAGTCTGTCAGTCTGTCAGTCTGTCAGTCTGTCAGTCTGTCAGTCTGTCAGTCTGTCAGTCTGTCAGTCTGTCAGTCTGTCAGTCTGTCAGTCTGTCAGTCTGTCAGTCTGTCAGTCTGTCAGTCTGTCAGTCTGTCAGTCTGTCAGTCTGTCAGTCTGTCAGTCTGTCAGTCTGTCAGTCTGTCAGTCTGTCAGTCTGTCAGTCTGTCAGTCTGTCAGTCTGTCAGTCTGTCAGTCTGTCAGTCTGTCAGTCTGTCAGTCTGTCAGTCTGTCAGTCTGTCAGTCTGTCAGTCTGTCAGTCTGTCAGTCTGTCAGTCTGTCAGTCTGTCAGTCTGTCAGTCTGTCAGTCTGTCAGTCTGTCAGTCTGTCAGTCTGTCAGTCTGTCAGTCTGTCAGTCTGTCAGTCTGTCAGTCTGTCAGTCTGTCAGTCTGTCAGTCTGTCAGTCTGTCAGTCTGTCAGTCTGTCAGTCTGTCAGTCTGTCAGTCTGTCAGTCTGTCAGTCTGTCAGTCTGTCAGTCTGTCAGTCTGTCAGTCTGTCAGTCTGTCAGTCTGTCAGTCTGTCAGTCTGTCAGTCTGTCAGTCTGTCAGTCTGTCAGTCTGTCAGTCTGTCAGTCTGTCAGTCTGTCAGTCTGTCAGTCTGTCAGTCTGTCAGTCTGTCAGTCTGTCAGTCTGTCAGTCTGTCAGTCTGTCAGTCTGTCAGTCTGTCAGTCTGTCAGTCTGTCAGTCTGTCAGTCTGTCAGTCTGTCAGTCTGTCAGTCTGTCAGTCTGTCAGTCTGTCAGTCTGTCAGTCTGTCAGTCTGTCAGTCTGTCAGTCTGTCAGTCTGTCAGTCTGTCAGTCTGTCAGTCTGTCAGTCTGTCAGTCTGTCAGTCTGTCAGTCTGTCAGTCTGTCAGTCTGTCAGTCTGTCAGTCTGTCAGTCTGTCAGTCTGTCAGTCTGTCAGTCTGTCAGTCTGTCAGTCTGTCAGTCTGTCAGTCTGTCAGTCTGTCAGTCTGTCAGTCTGTCAGTCTGTCAGTCTGTCAGTCTGTCAGTCTGTCAGTCTGTCAGTCTGTCAGTCTGTCAGTCTGTCAGTCTGTCAGTCTGTCAGTCTGTCAGTCTGTCAGTCTGTCAGTCTGTCAGTCTGTCAGTCTGTCAGTCTGTCAGTCTGTCAGTCTGTCAGTCTGTCAGTCTGTCAGTCTGTCAGTCTGTCAGTCTGTCAGTCTGTCAGTCTGTCAGTCTGTCAGTCTGTCAGTCTGTCAGTCTGTCAGTCTGTCAGTCTGTCAGTCTGTCAGTCTGTCAGTCTGTCAGTCTGTCAGTCTGTCAGTCTGTCAGTCTGTCAGTCTGTCAGTCTGTCAGTCTGTCAGTCTGTCAGTCTGTCAGTCTGTCAGTCTGTCAGTCTGTCAGTCTGTCAGTCTGTCAGTCTGTCAGTCTGTCAGTCTGTCAGTCTGTCAGTCTGTCAGTCTGTCAGTCTGTCAGTCTGTCAGTCTGTCAGTCTGTCAGTCTGTCAGTCTGTCAGTCTGTCAGTCTGTCAGTCTGTCAGTCTGTCAGTCTGTCAGTCTGTCAGTCTGTCAGTCTGTCAGTCTGTCAGTCTGTCAGTCTGTCAGTCTGTCAGTCTGTCAGTCTGTCAGTCTGTCAGTCTGTCAGTCTGTCAGTCTGTCAGTCTGTCAGTCTGTCAGTCTGTCAGTCTGTCAGTCTGTCAGTCTGTCAGTCTGTCAGTCTGTCAGTCTGTCAGTCGTTTTTTTTTTTTTTTTTTTTTTTTATAGAAGGTGGAAATCTTCGAAAGATACCGAGCGGTTATGCCGGATTCTTACCGGCTAAAACCACCTTCTTCTCCGTCCATGCACCCCTCGGGACTGCCATTTGGTATTACTTCGCGGGGCTGGTTCAGCTCTCGCTGCTCATCGGGTTGTGAATGCCTTTCTCAGATGCTCCTCGTCTAACAGTTTAATATGTATGGACTGCATTGTGATGTCCACAGCTTTCCAATTCTCGTGGGACTTTATCATCTCATCTACTATATTTTCTGCAGTTATATTAGTACCGAGTGCAGCTTCCAGTGTTGTTCTTTCTGTTGCAAATCTCGGACAAGAGAATAGCACATGTTCCTGGTCTTCCATTACCCCCGTACAACTGGGGCAGTCTGGTGAGTCGTCGATACCGAAGCGGTGCAAGTATTTTCGGTACCCTCCGTGTCCAGTTAAAAACTGTGTTAGGTTGAAGCTAACGTCCCCGTGATGCCGGTTCAACCAGTTTCCTATATTTGGAATTAGCTTGTAGGTCCAGCGGCCGTTTTTCGCTCGTTCCCACTGTTCCTGCCACCGTTTTACGGACTCCTCTCGTTCCGACTTCCGCCGTTCGTTTCTGTCCAATTGTGGGTTCGCTTGTTTTCCCTTGTACAAGCGACGCGCTTCGTCTGCGAGGATGTCTATGGGGATCATTCCTGCAATCACGCACGCTGCTTGGTCTGACGTTGTTCGAAACCCGCTGCATACTCGTAGCGCGCTCAACCGGTATACAGTTCTTACTTCCTTTTGGATCACCTTGGTGCTTAGCATTGCGTTCGCCCATATTGGTGCGGCGTACAAGATGATGGAACTAACTACTCTAGAGACTAGAAGCCTTCTGCTCTGTCGTGGACCTCCAATATTGGGCATCATCTTTGAGAGCGCGTTGCTGACTATTGATGCCTTCTCAGCTGTGTACAGTCTGTCAGTCTGTCAGTCTGTCAGTCTGTCAGTCTGTCAGTCTGTCAGTCTGTCAGTCTGTCAGTCTGTCAGTCTGTCAGTCTGTCAGTCTGTCAGTCTGTCAGTCTGTCAGTCTGTCAGTCTGTCAGTCTGTCAGTCTGTCAGTCTGTCAGTCTGTCAGTCTGTCAGTCTGTCAGTCTGTCAGTCTGTCAGTCTGTCAGTCTGTCAGTCTGTCAGTCTGTCAGTCTGTCAGTCTGTCAGTCTGTCAGTCTGTCAGTCTGTCAGTCTGTCAGTCTGTCAGTCTGTCAGTCTGTCAGTCTGTCAGTCTGTCAGTCTGTCAGTCTGTCAGTCTGTCAGTCTGTCAGTCTGTCAGTCTGTCAGTCTGTCAGTCGTCAGTTTGTCAGTCTGTCAGTCTGTCAGTCTGTCAGTCTGTCAGTCTGTCAGTCTGTCAGTCTGTCAGTCTGTCAGTCTGTCAGTCTGTCAGTCTGTCAGTCTGTCAGTCTGTCAGTCTGTCAGTCTGTCAGTCTGTCAGTCTGTCAGTCTGTCAGTCTGTCAGTCTGTCAGTCTGTCAGTCTGTCAGTCTGTCAGTCTGTCAGTCTGTCAGTCTGTCAGTCTGTCAGTCTGTCAGTCTGTCAGTCTGTCAGTCTGTCAGTCTGTCAGTCTGTCAGTCTGTCAGTCTGTCAGTCTGTCAGTCTGTCAGTCTGTCAGTCTGTCAGTCTGTCAGTCTGTCAGTCTGTCAGTCTGTCAGTCTGTCAGTCTGTCAGTCTGTCAGTCTGTCAGTCTGTCAGTCTGTCAGTCTG
The DNA here is from genome assembly GCA_964034945.1 of Chrysopilus asiliformis. NCBI lineage: Eukaryota > Metazoa > Arthropoda > Insecta > Diptera > Rhagionidae > Chrysopilus > Chrysopilus asiliformis. Next base: position 72,573,679 of record OZ035960.1, on the reverse strand, counting down.
TCAGTCTGTCAGTCTGTCAGTCTGTCAGTCTGTCAGTCTGTCAGTCTGTCAGTCTGTCAGTCTGTCAGTCTGTCAGTCTGTCAGTCTGTCAGTCTGTCAGTCTGTCAGTCTGTCAGTCTGTCAGTCTGTCAGTCTGTCAGTCTGTCAGTCTGTCAGTCTGTCAGTCTGTCAGTCTGTCAGTCTGTCAGTCTGTCAGTCTGTCAGTCTGTCAGTCTGTCAGTCTGTCAGTCTGTCAGTCTGTCAGTCTGTCAGTCTGTCAGTCTGTCAGTCTGTCAGTCTGTCAGTCTGTCAGTCTGTCAGTCTGTCAGTCTGTCAGTCTGTCAGTCTGTCAGTCTGTCAGTCTGTCAGTCTGTCAGTCTGTCAGTCTGTCAGTCTGTCAGTCTGTCAGTCTGTCAGTCTGTCAGTCTGTCAGTCTGTCAGTCTGTCAGTCTGTCAGTCTGTCAGTCTGTCAGTCTGTCAGTCTGTCAGTCTGTCAGTCTGTCAGTCTGTCAGTCTGTCAGTCTGTCAGTCTGTCAGTCTGTCAGTCTGTCAGTCTGTCAGTCTGTCAGTCTGTCAGTCTGTCAGTCTGTCAGTCTGTCAGTCTGTCAGTCTGTCAGTCTGTCAGTCTGTCAGTCTGTCAGTCTGTCAGTCTGTCAGTCTGTCAGTCTGTCAGTCTGTCAGTCTGTCAGTCTGTCAGTCTGTCAGTCTGTCAGTCTGTCAGTCTGTCAGTCTGTCAGTCTGTCAGTCTGTCAGTCTGTCAGTCTGTCAGTCTGTCAGTCTGTCAGTCTGTCAGTCTGTCAGTCTGTCAGTCTGTCAGTCTGTCAGTCTGTCAGTCTGTCAGTCTGTCAGTCTGTCAGTCTGTCAGTCTGTCAGTCTGTCAGTCTGTCAGTCTGTCAGTCTGTCAGTCTGTCAGTCTGTCAGTCTGTCAGTCTGTCAGTCTGTCAGTCTGTCAGTCTGTCAGTCTGTCAGTCTGTCAGTCTGTCAGTCTGTCAGTCTGTCAGTCTGTCAGTCTGTCAGTCTGTCAGTCTGTCAGTCTGTCAGTCTGTCAGTCTGTCAGTCTGTCAGTCTGTCAGTCTGTCAGTCTGTCAGTCTGTCAGTCTGTCAGTCTGTCAGTCTGTCAGTCTGTCAGTCTGTCAGTCTGTCAGTCTGTCAGTCTGTCAGTCTGTCAGTCTGTCAGTCTGTCAGTCTGTCAGTCTGTCAGTCTGTCAGTCTGTCAGTCTGTCAGTCTGTCAGTCTGTCAGTCTGTCAGTCTGTCAGTCTGTCAGTCTGTCAGTCTGTCAGTCTGTCAGTCTGTCAGTCTGTCAGTCTGTCAGTCTGTCAGTCTGTCAGTCTGTCAGTCTGTCAGTCTGTCAGTCTGTCAGTCTGTCAGTCTGTCAGTCTGTCAGTCTGTCAGTCTGTCAGTCTGTCAGTCTGTCAGTCTGTCAGTCTGTCAGTCTGTCAGTCTGTCAGTCTGTCAGTCTGTCAGTCTGTCAGTCTGTCAGTCTGTCAGTCTGTCAGTCTGTCAGTCTGTCAGTCTGTCAGTCTGTCAGTCTGTCAGTCTGTCAGTCTGTCAGTCTGTCAGTCTGTCAGTCTGTCAGTCTGTCAGTCTGTCAGTCTGTCAGTCTGTCAGTCTGTCAGTCTGTCAGTCTGTCAGTCTGTCAGTCTGTCAGTCTGTCAGTCTGTCAGTCTGTCAGTCTGTCAGTCTGTCAGTCTGTCAGTCTGTCAGTCTGTCAGTCTGTCAGTCTGTCAGTCTGTCAGTCTGTCAGTCTGTCAGTCTGTCAGTCTGTCAGTCTGTCAGTCTGTCAGTCTGTCAGTCTGTCAGTCTGTCAGTCTGTCAGTCTGTCAGTCTGTCAGTCTGTCAGTCTGTCAGTCTGTCAGTCTGTCAGTCTGTCAGTCTGTCAGTCTGTCAGTCTGTCAGTCTGTCAGTCTGTCAGTCTGTCAGTCTGTCAGTCTGTCAGTCTGTCAGTCTGTCAGTCTGTCAGTCTGTCAGTCTGTCAGTCTGTCAGTCTGTCAGTCTGTCAGTCTGTCAGTCTGTCAGTCTGTCAGTCTGTCAGTCTGTCAGTCTGTCAGTCTGTCAGTCTGTCAGTCTGTCAGTCTGTCAGTCTGTCAGTCTGTCAGTCTGTCAGTCTGTCAGTCTGTCAGTCTGTCAGTCTGTCAGTCTGTCAGTCTGTCAGTCTGTCAGTCTGTCAGTCTGTCAGTCTGTCAGTCTGTCAGTCTGTCAGTCTGTCAGTCTGTCAGTCTGTCAGTCTGTCAGTCTGTCAGTCTGTCAGTCTGTCAGTCTGTCAGTCTGTCAGTCTGTCAGTCTGTCAGTCTGTCAGTCTGTCAGTCTGTCAGTCTGTCAGTCTGTCAGTCTGTCAGTCTGTCAGTCTGTCAGTCTGTCAGTCTGTCAGTCTGTCAGTCTGTCAGTCTGTCAGTCTGTCAGTCTGTCAGTCTGTCAGTCTGTCAGTCTGTCAGTCTGTCAGTCTGTCAGTCTGTCAGTCTGTCAGTCTGTCAGTCTGTCAGTCTGTCAGTCTGTCAGTCTGTCAGTCTGTCAGTCTGTCAGTCTGTCAGTCTGTCAGTCTGTCAGTCTGTCAGTCTGTCAGTCTGTCAGTCTGTCAGTCTGTCAGTCTGTCAGTCTGTCAGTCTGTCAGTCTGTCAGTCTGTCAGTCTGTCAGTCTGTCAGTCTGTCAGTCTGTCAGTCTGTCAGTCTGTCAGTCTGTCAGTCTGTCAGTCTGTCAGTCTGTCAGTCTGTCAGTCTGTCAGTCTGTCAGTCTGTCAGTCTGTCAGTCTGTCAGTCTGTCAGTCTGTCAGTCTGTCAGTCTGTCAGTCTGTCAGTCTGTCAGTCTGTCAGTCTGTCAGTCTGTCAGTCTGTCAGTCTGTCAGTCTGTCAGTCTGTCAGTCTGTCAGTCTGTCAGTCTGTCAGTCTGTCAGTCTGTCAGTCTGTCAGTCTGTCAGTCTGTCAGTCTGTCAGTCTGTCAGTCTGTCAGTCTGTCAGTCTGTCAGTCTGTCAGTCTGTCAGTCTGTCAGTCTGTCAGTCTGTCAGTCTGTCAGTCTGTCAGTCTGTCAGTCTGTCAGTCTGTCAGTCTGTCAGTCTGTCAGTCTGTCAGTCTGTCAGTCTGTCAGTCTGTCAGTCTGTCAGTCTGTCAGTCTGTCAGTCTGTCAGTCTGTCAGTCTGTCAGTCTGTCAGTCTGTCAGTCTGTCAGTCTGTCAGTCTGTCAGTCTGTCAGTCTGTCAGTCTGTCAGTCTGTCAGTCTGTCAGTCTGTCAGTCTGTCAGTCTGTCAGTCTGTCAGTCTGTCAGTCTGTCAGTCTGTCAGTCTGTCAGTCTGTCAGTCTGTCAGTCTGTCAGTCTGTCAGTCTGTCAGTCTGTCAGTCTGTCAGTCTGTCAGTCTGTCAGTCTGTCAGTCTGTCAGTCTGTCAGTCTGTCAGTCTGTCAGTCTGTCAGTCTGTCAGTCTGTCAGTCTGTCAGTCTGTCAGTCTGTCAGTCTGTCAGTCTGTCAGTCTGTCAGTCTGTCAGTCTGTCAGTCTGTCAGTCTGTCAGTCTGTCAGTCTGTCAGTCTGTCAGTCTGTCAGTCTGTCAGTCTGTCAGTCTGTCAGTCTGTCAGTCTGTCAGTCTGTCAGTCTGTCAGTCTGTCAGTCTGTCTGTCAGTCTGTCAGTCTGTCAGTCTGTCAGTCTGTCAGTCTGTCAGTCTGTCAGTCTGTCAGTCTGTCAGTCTGTCAGTCAGTCTGTCAGTCTGTGTACAAGATTTCTCAAAAACTAATAGAGCTAGCGCCATGAAATTTTATAGGCATGTTGGGTCCTGAAATGGGACGATCCTATCAACTTTTGGTGGAAATCCGTTAACCGGAAGTATCCAAAATGGCGGTTTTTCAAAAATCGCAATTTCGTTTTTCTCGATTTACTCCCAAACTACGCGTTTTTTAGTGGCCTTAAGTATGACAAAACTTGGAGAAAATAAAATTTCCCACACTTTTGTCTTTAACTATAACTCGATATCTCAACCTGTTATCGAGATAAACCGTTATTTCCAAAAAAAAACAGTTTTTTGCGATTATCTCGAAAACTAACGGGTTTTTGCTGACTGAATGTATGAAGTGAATTAATGAGAATGGCATTCTGCACAATTTTGTTTCTTACCGTTATCCGTTATCTTTTACCGTTATTGAGATATTTAGATTAAAATATAAAAAAATATATTTTTGCAAATTACTTGCAAACTAACGGTTTTTCGACAAATCAGTTAAAAGAATAATTAAAGACGTTAACATTTTCTACATTTTTGCCATTTACCGTAAATTGATATCTTTTACCGTTCTCAAGTTATCTCAAATTTTGTACGTTTTTGATATTTTTGAATAAACCAAGAATTTATTGGGAGGTCGTCTTAGGTTGACAACGCGACAGGGCTCTAGCGTAAATTGCGCAGGGTCGTAGATTTTGTAGAAGAAAGTTTTGTGTTGACCACAACTGATATTTTTACATATTTTCACTCGGAAGCAACGATTCGAATTGCTTATTTCACATCTTCCTGTTGCATATGACATTACGAGGCAAAAGAGAAATGATCGCCCGAAAGAAATTTTTATTTTTGGAATGGTTTTTTTAAACGCGAAAACCGCGTATTTTTTCTTCAAAAAGGTATGAATATTAGATATAGAACTACTCAAAACAAAATCATCTAAATGTCCTCCAAAAAAACTTTTTAAATACGGATCTTAGTTTTTTAGTTATTTAAATAAAAGCGCAAATTATTTGACTTCTGCTGAGGTGGAAGCAATTTTTATTTTGCATCCACATTTTCTCTTTTCTCCAGTCGTTTAACATAGGTTTTCATCTCTTAAAATTTAGTTTCATCTCTCTTCGTACACAACTCATAGATGCAACAATAATTTCTGCTTCCACACAGTTTCAAAGGCAAGTTAAGAAATTCTCTCTTTTTTTAAAGGCATTCGCGGTTGAATATATCACGACTGTATGATATAATGCATGTTGTGCCGTACTGAAGCTACAAACGGCACAAAACAGTAACTCTAAGTTGTATTGAAGCTACAAAGGGCACAAAACAGTAACTCTAACAATAAACTCAAACTTAATTATGATCGAATTTTGAAAAAAAAATGTTTCAACTTAAAAACTCAGTTACCAATATTTTTATGAGATTTGTAAGGGATGCAATGCATCCCTTACATCCAATGACGCCACGCCCCTGGTGGAGCCCCATTTAAATAAAAATATTTGCACCAACCAAAAGATCGCGATTTCAGCAAAAGAGAAATTAGCGACTTCATTGGAGTAAAATTTAAATTCAAGGTTTTGTGTTTAGTATAACTAGTTTATGTGTTTTTCTAGATACTTTGCTGCGGAACCTTGCTGCGTCATATTGCATCCATATACAGAATTAGTAAACAACATTATGGAGTTATTATCGAACAAGTATGCGATGCTATAATTGAAGCCCTAAAACCACAAATCCCATCATTGTGTGAGGAAGGATTACTTGAATCAGCGAATAGCTTCATGCTGAAATGGAACTATCCAAATTGTGTAGGGGCAATCGATGGAAAACATATGAGCATTCGTTGTCCAAACAATGGTGGAAGTTTATTCTAGTTCTAGATTTTCATTCTCTTTAATGAATGAAAATCAAATAAATAAACGCCACGCTTCATTAATTAGCGTTATGAAAATGAAATAAGAAGTAAAGTGTGTAAATAAAAATTTGTGATCAATTAATATAATTTTTATTTGATTTATATATTGTATCATTACTTGGTTTTTGCATGTCCTCAGCTATTTTTCTCCAAGCTGAACCTACAACATTGATATCTCTATGGGACTTGTTGGAAAGGTCCCAGATACACGGATATCTTTCCATTAATTCCGACAATTTTGTTTTCTCAATTGATGACCACACTATTTTTACCTTTTGGCTCATATTTCCTACAAAATAAATATAAAAACAAAGGTTTTCTCGCTTATTTATTCAAATTAAATATAAATATTGTACATACCATCTATTTTCTTGTCACCGAAATATCAAATCACAATCAGCTGGTTTGAACTGTCATTATTTCGTGCGAAAAGAATGCCTCAGGGCGTTCTTTTCAGATGCGAAAAATATGGAGAAATTGTGTCTGCCATCTCTTGGTGAAGATCGGAAGCCGATCAAACCAGCTGATTTTTTCTCCAAAATTTTTTTCGTTTTCGCTGGTGCACAGTACTACTTTTGCGAACGAAATTTCGCACAGCGAAATTTTTTTGGAATTTTATATGGGATTTGATATTTTATTTTCGTTTCGCTGTGTTACAGTACTAGCCTTTAACAACACGGATCGCAGCTGGGCGTTTAATGAAGGGATAAAATATCCATGCTCGAAGCCAGGGTTGCTGGTGCCAAGGTTTTGTTTTTTTAATTTAATTTTTTTTTTCATTTAGTTAAAACAAATTTTTTTCTTTGTGAATTTTTGTATGTGAAAACAAAAATAGAGACACCGATTATAAACCGAAAAAGATTTTGATCAGACTTTCACCATTGTCCGTGATGATAATATTTTATGTCTGAAGTTAGCTTGCCCGTAAGGAGGCTGGAAAAACTAATTGGGTATTAGAATTTTAAAATTCAAAACCGAAAGTCTTGAAACGAAGACGTTTATTTTCTAAAAGTTATTTCTGGAAGTTTTTTTTTGTGCAAAAAAAACTTTAGCCAGACAACAATGGGTTTGCATCTAGTAAAATATTATTAAAAATTGGGATAAAAGTAAAATGGACATATCTAAAGATAGTGTTACGGAAGTATCAAGTTTATGTTTAATTTTATAATATGAATTGTAGAAATTTCGAATTACTTGTAAATTGTTAATTATGATAATTTTGTTTCAACCAAAGAGAGCTTTACATTTATTTTACTTTGTACATAATTGAATATTAATACAAGTAGCATTTTCTTTCTATTGAATTGATAAAATCAAAATTTATAGTTGAGTTGTTAGGAAGTTTTTAACCGGTGAACACTAAAAAGTTTTATAGCGCTTCACGCCACGAGTTTAAATAAATAAGAAATTTGTTCAACATAAATCTGTGTTTTATTCAAAGTGCTCGGGCAGCTGATAAAATTTAGTGCTTTTTAAAATCGGTCTTGTCTAGCAACATTCTATAAAACTTTTTATTTGGTGATTTTCTAAAGGACTACCGGTTTTAGAAAATCTGGAAAATTCTATTCGGTAATTTTCCAAATACGAAAAAACAATCTGTTTAGAACTTTCGGGAAAGTTCTATAGGACAGTTTTCGGGAATCAAATAATTTCGTGTTTCGTCTACATATTTTTTCTATTGGAACATTCGGAAACGTTCTTTGAAAAATTGTTTCGATATTTGTGTATTTGTGTGAAAAATTGTGACTTTGTATGAAATTTTACTATAAATATGTCGTCTAAAAGAGAAAATTATGCGCAAAAAGGATGTTGTGGTTTGTGTGAAGAAAGAGACTCTAACGAAATGGTGCAGTGTTATAAGTGCGATATATGGTTCCATTTTTCTTGCGTGGGTGTTTCTAATTCGATTAGAAGTAAAGACTGGATGTGCGATAAATGTTGCGGTATTAACTCAAATCCGGCTAATCGTACAAAACATAGTAGTTCTAAAATCGAGAGTTTACCTTCTAAATCACGGTCGAAAACTTCATTGCGATCCGGGAAAACGCAATTTACAGTAAAAACAAAAAGTTCCTTACTTACTACAAGAAGACTAAATCTGGAGTTACAGCGATTAGAAGAAGAAAAGAAGATAGAACAAGAATATTTAAGACAGAAATTCGAGCTTCTGAATCAGTCCAGTATAGCAAGTCAAAGCGAGCGAAATTCAATAATTGAAGATTTAGTTGATGACGATGCAATAGCGAAACAGCGAAGGATTCGTGATTGGGTAAATGTTGTTGAACCTAGCCAACAACAAAACAGGTATCAAGAAAATTTTATTAATTTTGAAAAAAAGTCCGATGTTCCATCAAAGCATCAATTGTCTGCACGGCATGCAGTTTCAAAGGATCTGCCTATATTTAGTGGTAAAGCAGAAGAGTGGCCAATTTTCATCAGTAGTTATGAGAATAGTACCAAAACTTGTGGGTTTTCGAATGATGAAAATTTGATACGGCTTCAAAGGTGTCTTCGTGGAAGAGCATTAGAGTCGGTAAGAAGTCGATTGTTGCTTCCAGCCACTGTTCCTGAAGTAATTGAAACTTTGCGAATGTTGTACGGCAGACCTGAGTTAATTATAAACTCATTAATTCAGGACATAAGAAAAGAAACTTCACCTAAAACAGAAAAATTAGAAACTTTAATTAATTTTGCTATGTCCGTACGTAACTTATGTGCCACTATTCAGGCGTCAGGTTTACCATCTCACTTGAACAATCCATTGTTGCTCCAAGAACTTGTTGATAAATTGCCATCAACAATAAAATTAAATTGGGCTCTTCATGCAGAAAATATCCTGGATAACCATTTATTGGAGTTCAGTGAGTGGCTATATAAAATGGCTAGAGCGGCTAGTATGGTATCTTTTCCTACCGATACAAGTGCTGTTGTCGAAAAGAAATTTAAATCTAGTGGACAGGTCCACACTCACAGAAGCCAATATAAGCCGGTAAAGAATACACAAAACTGTGTATATTGTGAGAAAAGCCATGAAGTAATAAATTGCAATGCGTTTAAAAATTTAAAATTGCCTGAAAAATGGGAAATTGTTAAAACGTTTAAGTTATGCAGATGCTGTCTAAAAAAGCATAATTTCTTGCAATGCAAAAATGTTAAATCTTGTGGTATTGACGATTGTACATTTAAACACAATCCCTTATTACATAAAAAGGAAAATATCACTGAAACTCAATCTCGTGATACAAATCGAGAAAATAATCAACAATGTGAGACCAATCAAACCGTTACCAATTCTAGTTGCAATGCACATCAAGATACTAAATATATAAAATCGATCTTGTTTAGAATTGTGCCTGTAAAATTGCATGGGAATGGCAAAACTATTGATACTTTTGCTTTTCTAGATGAGGGATCATCTCTCACATTAATTGAAGAAGAATTAGCTAATGACCTAAATTTGAGCGGAGTACCTGAAAGTCTATGCCTCAAATGGACAGGTGATACAGTACGACATGAGAACGATTCTAAATGCGTATCACTTGGAATATCACAGCGAAATAGCACTGCACGTCAATATAAGCTATATAACGTAAGAACTATCAAGAATCTTAATCTGCCAAAGCAATCATTGTCTTCTGATGAAATATCAAAGCATTATAAATATTTGTCAGATATTCCCTTTGAGCCATATGAAAATGCAAAACCTAAATTGTTGATTGGTATCGATAACTGGAAATTAGGCTTGCCCTTGAAAGTTAGAGAAGGACATTGGGGAAAACCGATTGCTGCAAAAACACGTCTTGGATGGATAATTCAAGGATGCCATCAGTCACAGATAAAAAGTTCCTCAGAGATGTCTGTAGTTTATCATAGTTTTACTATCTGTGATTGTCAAGAAAAAAATGATCTCCACCAGCTAGTAAAAGATTTTTTCGCGGTTGAAAGTTTAGGCGTGAAGCAAGTCCTGCCGCCACCATCGTCTGTCGAGCAAAGAGCTATATCTTTGTTACAATCAATTACATCCCGTATCAATCAAAGATTTGAAACAGGGCTGTTATGGAAATACGACAAATTTGACTTACCCGATAGCTATCCAATGGCTCTAAGAAGACTAAGTTGTTTAGAAAGACAAGCTTTGAAGGATCCTCTACTTTTGGAAAATGTAAATGACCAAATAAAAAATCTACTTGACAAAGGATATGCACGAAAGCTATCGGTAGAAGAGTTGGAGGGAAATTATGAAAGAGTGTGGTATCTTCCGATATTTATAACCCGAAATCCAAATAAGCCAAAACGTATAAGACTTGTTTGGGATGCTGCGGCAAGAGTTGGCGAGGTCTCTTTAAATTCTGTTTTGCTAAAGGGTCCTGATTTACTAACCAATTTGTTACATGTACTATACGGTTTTCGTACACGCAAAATAGCTATTTGCGGTGATATACGTGAAATGTTTCATCAAGTCCGAATAATTGAAAAAGATCAACACGCTCAGAGATTTCTTTGGAGAAATGGTGAGCAACATAGGTCTCCGGATGTCTACATTATGCAAGTAATGACTTTTGGTTCAACTTGTTCTCCAAGTTCAGCTCAGTTTGTGAAAAACACTAATGCTTCACAGTTCGATTCCAAATATCCAAAAGCAGTGTTGGCTATCAAAGAAAATCATTACGTAGATGATTTATTAGACAGTTTTGATACTGTTGAAGAAGCTATTCAAATCGCAAAAGAAGTCAAATACATTCACGATCAAGGAGGATTTGGAATTCGTAATTGGTTATCGAATTCAGCGGAAGTATTAGCGGCTTTAGGTGAAAAGGAAAGTGTGGATAAACAATTTGACAGTTTGAATCCTACGCAAACCGAAAAAGTATTAGGCATGTGGTGGCTACCATCCTCCGATGTTTTTATTTATTCGTTTAAATTCAATAAAGTCAATAAATCGGTTTTAACTGGCGAAATGTGTCCAACAAAACGAGAAGTTTTAAAAGCTTTGATGTCTATATTTGATCCGTTAGGATTTCTAGCCTTTTTCCTGATAAAAGGAAAAATACTCCTTCAAGAAATTTGGCGAAGTGGTATTGGTTGGGATGATAAACTTCCGGACGATTCTTTGAAAAAATGGTTACAATGGATAAAGGTCTTGCCTGAGATTCAAGATATTAAAATTCCAAGATGTTATTTCGAGGATATTATTTGTTGAAAACAAAACTATTGAGCTACACGTATTTGTTGATGCCAGTCAGGATGCATACGCTGCTGTATCTTATTTTAGGATTCTGAGTAACAAAAATATTAAATGTGTTTTGATTGGGGCAAAAACCAAAGTTGCACCGTTACAGCTACTATCTATTCCTAAATTAGAGCTGCAAGCTGCAGTTTTAGGAGCTAGATTTGCCAAACAAATACGAGATGGACATAAATTCAACATTGAAAAGACTTATTTCTGGTCGGATTCTCGCACGGTTTTATCCTGGCTAAGATCTGAACCCAAGAAGCAACCTCAATTCGTAAAATTTAGAGTTGGTGAATTATTAGAATTGACACAGATTACTGAATGGAACTGGATCCCATCGAAATTAAATGTGGCTGATGAAGCTACCAAGTGGCAAAATAAAGAAAATTTTCAACAATCTGACAGATGGTGCGCAGGACCAAGTTTTTTATATGAATCGCAAAATATTTGGTCACAAATTTTAATTGGAAAAGAACCTGAAACTGATGTCGAAATATGTATAGAAAACGAAGTTTTGTTAGTTCAATCGGAAAATTCAAAAATGTTGGATTTTACACGTTTCTCAAATTGGCACCGTTTATATAGAACTCTCGCTTATGTTCAAAGATTTATTATCAATATTAGAGCTAAACGTCGCAAGGAATCGATCATCGTTGGACCATTGACATCTGCAGAAATAAATTCTGGTCTAACTTTAACTTATAGTCTGATTCAACAAGAAGTTTATGCGGTTGAAATTCAAACGCTCAAAATGGGAAGAAATTTACCAGCAAAAGTCAAAAATTCAAATTCTATTCATCAGTTGTCGCCATATTTGGACGAAAATAACATTCTTCGAATCAAAGGTCGAATCGATCAAGCAAATGTATCAGAAGAGATAAAACGACCAATAATTTTACCAAGGAAACATCATGTAACTCATCTAATCGTTCAGTCATATCATGAGTTTTATCACCATTTAAATCATGAAACTGTAATCAACGAACTTCGACAGAAATATTACATACCAAGGATGAGAGTAGTTTTAAATAGCGTACGCTATAACTGTCAGAAATGTAAAAACAGTTTGGCAAAACCAAAAGTTCCAGAAATGTCTGAACTACCTGCTGCACGGTTATCATCATTCACTCGGCAGTTTTCTTTCTTGGGGTTGGACTATTTTGGTCCTTTATCAGTCATAAATGGAAGAAGACACGAAAAACGTTGGGGTGTATTGTTTACTTGTTTGACGATACGGGCAGTACACATCGAAATTGCTCATAGTTTAACTACCGATTCATGCATAATGGCAATGAGGAACTTTATCGCTCGAAGAGGAATGCCGATTGAATTTTTTTCAGACAATGGAACTAATCTAAAAGGAGCTGAAAAGGAATTACGAGAAAATTTGAAACTTATTGATAATGATAAGATATGTCTAGAATTTACTTCAGGAAATACAAAGTGGTCATTTATTCCTCCCGCTGCACCTCATATGGGAGGGAGCTGGGAAAGGCTAATAGGTTCCGTAAAAAAAACTTTATATAAAATTATGCCTGGAAAGAGATTTAGAGATGAATCATTGCAGAATTGTTTATTAGAAATCGAAAATATAATTAATTCAAGGCCTTTAACTTATATTCCTTTAGATTGTGAAAATGATGAAGCTTTGACACCAAACCATTTTCTCTTGGGCTCGTCCAATGGCAGCAAGACACCTGGCAAATTCGAGGACCATCATCTGTTTTTGAGGAAACAGTGGAAACTCGCACAAAGGATTGCTGATATCTTCTGGACTCGTTGGATCAAAGAATATTTGCCCACATTGACCCGTAGATCTAAGTGGTTCGACAAAGTTAAGTCAATTGCCAAGGTGTATCAACTAGAGAGGTGGAGTACTCCCGTCCACTACTATCAAATATTGCATGTGTGACGTCACAACCGCAAACAGAATCGACGGTGCCTGTGGTTTCTTATGGGAGATTTATCCGATTACTTAGATTTGTGATGTTAATATATTTTTTTTTGTTTATATGTTTTAATATAACGTACAAATAGATCGAATTAAAGAGTATATACAATATGTATATATTAAAATAGAGTTAGTTTGAATGGAAAGTATTTTTTATTTGTATTTTTTTTAGTACATTATTGATTAAGTTTCCTTAATTTAGATTGACGAAAATCTTCGTCTGCTCTACACTTTCTTTTCAGTATTTTCTGTTCCTTAAGTTTTTGATTAAATTGCTTGCATCGAATGTTAACACGAAGTTTAGCATATTTACTCGTATTAATCAGGACAAAATCAAAGAAAAAATGAGAAAAATATCTCCATTGAGAACAACAGTTTTGATTGAGTGCACTTATTTCAATAAATAAAATGAAATATACTTACTTCCTCGTCTTAGAATTTATTTAATTTTTTTTTGTTCAAAAGCGTCAATTTTAACTAATTTTCAAAAGCACTGCTATCAAAGTGCAGTGAGCATAACGCTAAACGTTAATTGAAATTGAGTAAAATCGTAACCATTTTTTCCTTAACTCCTTATTTTTAGGAAACTGGTGGAAAGTTTTTTTTTGCTGGATATTTATTTCCCCTAACGATTTGACATTTTGGCAAAGCACTCTTTCTACCCACCATCGAAATCGTTTGGTGTTTGATACTGCCGAGATAAACTTATATTCATCGGTGCACTCAGAGCGCGGTTGTTACGTCACAGCACACTCACACTGGCACTTGGTGTGTACGATACAAACGGGAGTACTCCACCTCTCTAGTTGATACACCTTGGTCAATTGCTAAAGATGACCTAGTAATCATAATTGACGACAATCAATCGCGCAATTGTTGGAAGAAAGGGATTGTCATAGATGTTACCCAGAGGAAGAATGGTCAAGTGGGTCGAGCTGTAGTGCAAACAACAGACGGTATTTATGAACGACCCGCATCGAAATTAGCCGTTCTAGATGTTAGAAGGTGTCCATGATCAATGTTGTAAGCTGAAGTCTTTTACCGGGGGAAGAAATGTTACGGAAGTATCAAGTTTATGTTTAATTTTATAATATGAATTGTAGAAATTTCGAATTACTTGTAAATTGTTAATTATGATAATTTTGTTTCAACCAAAGAGAGCTTTAAATTTATTTTACTTTGTACATAATTGAATATTAATACAAGTAGCATTTTCTTTCTATTGAATTGTTAAAATCAAAATTTATAGTTGAGTTGTTAGGAAGTTTTTAACCGGTGAACACTAAAAAGTTTTATAGCGCTTCACGCCACGAGTTTAAATAAATAAGAAATTTGTTCAACATAAATCTGTGTTTTATTCAAAGTGCTCGGGCAGCTGATAAAATTTAGTGCTTTTTAAAATCGGTCTTGTCTAGCAACAGATAGAGAAGTTTATTTTTACCCCCGACGGAACGGAGATGGTATATGCGTTTGGCTCGAAGTTCGTGCTTCCTTAACTCTTAACTTTTGAACCACTCAACCAATTTCGGTCCTGTTTTTGGCATTCGGCTGGATATGGGTGTCGCAAGGTTCTTGCGTTTAAAAATTCCCCTTCCCCCCTCTGTTTAAATCCCCTCTCCATGTATCTCCTGATCCACTGAACCGATTTCGATCCCACTTTTGCCATACCGTTGTAAATAATGAAAGGAATATTTTAGTGTAAAAGAGTCACCCCTCCACCCTCAATTTAAACCCCCTCTCCTTGTATCTTCTGATCCACTGAACCGATGTCGATCCCGCTTCCGCCATTTGCTTGTAAATATTGAAAGGAATATTCTAGTGTGTAAGAATTCACTCTCCCCCTAACGTTACCTCTCCACGGAGGCCGAGGACATCCTGTACCCGAACGTTGGGAAGATGGCCTGGGGCATAGGGAGCGTGTACCTACGCCTCAAAAAACGTCATCCCAAAAACGATAATAAAAATACGCTGGTGGTCGGGGAGGTGGAGAAAAACCTTGGCCTCGAAAACATCACGATGGCGGCCGGAAAGATGTCCATTGACGGTGAGGGGGAAACTGTACTACCACAGGACCATGAGAAATCATGTTAAGGGTATTACAGGTAAACTTACACCACTGTAGCTCAGGCTCGGATGAGCTACTGAGAACTCTGGACGAGGGCCAATACGACGTGGCGTTGATCCAGGAACCCTGGATTACAGCAAGGATTAACATTAAAGGATTAACGTCGAAAAGATATAGGCTATTTCATGCGACTGGAAACGGTAGGAAACGGTCAGGTATCTTAGCCAGGAAAGATTTAAACATAAACCTTTGTCCTAATTTCAGCACAAATGACATGGTCACAGTAGCCTGTGAAACTGAGAAAGATTACGCTAAATTGCTCATAACCTCGGTCTACATGGCTCTAGAGATGAGTCTCTTTTCCAATTTATACTCAATACTAACCTAGTCATAGGGAACCAAGGTAATGTCCCGACATACATTGGTCCCCGTAGTGAAGACGTTATAGACGCAACATTCTACGCTGGGGCCGATGGTCTGGGTCTGACCGATTGGAGGGTTCTGAATAGACCGTCGTTGTCAGATCATAGATACATCAGCTTCAATGTCAGAACAAGGGTAAGTAAGACTAACAACACTGCGTACCGGAATGCAAAGAGAACAAACTGGAATAAATACTCTCTGTTTTTGCAAGATAACCTAGGGAAATCAACCCCAAACTCTATATGGAGTGTGAAAACTCTTGAAGCTACAACAAACCTCGTAACTGATCGCATTATACATGCTTTCGAGCAAGCCTTCCCTCTGATAAGACCTAGTAATAAACCTCAACCGCCATGGTGGAACAGTGAAATAAGCGGTACACGAAAGAAGGTACGATCACTGTTCAGAAGGGCGAGAGAAATTAACGATATAGGGGACCGGCAAACTACAGAAATATGCTTAAAATCTACAAAAACATGACCACGACAGCAAAGAGGAATAGCTGGAGGGTCATGTGTGAACAGATTGAGAACACCTCAGAAACAGCCAGGCTGAGTAGGCTACTACGCAAAACGGATGGCTCATGGACCAAGGACAACAAGGAAACGGTGGAAGCCCTCTTGGAGGTACACTTTCTCAAATCCCGACCCGGAATACCTCATAACCAATGTGGTAAAGAACAGGAAGAATATCCCGGGACTAATCTCCTATATCGTTAATTTCTCTCGCCCTTCTGAACTGTGATCGTACCTTCTTTCGTGTACCGCTTATTTCACTGTTCCACCATGGCGGTTGAGGTTTATTACTAGGTCTTATCAGAGGGAATGCTTGCTCGATAGCAGGATTAGATGGGCCATTAACCCTTTCGACCCTGTGAAGTCGCCGGGGCCAGACGGCATTATGCCGGTGATGATTCAAAAGGCAACGGATCTGCTGTTGCCATGGCTCACGGCGATTTTTAGGGGGAGCCTGAGACTGGGCCACATCCCCGAAAAATGGAGGCTCGCAAGAGTGGTCTTCATTCCTAAACATAACAAAAGCTATAATTGCCAATCTGGCAATTATTGAAAACCCGTATGGTGATTTAAGTGAACAGCGAACAGTTGTATCAAAATTCCACTTTGAAGTCAAACTTTCCAAAAAGATTTTTTAAAATTTATTCCAATCGGATTTTAATGTATGGGAGTTTTATGTAGAATCATATCCTAAATAACATTTGTTCTTGGACTTTTTTGATAAGATGCACCGTTTTCGAGATATTAACAAAAAACGATTTCGTTCTTATGGCGGGTACCCCCCCTAATGGTTCATTTTTGCCCATTAACGAACTTAGCCTCGCATTTTACGAAAAACGGATCTGTGCAAACTTTCAAGTCTCTAGCTTAATCCGTGCGCCCGCAATCCGCGCCACAGACAGACGGACAGACAGACAGACAGACAGACAGACAGACAGACAGACGGACGGACATGCTAAATTCAACTTTTTTATACCCGTATGGTGAAACCAAAGGGTATATTAACTTTGCCTTACCGTTTGTAACGCCAAGATCCCGTCATCGCACAAAAAAATGAATTACACCAGTGTGTTTAGAATGATAAAAAAAATTGAATTTTGCATGTCCGTCCGTCTGTCCGTCTGTCCGTCTGTCCGTCTGTCCGTCTGTCTGTCCGTCTGTCCGTCTGTCCGTCTGTCCGTCTGTCCGTCTGTCCGTCTGTCCGTCCGTCCGTCTGTCCGTCTGTCCGTCTGTCTGTGGCGCGGATTGCGGGCGCACGGATTGAGCTAGAGACTTGAAATTTTGCGCAGATTCGTTTTTCGTAAAATGCGAGGCTAAGTTCGTTAATGGGCAAAAATGGGCCATTAGGGGGGGTACCCCCCATACGAACGAAAACGTTTTTTGCGAATATCTCAAAAACGGTGCATCTTATCAAAAAAGTGCAAGAACAAAAGTTATTTAGGATATGATTCTACATAAAACTCCCATACATCAAAATCCGATTGGAATAAATTTTAAAAAATCTTATTGGAAAGTTTGACTTCAAAGTGGAATTTTGGTATAACTGTTCGAATTTTGATACGAATATCACCATACGGGTCTCCAATGATTGCCAGATTGGCAATTATAGCTTTTGTTATGTTTTATCATTCTAAACACACTGGTGTAATTCATTTTTTTGTGCGATGACGGGATCTTGGCGGTACAAACGGTAAGGCAAAGTTAATATACCCTTTGGTTTCACCATACGGGTATAAAAACGGCAAATGCGGTCACATAGTACCTACTAAAAACTTTAGAACGAATCCTGGATTCTTACATAAGAGAAAACCTGGGTTCGAATGGATTATCAACATCGCAACACGCATATACAAAAGGGAAATCGACAGAGACGGCCCTACACGAGGTCGTTCTGGAAATCGAGAAATCCTTACACTACAAGGAGTACACCCTTGGTATCTTTACATATATTTAGGGTGCTTTTAACAACATCAAAATGGAAGCAATAGTCGACTCACTAAGAGTGGCGGGCGTAGACCCAATCATTCATAGGTGGATAGGCAGCTTGCTCAACAACAGAAACATTGACGCACAATGGGGAGGTGTTACGGTGAAGAAAACAGCCCGGAGGGGCGTGCCACAGGGCGGAGTATTATCTCCGCTTCTATGGACAATCGTCCTAAATGACATACTAGTAAAATTCGAAAGTCAAAGAGTAAAGGTCACAGCATACGCCGATGATATAGCAATATTATTGTCGGGGCTCTGCCCATCTATTCTTTGCGAACTCGCAGAAAGATTTCTTATAATGTTAAGTAACTGGGCAGAGAATAAGCGATTTAGCATTAATCCGCATAAAACAGGTGTTGTTCACGAGAAGAACAAAAACGCCAAGACTGAACTACCCGCGTTTAAATAATACACAAATTGGGATCAAGACTCAAGCTAAATATCTAGGGCTTATCCTAGACAGTAAGCTGTCCTCGAAACCAAACACTGAAGATAGAGTGGCCAAAGCAAGCAAAGCCCTCTACGCATATAAAAGACTCCTAGGCAAAAAGTGGGGTTTGAAACCTAGCCTAATGCACTGGAGTTACACAGCCATAATCAGACCAATACTGATATATGGTGCTATCGTCTGGTGGCCGGCAGTAGATAAAAAGGCGTAACTCAATAAACTGAAAAAAATACAAAGATTGGCTGGGTTGAGCATAACGGGGGCGATTAGCACCACGCCATCCCGCGCACTAGACATAATCTTGAACCTCGACCCTATAGAGCTGGCCGTAAAGAGCATGGCGGAGAAAGCTATGGCGCGTCTATAAGCGACAGGCCTGCTCATAACACGGGGCTACGGTCACAGCAAATTAGTGGACACAATCAGTCCACACTCAGACTACATGATCACACAAAGGGACTTTCGGAAGAAGTTCATTGTGACCAAACCGGAGAGAACGCAGAGATTATGGGAGACCGATACCTCTGGTAATTCTATTAACATGTATACTGACGGCTGAAAAACTGTGAATGGAGTGGGAGCAGCAGTATTCTGGAAGAAGCTATAAATACACGCATTTTTTAGACTCCCAGATGAGTGCAGCATTTTCAAGCCGAAACTGTAGCCATACAGAAGGCAGCGCATATGGCATGCAAAAAGCTGGGATATGGTCATTTAATAAACATCTTTGTGGCCAGCCAAGCTGCAATCAAAGCACTGGCTGCACAAGAATTCAAATCAAAAATCGTACTTGAATGCTACAGGATCCTCCAAACACTAAGCTCTAACAAAAGAGTACGGGTATGCTGGGTTCCTGGGCACTAGGGTATTGCCGGAAATGAGGCAGCAGACGTACTCGCTAAGGAAGGAGCAAATTTAGACCTGAGCAGAGCAGAGTCAATATCGCCCCCCTCCCCTAAACTATGCCAAATCCCCCATTGATAATCGCACAAAGGAAACAGCGGCAAGGAGGTGGGCTGAGATCGAAACCTGTAAAGTAACCAAAATGTTGTGGAAGTCACGCAATCCTAAAAAGACCAGTAGTCTTCTACAGCTGCCACGAGCGCGATGTCGGACACTGGTAGGAATTTATACAGGACACGTTCTTATAGGTGAACACGCTTTCCGGTTGGGTCTAGTGGACTCTAACCTGTGCAGGAGCTGCAAGGAGCCCGGAATTGCAGAAACCCTAGAACATTTATTATGTGAATGCCCTGCGTTGGCAAGAGCAAGGCTCCAGCATCTGGGTGGAAGCCTAGAGGTAGCTTCCAAGTTAGATCTGAAAAATATCTTAAACTTCGCGATGGCTACGGGAGTCTTTGATCTCACAAAGACATCGCCACAACGGACAATAGGACCTAGGCATCCTTTGTGGTAGCGCTATGGACCCTAGCGGTCTATGCGAGGCCCTGCAATCGAACAGGCCGCCACCGAACCTAACCTAACGTTACCTCTCCTCTCCCTGTGTATTTTGATTCGCTGAACCGTTTTCGATCCCGCTTCGGCATTCGAGGGACATTACTTATAAAAATTGTTAATCATTAAATAATTATTACAATAAAAAATAGTTACCAAAAAACTTTAAATTTAATCGGACATGAAAAGTTTGTTCACTGTTATCTTTAAAAAGAGTGAAAAAAAAACAAAATAAAAATTTTGAAAAAGCCCCAACTAAAGAAAAACCCTAAAAAATTGAAAAACTCCTGAATAAAATAAATCCTTTAAAAAGGATAAAATAATCATTACAGTAAATTTAAAACAAGCGCGGAAAGCTTTAAAAGTGTCGTTCTTTGTCACATTATCAAAATAACGGAAATCGCTTAATATAAGTAAAAAAACTTATGTCTAGTCGCTCTAGTCCGGATGTACACTCTCTACATTATGAGCTCTATACACACATGCTGGTGTCATAACGCCGATGTTGACGCCTCATCTGTTTGGCGCATTACTTTCGAGATATTTAAATTACTGAGGTCAACCCTAATAATCAAAAAAAAGAAAATAATATAATCATTGGAGTAAATTTAAAATTGGTCAGGTTGCATCAGGACAACTTTGCACCACAAATTCAACGACCAATAGGCTTTCCCGACGCACACATATTTTAAATTTACTGTAATGATTAGTTTTTCAATTTTTTGTAGGTTTTCTTTTGTCGGGGGTTTTTCAAAATTTTTGTTTTGTTTTAAAAAAAGGATCATCAAAATCGGAGCCGCTGGAGCTCTGCAGAAAGAAGATTTCAAAAAGTCTTAGAATGCAAAAATTTGCATTTGAAATTATTTAATAGTATCAAGTTTCGAAGAATTGATTATGAGGTCCACATAGAATTTTGTTTATGTTATATTTAAAGTACCTCTTTAAACACTATATTAAGAGTACGATTACTCTTCGGCACAGTTTGCACTTTTAAATGATCAAATGATTGTACCCCAGACATCGCTACGTACAATTGACCATGGGTAAATACAGGCAGATGTAAATAAATGACAACAAAATCAAAAGTCTGGCCTTGTGCCTTATTTATAGTCATACAAAATGCGAGGCGAATGGGAAATCGACTTCTTTTAAATGAAAAAGGAAGAGTTGAATCCGATGGTGTTAAGTCGATTCTGGGAATGAAAACTCTTTCACCTGTTTTTTTCTCCAGTAATTATTTCCAGATCAAGGCAATTGTTGTACATATTTTGAACAATTAGTCTTGTTCCGTTTAAGAGACCCTGAGAAACATTTAAATTTCTAAGCAGTGTGACAATTGCACCTTTCGTTTTCTTCTTCTGGAATTAAATGGTCTACACTAATGTTCTTGATGCGCCAGGTATCAGGTTTATAACTTTAGCGTTAATTTCATCACAATGGTCATTTTTTGGGGCAAGAATAGCAAACTTGGCAACATTTTTTTACATCTTCGGGTGAGGAAAATGTTTTTCCGAAAATTTCAGAAACAATGTCATTTTTAGCAATTATTTGCGATGGTAAATCAATAATAGCTGTGGGTTCTGAGGTTTCATGATCCACCAAAAAGTTATCTCTATTACCAATTTTGAGTAGAAAATCTGCAAATTGTAACTATTTAAATATTTTAAATTGTGGAGAAAACTTTAGAGGAGAAAACTTTATACAGTTTTGGATTATTGTTTGTCTTGAGGCATGCGGGACGACTGGCAAAACCTGTCTAAAATCCTCCCCTAAGACAATTATTTTTCCGCCAAAAGGAATGACATTTCTCATAATATCTTTCAAAAGTCTATTTACACACATTAATACATGAGCATTCGCCATTGGTGCCTCATCCTATAAAATAAGACTTGCTAATTCGATATTAGATGCAGCTTTACTATTAATTTTTAGAGATGATACAGACCTTTCGTGAAGGTTCAAGGGCAGTTTAAACGTACTATGTACGGTATATTTTCAAAAAAAATCGAGTTTTTGTTGTATAACAAAGTCACGTGCTGTTCAGAAATTTTCTGTATCATTTTATTTTGCTGTATATTTTCCAAAAAAAAAATCGATTTTTTGTTGTATAAGAAAGCCATGTGATGTTCAGAATTTTTCTGTCTAATTTAATTTTGCTGTATATTTTCCAAAAAAAATCGATTTTTTGTTGTATAACAAAGTCACTTGCTGTTCAGAAATTTTCTGTATCATTTTATTTTGCTGTATGATAAAATTTCCACTTAAAATCATAGGAATTTTATCGTAATCTTTTTAAGAATCCGCGATATTTCTAGTGTGTACTTTAGCAAATTATCGTAGATAAATTCAATAATTGCATTTATTGATTGGTTGGGAGAAATGTAAATTGCCACAGCTATAACTGATTTATTATGGTTCAATCGGGTGCCGGTCAATTTATCGTAAACAATTTATCGTGAACAATTTTATCGTGAACAATTTATCGTAAAACAATTTATATATGTATATAATATATATATTGCAATGTATGACGAAACATCAGTAATTTATCCCTTCCTCTCTCCACTCCCTCCCTGCACCTACCCCACCCTCCTACCCCCACCCTACCCTTCTCCCTTCCCCCTCCTTCTCCCCTTCCCCTTTCCCACCCCATCCCTCTCCACCTCCCCATCCCCATCCCCCTCTTCATATCCCTTTCCCCTTCCCCTTCCCCTTCCCCTTCCCCTTCCCCTTCCCCTTCCCCTTCCCCTTCCCCTTCCCCTTCCCCTTCCCCTTCCCCTTCCCCTTCCCCTTCCCCTTCCCCTTCCCCTTCCCCTTCCCCTTCCCCTTCCCCTTCCCCTTCCCCTTCCCCTTCCCCTTCCCCTTCCCCTTCCCCTTCCCCTTCCCCTTCCCCTTCCCCTTCCCCTTCCCCTTCCCCTTCCCCTTCCCCTTGTACTTCCCTCTTCCGCCCATCACCATCCCCTTTACTCTTGTTTACGATAAATTGACCGGCACCCATCTGCAGTGTTGTTCCTCTACGCGTAGACTTTAATTGTCTACACTTCAGTTACATTTACATTTACGAGCCTCAAAGCTTTCAACAATCCACTCTACAGACTTTTTGGTTTCTTATATGAAGTACGTAGTATCAAAAGTATTGTACGTACAGGAAATTTTAAGCTTTTTATTTAACAGAGTATTTATTCTCAAAAAGTCTAGTTTATCCTTAGATGCTTACGCATCCTTGGACAATTTTTATGTGACAAATTTAAGAAATATTAAGAGGTATTCATTTCGAATTGCGGTCAAATTAAAAATGCTTGATTGCATCCTAAAATGTGGCCTTTAGGCAATCGCCATAAAAAAGGCAGATTTATAGGCGTGAGAAGGAGTGGTCAAATCTAATTAAGTTGGATGGAAGAGTTGTGTAAGAGTTTTTCTAGCGTTTATAATTTTTTGACCTTACTCACCGTTTTCCAGAGAATCTCAAAAATATTTTCATTTGAACGAGAGTTTCTGGAAGGGTTGGATTAATTTTGCTCATCAACGAACTTAGTTTTCATTTTTTGAGAAAAGCTCTTTGTCAAATTTAAAGTTCCTAGCCAAACCTAGCACCCGGAATCGTACCCCTCAGAAAGCGTAATAAGGTCTCTAGTATATAGATGAACATTTCAACTAACAGTTGTTTTTGGGTCAAGGAATCGTGAAATGAGTTTTGATTCGGTAATCTTTGTACAAATTTATGAAACGAATGTTAAGTACACAAAACTCATATTTTTAGTCGCGCAAGTCTAATCGTCAGGCACACGGCAATTGATAAGATCAATCATGTCTCAGTGACTGTCATCAACTGACCCTTATGGCTGGATATGGCTCTTTTTTATTAAAGTATTTTGAATATAACCAAAAGACCCCATCGCTCAGTTCTCAACACAAAATTTTAACATTTTAAGTGTTTTTTTGTGCGATATGGATTTTTTTTGCTCCTTTATAATTTATGAAAGTAATGACATCTCACTCTCTCTTTCGGCGCTACTAATGTCTCTCACCAGAGACAGAGATCCCTACACAGTCTTATCAATTTATTTGGGATACCGAGATCTCTCATGACTTTATAAAGTTCTACCCTGACTAGGCTATCATAGGAGGTTTTAAAGTCTATGAATATGTGTATTACTTACCTCGCATGCGTAGAGTGCATAGTCTATCTGATACAGCTTGAAATCCGATAACAGTAAATAAGAATCAGTTTTATCAACTGCTTATATAAGAGCATCCTTGTCATTGGAGAAAGCATGCTTTTCGGGTGCATTAACGAGGCGATAGACATATAAGCTTTATTTGCTTTTCTTAGGGATTCCTTAACATGGTCATTGAACTTTAAAAGCTTATTAAAATTGACACCCAGATATCTAATCTTATCCTTGGGCCGAAGTTCTCGACCACCCAGAGAGATAGAGAGGTTAGAACATATTTTGGCAGTACCCGATGGACCCCTTCCAGACGCGTTTCTAAAGTGAATTAGCTTTGACTTATTACTATTAATTGCAATGCCCCATGAGTCATAATACTCCTTGATCTCATCCAGATGGAGCTGCACAAAACGGGCAGCGACTTTTGGATCTCTGTTTGACGAAAAAATATCAATTGTTGCCTAATATAGCATAGAGTTGTTGAAGTTTTATGAGTACTAAACGAATTTAACACTCGTATTTTTTTTAAAGTTGTTCAATTTAACATGCTTTTGACTGAAATGTAAGATTCGAACAAAAAAAATAAAAAATTTTTTTTTTAAAAAAAGCTTTTATTAAAAAAAATGCACTAAAAAGAAAAAAATAATTTTCTGGACGCTGAGTATCACAAATATAAAAGCTTTTAAAAAACGAGATAAATGTTTATTTTATTGTTTTATGCTTTATCTCGCTTTTTAAAAGCTTTTATATTTGTGATACACAGCGTCCAGAAAATTATTTTTTTCTTTTTAGTGCATTTTTTTAAATAAAAGCTTTTTTAAAAAAAAATTTTTTTTTTTTATTTTGTTCTTTTTAGTCTTTGAATATATAGCTTTACATTTGAGATGTCCTTACAGGCTTTTTAACTTGAGAATCGTATTCAGCGAACCCCAAAACCCCAGAATAGATTTTTTTCCGGAAAATTTGGAGAAAAGGATAATCTCGTTATCCTTACAGGACATTCCGTTATCCTTACAGACTTTTTAATGACAGATTCGGATTCAGCGACCCCAAAAACCCCCAGAATAGGTTTTTTCCGGAAAATTTGGAGAAAAGGATAATCACGTTATCCTTACAGGACCTTCCGTTATCCTTACAGACTTTTTGATAACAGATTCGGATTCAGCGACCCCAAAAACCCAAGAATAGATTTTTTTCCGGAAAATTTGGAGAAAAGGATAATCACGTTATCCTTACAGGATCTTCCGTTATCCTTACAGACTTTTTAATGACAGATTCGGATTCAGCGACCCCAAAGACCTCCAGGATAGATTTTTTTCCGGAAAATTTGGAGAAAAGGATAATCACGTTATCCTTACAGGACCTTCTCTTATCCTTACAAGGACGAAGTAGAGAAAATATTGTATTGTCATCGGACTTATATAAGTGTACAAAATTTCAAGTGAATCGGATGAGTGGAAGTGGGTCAAAATTTGATTGCAAGATTTGACCCCGACAAACGAAAAAACAAACAAACAAACAAACAAACAAACAAAGAAACTGACAGACAAGATAGCGAGCTAAATAAAAGCTTTTAAAAATAATTTCTACACATTGTTTGAAAATTTCATGGTTATGGTCAGGAAATAAGATTCAAATCCTTATGCTAGTTTTCCTAGAAAAGTACCGTGTCCGCATTCTGTCTTTCCCACTGAAAAATAATATATTTGTCTCTTTCTAGTTCTCTGCAAAATTTTATGACGTCTGTTACCAAATTTTTTTTCGTGTAAAAATTAGAAGAAAAAGAACCATTTACCATATAAATTTTTTCCAATAATAAATTTTTTTTCCAATAATACAAATTCTTGATTTTGGAAATCTTATAGCAAATTTTATTAATATTTCTAATAGCAAATTTTATTATTTCATACAAATGTTTCAAAATTACCCGCTTATAAAATCAAAATTGCATGCCAGACACACACATAACATGTCATGCCTTAATAAGATTTCACTGGGTTTTTTTTTTATTAATAATCATGCCTTAAAAGGTTTCACTGGAATATCTTAGGAAAAAAATATTGATGAAATCGGGCGAAAAGTGAAATCGGGTTTTCAAAAGTGGTACTTAGAAAAAGTGTACGCGTTTTAAAAGTGGTTTTTGTGAAAGAAGGGCATTAAAGTAATACCCTCGTGTGATTTTGAAATCGGATTAAAGTGTTAAACGCAAATAAAGTGCAAAAACGTCCAACGTTTGACGTTTCTCAACTAGTGTTCCACAAAGTAATGCTTTTGTAGTTTGGTCCTCAACACATGCCAACTACCGTCAGCATTGATGTTGCTCAAAAGAGGATACAGAAGATGCTACCAGACTCCGAAGGATCCTAAGTAGGACTCCTTCGGCCCCGGTGCTCTTGGAAAATCCAGATGGAAGAACAACGGAATCAAGCCAGGAAACACTGGACCTCCTAATGGACACCCATTTCCCTATAGATTGTCAGAGCAGAGTTAGTAGTTACTACGCTCCAGATATAACGCATAGGAACTTTCGGGTAGCAAAAGAAATAATTAATGAACGTTCGATAGCGTGGGCAATACATTCCTTCAGCCCCTACAAAGCGGCGGGCACGGATGGAATTATCCCGGTCATGCTTCAGTACGCCTTGCCTTTTATCATACTTTGGTTGGTAAAACTCTTTAGGGGATGCCTACTAGCCAGGTATATACCGCAATGCTGGGGAGAAGTTCGTGTGGCATTCATCCCCAAGGCTGGGAAACGGTGTCACATAAATCCTAAGGACTTCAGACCTATAAGTCTTTCCTCGTTTTTACTAAAAACACTAGAAAGAGTTATTGATCTAAGCAGTAAGAATTCCTTGGACAGCAGCTCAATATCTACGGCCCAACATGCCTACACTAAAGGCAAGTCTGTAGAGACAGCTCTGCACAAGGTGGTGCGAACTCTAGAGGAAACTGCCCACCACAAGGAGTATGCCCTAGCAGCATTCCTGGACATTGAAGGTGCGTTTAATAACGTACACACAAGGTCTTTAGTGGGTGCACTTAGGGCGCACAGTGTCGACGAGATGCTAACTGAGTGGACAGAGCAGTTGCTCAACAGCAGAACAGTTTCGGCCACCATTGGTATAAGTAACGTAAAGAGAGCGATAAGTAGGGGAACACCGCAGGAGGGGATCCTATCACCACTTCTGTGGAATCTAGCTCTGAACGAAATACTCCTATCGTTACAAGGAAAGGGAATAGAAGTTGTTGCATACGCTGACGATGTGGTCGTTTTAGTAACAGAAAAATGTCTCCCAATACTAAGCGAACTCATGGAATCAGCATTACGCAATATCACAAAGTGGGCGGAGCGCAATCGTCTTGGGGTTAACCCCTCCAAAACTGAACTAGTGCTCTTCACAAGAAAAAGTAAGGTACCAACCTTTCAACTTCCAAAGATAGGAACAACGCAACTCAGTCTCTCTCCTGAGGCGAAATACCTTGGTTTAATTTGGACTCCAAACTTTCTTGGAAAAGGAATACGGGAGAGAGGATGAACAAAGCGTTGTGCGCGTTTTACGCATGTAAAAAAATGATTGGCAGGAATTGAGGCACATCACCGCGCATTACCCATTGGTTATACACAGCGGTGATCAGACCCATTCTCACTTACGGATGTCTGGTTTGGTGGCCGACCATGAGGGTCAACTGCCGATATCAAACACTTAGCAAAGTACAAAGACTAGCGGCGCTAGGAACCACAGGAGCTGTTAGATCAACACCAACAGCGGGAATGGAAGCTCTACTGCACCTCATTCCCCTGAATGAGTACACGAGGTGCACGGCTGCTAAGAGTGCACTAAGGCTTAGAGAGTCCGGACTCTGGAAGCACAGTACCTTCGGTCATAATAGTATCCTTAAAAGTCATGAATGGGGTATCCCGGACTCTATGGATTACTGTATACCTCACCTGAATACGAATGTGAACTTCTCGGTTTTGATTCCCGAAAGAAGGCTTTGGGATCTCAACAGTGTCATAGAAGAGCAAGAAGTCTCGGTTTACACTGATGGTTCTAAAACTGAAAAAGGTATGGGGCGGCAATCAAGGCACTGGATTCGTCGACGATCAAGTCAAAGACCGTGTCTAATTGCCGCAGAGCACTTAATCAACTCGGCCTCGGACATGCCGTTAGACTTTGCTGGGTCCCCGGGCACAGCAACATATATGGCAATGAGAGAGTTGACGAGCTGGCAAAACTAGGGACCGAAATGGCGCGGACCGCTCGGTCGAAATGCCGATCGAATGCGCAAAAAGTATAATTGATAGGAAAGGGGTGAACAACATAAATATCCGTTGGCAAACAAGGAGCGATTGTGTAATCACAAGGTCGCTCTGGCCTAGATTTAATAGGAACAGAACCGACACCCTTCTGAGACTCAGCAGCACCTCCGTAAGGCTACTCACAGGCTTAATCACGGGGCACTGCCCCCTTGGCGCTATGGCCAGAAGGTGGGGCGCGCCCGCAAATTATTTTTGCCGCAGTTGTGGCGACGAGGAGGAGCCGGAGATCGTGAAACACTTACTCTGTGAGTGTCCAGCCCTACAAGCACGCCGATATGGGACGCTTGGGGCCAGATTTTATAGTAGCCTGACGGAGCTTGGCAACCACCCACTCGAGAATATGCTGAGCTTCGTCAACAAGTCGGGCTGGCTCAAATAGGATCAGCTAGTTTGATGAAAGGTCTTATGAGTACTGAAGACATCACAATGGGCCTGTAGGCCTCCGAGTGTAGCGCTGTGCTCGCGCCTGGGCGCGCGCGGTCTTCTTAACCTAACCTAACCTTAATATATATACATCATTCGCACTATTTACAATTGTAGCATAAAATCGATTTTTAAGAAAGTTAGTTACAAACATTTTTTTTGCATTTGCACATATTTGCTTCAAAGCGCGACCTTAGCAATGGGGACACAGGAAGCAACGTTTTCTCTTTTGGGAAGGTCTACAGTTATTATCCCCTACTACGCTCCGATATTTTGCGAAACAGAAGCAAAGTGATACCAAAATAACCTTGCTTTGCTGGTAAAACCGTTACGGTGTCTTTGAGACACCGCCTGCGTGGATTAAGGGTAAATTTCATAAAAGCGAAATATTATTGTTGTAGTAAAAAAAAATATTTTTTTTTTCGTTTTTAAATAGTATTGGCTTTAGTGTATACAAAAATCAAAAAACGAGTTTTTTTTTGTTTTTTGAAATTTTTACAACATACAACAACATATGTATAACCCAAAAGACTTATATATTGTTCTAATGAACTCTCCCCGAAAATAGCGGTCAAAAAACTTCATACAAAAATTGAGAAATATGGCAGTTGAGTTTTTCCCAATTGACATCCAACAAAATCGGTTTCTTATACCCGAGAAATCACCCCGTTCGGTCAAAGATTTTAGATCCGTATTCTAGATATAGTTTACAAACACTAACTAATCTATATATTTAAAAGGCAAAGCGATTTTGTATGGATTTCTTTCGACAGAGCTCCTGGAGTTCCTATTGAACCGATTTTGATGATTTTTTTTTTAAATGAAAGCTCTATAGCTGTAGATATGTCCGTTTTACTTTTTTCCCCATTTTTAATAATACTTTATTAGTAATTTGCCTTTCAAAATTATAAATATGCTGCTAACTAAGTCTTCAATGTTAAAACGACATTTCGTACTGTTCGATTAGTGCAGTGAGTTAGAAGTTGGACTACCATGAGCCAAGCACCGGGTTCAATTCCTATCGGTGCAAAATTCTTTTTTTTTCTTTTCAAATTTTTTTTTGTTGGTTTATTTACTTTTTTTTAATATTTTTTTAGGTACTTAATTTATCTTTAAGTTTACATTTTTACTCCTGAATAAGTGTTAGACTACAATGCGCCAGATGTGCGGGTTCGATTCCGAGTGGTGACAAAATGTTTTTTTTTACCTTAAATTATTTATATTATACTTCTTTAGGCGCGTTGGGCGATTTTT
This sequence comes from Chrysopilus asiliformis, assembly GCA_964034945.1. Lineage (NCBI taxonomy): Eukaryota > Metazoa > Arthropoda > Insecta > Diptera > Rhagionidae > Chrysopilus > Chrysopilus asiliformis. Next base: position 72,543,840 of record OZ035960.1, on the reverse strand, counting down.
GGATGGGTAAAATCTTATGAGTTCGCGTCACCGACATGCTAATTTAACAGCTTAAGAATGCTGATTTGCTTTCATTTGATTTTTTTATAAAGAAAAAATCGATTTTTTTTGGAAGACAGTACAGAGCAAAATAAAATTAGCGAGGAAATTTCTGAATAGCACATAACTTTCTTACACAATAAAAAAACGATTTTTTTTTTGGAAAATATCATACAGCAAAATAACAAAAAAAAACGATTTTTTTTTGGAAAATATCATACAGCAAAATAAAATTAAACAGAAAATTTCTGAACAGCACGTGGCATTCTTATACAGAAAGAATTAAATATCTCTAGCTATTTGTTTTAAAAGAAAATCATGTGCTGCTCAGGAATTCAAACCTTAATATGCATATTGACTTTTATTTCTGCTCATTAGCATATATTTTCAAAATTTCAGGTTGAAAAATATATAGGTATAAATACACGACAAAATAATTATTACCGTACATATTATTGTTTTCACTTCTGTTGGTCCCCCATGACTGCCTGTTTTTTATTACTTAATTTATCTTTAAAATTTATATTCTTACTACTGAATAAGTGTAAACTACATCGCGCCATTCTGAGCGGTGGCAAAATATTTTTTTTTTGTTGAAATTGAGTTTTTTAAACGTAAAATTAAAAATATCTGTTACGCATCGTCTTTTATTGGAAAAAGTGAAAACCATCTTCTCTATATATAAAATCGTTTAACCTGACGCTAGCCCAAATCCATGAAGATAGACTTGAAACTTTCAGAATATGTCCCAACCATCGAGATTTTTCGAAATTTTAGCACTAAGGGGGTGAACGGGGGGTAAAGGGGGTTTGGGTGTTTTTAAACCGTGATTTTCGCCATGAATCCTGCTCAATAGGAGGCTGAAAAGTATCACTCGGGGGTTTTGAGGTCACTGATCACGAATCCGGTGTTAGATTTTCAAAATTCAAAACGGAAGGTCCTGTAAGGATAATGCAAATATCCGTTTTCCCATTTTTTCCGGGAAAAATGTCATTAGGGGGTTATCGGGGTCGCTGATCACGAATCTATATATTTAAAAGGCAAAGCGATTTTGTTTGGATTTCTTTCCGCAGAGCTCCAGCGGCTCCGATTTCGATGATCCTTTTTTAAATGAAAGCTCTATAGCTGTAGATATTTTAATAATACTTTATTAGTTATTTCCCTTTCAAAATTATGAATATGCCACTAACTAAGTCTTCAATGTTAAAACGACGTTCCGTACTGTCTGATTAGTGCAGTGAGTTAGAAGTTGGACTACCATGCGCCAAGCACCGGGTTCAATTCCTATCGGTGCAAAATTCTTTTTTTTTCTTTTCAAATTTTTTTTTGTTGGTTTATTTACTTTTTTTAATATTTTATTACTTAATTTATCTTTAAGTTTACATTTTTACTCCTGAATAAGTGTTAGACTAAAATGCGCCAGATGTGCGGGTTCGATTCCGAGTGGTGGCAAAATGTTTTTTTTTTAATTTTTTTTTGACCTTAAATTATTTATTTTATTTATATTATACTTCTTTAGGCGCGTTGTGCGATTTTTGGATGGGTAAAACCTTGAGTTCGCGTCACCGACATGCTAATTTAACAGCTTAACCCATTTTTCGCCGCTCTTAGACGCGTGGGAATTTTTCCATCAAAATTCGTGTGGAAGCTACTTTTGGGTCGAATATGACTTTCAAAAAGTTTCAGAATTTTCCGACCCACAGTTTTCCGGAAAATTGTGGTAAAAATTCTTAACCACGACAAATAGCCAATACTCTGATATGCTCAATATGTGGTATTTTTTCCAGAAAAACATGAAAATTTTTATTGATTTTGGAATAAAAATGATCTAAGGGCTCAACCCCTTACCGCTTTGCGGTACATTCTTCGAAAAAATAAACAAAAATGTGAAAAAAGGTTTTGTAGTACGAATTCTTACCAATGGCGAGAAACGAGTATTTTTACGTTTCTGGGAGGGTTTTTGTCTGTTTTGTGGCCAAAAGTGGGAAAATCCAATTACCCAATCAACGAAAAAGTAATTTGATGAGCTTTGATGAACATTCAAAGTTGTGGTAAGAATTCTTACCGGGTTCTTACCCATTTATTAAGAATGCTGATTTGCTTTCATTTGATTTTTTTATACAGAAAAAATCGATTTTTTTTTGAAGACTGTATAGAGCAAAATAAAATTAGAGAGGAAATTTCAGAATAGCACATGACTTTCTTACACAAAAAAAAAACGATTTTTTTTTTGGAAAATATCATACAGCAAAATAAAATGAGACAGAAATTTTTTTTTGGGAAAATATATACAGCAAAATAAAATTACACAGAAAATTTCTGAACAGCACGTGGCATTCTTATACAGAAAGAATTAAATATCTGTAGCTATTTGTTGTATAAGAAAATCATGTGCTGCTCAGGAATTCAAACCTTAATATGCATATTGACTTTTATTTGACATTTACTGCTTATTAGCATATATTTTCAAAATTTCAGGTTAAAAAATATATAGGCATAAATACACGACAAAATTACCTTACATATATTATTGTTTTCACTTCTGTTGGCAGTCCCCAATGACTGCCTGTTTTTTTATTACTTAATTTATCTTTAAAATTTATATTCTTACTACTGAATAAGTGTAAACTACATCGCGCCAGGTACGGGTTCAATTCTAAGCGGTGGCAAAATATTTTTTTTTTGTTGAAATTGAGTCTTTATTAGAAAAAGTGAAAACCATCTGCTCTGTATATAAAATCGTTTAACCTGACGCCCAGCCCAAACCCCTCAAGATAGAGACTTGAAACTTTCAGAATATGTCCCAACCATCGAGATTTTTCGAAATTTTATAGCTAAGTGGGTGAACGGGGGGTAAAGGGGGTTTGAGTGTTTTTAAACCGTGATTTTCGCCATGAATCCTGCTCAATAGGAGGCTGAAAAGTACCACTCGGGGATTTTTGGGGTCGCTGATCACGAATCCGGTGTTAGATTTTCAAAATTCATAACGGAAGGTCCTGTAAGGATAATGCAAATATCCGTTTTCCCATTTTTCCGGGAAAAAATGTCATTAGGGGGTTTTCGGGGTCGCTGATCACGAATCTATATATTTAAAAGGCAAAGCGATTTTGTTTGGATTTCTTTCCGCAGTGCTCCAGCGGCTCCGATTTTGATGATCCTTATTTTAAAACATAACAAAAGCTATAATTGTCAATCTAACAATTATTGAAAACCCGTATGGTGATATTCGTATCTAAATTCGAACAGTTGTACCAAAACTTCACTTTGAAGTCAAACTTTCCAATAAGATTTTTTAAAATTTATTCCAATCGGATTTTGATGTATGGGAGTTTTATGTAGAATCATATCCTAAGTAACTTTTGTTCTTGCACTTTTTTGATAAGATACACAGTTTTTGAGATATTCACAAAAAACATTTTCGTTTGTATATCGTCATCAACTCAAGCTCTGATTGGTCAATTATAAAATCTCTGCGATGAAAAATCCCAAGTCAAGACACGGTTTTAGCTTGCCCGTGAGGAGGCTGAAAAAACTAATTGGGTATTAGAGTGTTTAGAATGATAAAAAAAAATTGAATTTAGCATGTCCGTCCGTCCGTCCGTCCGTCCGTCCGTCTGTCCGTCCGTCTGTCCGGCCGTCTGTCCGTCCGTCTGTCCGTCCGTCACTCTATGGCGCGGATTGCGGGCGCACGGATTGAGCTACAGACTTGAATTTTTAAGCAGATGCGTTTTTCGTAAAATGCGAGGCTAAGTTCGTTCATGGGCAAAAATGAACCATTAGGGGGTACCCCCCATACGAACGAAAACGTTTTTTGCGAATATCTCAAAAACATCTTATCTAAAAAGTCCAAGAACAAAAGTTATTTAGGATATGATTCTAAATAAAACTCCCATACATCAAAGTCCTATTGGAACAAATTTTAAAAAATCTTATTAGAAAGTTTGACTTCAAACTGGAATTTTGATACAACTGTTCGAATTTTGATAGGAATATCACAATAGGAATATCACAATAGGAATATCACAAGGAATATTATAGGTTTTGTTATGCTTAAAATTTATGTTTGTACATCTGTCTGTATGTCGGTCGGTTTTTCTGTCTGTTTGACTGAATGTTTGTTCCGGCATCACGCAAAAACGGCGCGGCCGATTTTGATCAAACTTTGCACACAGGTACAGTTATTGACAAGAATAAAGGATATGATTCTTTTTGATATCAATCCCCGTTTCTTCTGATATCTCTTACTCAAGGGTGTCGGATCCAGTTTAATAGCAACCCCTTTCCCTCTCTTGAAACCTCTTTATGCGCTTAAGGGTTTCGGATCCGGTTTTGACCATGAGAGAGATCAGCCCGCAGGAAAAATTTTTGCTCACTAATATCTACCCCTCTTTTTTATGTATAGTATCTTTTTTCGGACAAAAAACAGTATATTTCACCTAAAAATTTAAAAAAGCAGTAAATCGATTTGAAAAAACAGTATTTTTCGCAGTATAAATTTTATTCAATGAAAATTTGTGTCTTTGCTCTTAATTTCGGCATTTTTATTCTTTTAAATTAACAATGGAAAGCAAAATCAAAGTAACGCGTTCTGAAGAAGGATGAATAATGACAAGACAGTAATCGATGGGGAAAGGAAGAAGCGAATCTATATGACATGTTGCCATAAATACTTCGCTGTTCGTCGTTTGAATGTATTTACACTTGCCATGTGTTGCCACTGTTTTGTGTTGCCACTGACGTTTTGCATTGCTATTAATAAATTTGAATTTCGAAACGTTAAAGAATTAAAGTTTTCTGAGTATTTAAATACAGTATTTTGGGGAAAAAAGCAATTATGCAGTATTGGAGTCTGAAAAACAATATAATACTGCGAAAAACAGTATAGACACCATCGTTATGTATAGCCCTCACCTGCTATCTTCTGCAATTCTAAAGGGATTTGGTGCTTCAATGTATGACATGAATTAAAAAGAATAACATTTCCCACAATATTGTCTTTCCCCGTGTGGATAACCACCTTTTACCGTTATTGAATAGATTGTAAGTAAACAGTACGATTTTGTAATACACCGTTGAGTCACAAAGAAAAATGTCTCTAAAAAAATTTCCCTTTTTTGGGTTAACTATATGCATTTGACTCGAGGCCGAAGGCCGAGTAAAGAGGAAGGCGAGAGCTGAAATATATTTAAATAATTTTACGTAACATCTCCATACATCAAATTCCAACAATTCAAGCGCGAGGGGCGAGGGGCGAGGCCGAAGGCCGAGTAGTTGTGGAGGCCGTAGGCCGACGGGGGCAGGGAGGCCGAAGGCCGACCTGCGGAAGGGGGATGAACCGCGAAGCGGTTCGGGGCGCAGCCCCTAGTATAATATAATATGACTAAATTAAACATTTCTTATACGAATAACTGCCTTGGGTCATTTTAGACCCGAAGGTCTTTAGTGTGACTATTTTTGTAGCAGTGTAACGGGTAATCGGAAGTTGCCAAATTTTTGCATACTGCTAGTTTACAATAAATAAGGCAAAGTCAAAAAATTTCAGGTTCGTAATATAAATATTTTTAAAGGTACAAGCAAACTAATTTCTGTTTGGGTCAAATTAGACCCGAGGGACGGAAGAAGGTTAAAAAAACAAAGTCAAGGAGCATGAATGCAACAACTTTTTTAACATTCGTAACAATCACTCTCAAAACTGCAACGGTGACTCAAAGTCACCGGGTGGGCGGATTAGGGTTAAATGAACAAAGACATCCTATACAAATGAACCAGTTTTTTAAATAAACGGTTCGTTATATTAAAAAATGTGTGAAGCAAAAAGGTTTTTGAATTCAATGTGATTTCAATTGCAAAAATTAAAAAAAAATCCGCTTAGATTGCATGCATAGAATTAGAACTGGAAATTGTGCTTTATTATGTTGAAATTAATTGAAGAAAATGAGATTTTAAAACCAAATCAGCTATCCTTTATTTTATTGATTGTTTACATTGTCTACGCGTAGAGAATAGACCATTGTCTACAGCAGGCCTCGGCACCATGGATGTAGTGATTTACTACTACTCGAAAAAAATTTATGTTTCTTCATATATTATAACACAAAATGAGAAAACGCATCATTTTCATTTTTTACGCTCTTTCGCTTTTGAACAGTAAACTACACAGGAAACAGTGAACTACACAATTTATCATTATGCAATTTCAGAATCATTTGTTCCGCCTAAAGGAAATTTCTCTAAAAAAACTTTCTTTAAGTTGTCAACCTGTCTTACTCTTTCTACTTCATTGCATCGGGCAAAATCGAACTTATGACAGCTGTTTAATACATTTAATAATAAATATACTTTGTGCGTTAATATAAAATCATAGTAATCTATAAAATTTAATTGTAAAATTAATTTCTATTGTTTTTCGTTTTTGTTTAAAATAATCAGTATTATAATAGCATTGATGGTGAAACATCGTTTTTCTTAATTAAAATATAAATAATTAAAAATAGAATTTGAGTTTTTTTCTTGATTAATACTAAATTAAATTATACAGTCCATTTTTTAATATTCGAATAAACATTTTGGTCCTTCGAGCCGGATATTGCAGTGGATTAAGAAAGTAAGTTGCCTCTCAACACAACCGAACATTCTGGAAGAAAGGAAAGCTGAAGAAGAATATCTACAAAAGGAATGAAACCTCATGTTATCGAAAACCATTGGCGAGTATGCGCTCAGAATGTATATGTAGTTTCCGCTTGCATTTAGAGAACTTCGAAATTTCGTTTTTAAAATTTATTAATGAATATTAGTGAATTATTCCATTGATTTGAGTGTTATTTAAATATTCGTGATTATCGGGAAGATTGAGTTTTTTCCAAGATTCCATAAGATTATCTCCGTTTAAAATCATTAATTCTTGTTGCCATAGCAATTTTCTATCAATAGCGTTGGTATTGGATAAATTCAATTTTCAATAATTTCAAATGTGGATTTAATTGAGAAATTAAGAACGTATTTCGTGTATTGAGATTTTACCAATTACACATCAGAGATTACCGATATTTAAAATAAAAAGATATTGTGGATTTGCCAATATTTCAGTTTTTTTTTATTTAAAAAAGTCAATTTAAATTCGTGATTTTTTTCATACGTTGGGATCGGCAGAGGTTATACAACTAAGATGAGTTCCATTGAAGAATTTAAGAAATTGCGTGCCACGGTTAAGGCTGGTATTACTCGCATAAAGACCCATATAACCAAAAATCTTGGTTCTGTTACTGTTTCAGATTTAGAATGTCGTCTGAGTATGTTGGAAGCATATTTTAAACAACTCTTAACTGTTCAAGATTCAATCGAGTCCGAAGATTCAGCCGCAGATGATACAGCTAAACGCATTGAATCTGAGGAACTTTATGCGGGGTAAAATCTTTGATTCTTTCAATTTTGTCTGAGAGAAGGAATGCAAATGCTGCAGAAATTTCTTTGGCTCATAATGAGTCTACAAGATCTGATCAAACAGTCGTTGTTCAACATTCAAGATCTGATGATTTGCCTAGAGTTAAAATGCCCACTTTTAGTGGAAACTATATAGATTATCCTAATTTTATTCAACAATTTAAACAGGCAGTTGATAGGCCAGAAATTCCCATAATTAGGCGTTTCCAACTTCTGATTGATGAATGTTTAAAAGGTGATGCAAAAAGTGCAGTTAAATCTCTAGATATCACATCAGAAAATTATGATAAAGCATTGTTAATGTTGAAGGAAAGATATGACAACAAATGCTTAATATTTCAAACGCATATTCGTGAAATTTTTGCATTACCTGCTGTTCCAAAAAATTCTCCTAGTCAACTTAGGCGTTTAGTAGATGGAATCGACGGACATATTAAAGCTTTAATGACATTAGGGAATGAAACTGAAATCATTAATGCTATAATTTTGCATATTATTTCATTGAAGTTAGATTCTGTAGCGGATTCCTTTTTTTTTCTCGTTTTACCTCTTAATTAACGCGATGGTTTTCCTTCCACTTGTATTGGCCGCTGCATACCCTTCTTTGCCGGCTTCAGCTCAGGGTTGGGGTGGGTGGTGCGGCACAAGCTTCGGGAGGCTACAAAAAAATTTATGGTTGGGACCGGTATGCGACGATTATGCTCTAATCAACAGACAAACCACTACTATTGTTACCTTGATGTTTCTTGGTAACCAACCCTCGCCATTTGCCTATGTTAATAAGCCCACTTCCTTACCGTTTTTCTTTTTTTTTTTTTTACGCACAGCACATTTCGGGTCACTTGTCTCCTTTCATCCCCTCCCTCTCTGTGTAAATCTAGTTAAACATCATTGTAAAAAGAGGAACGTTGTCAACAAAAAAAATGAAATCTGAAACGAAGTTCGAGTAAACACATTTTCCTTTTTAGTAAAACACGGTAAGTTTCAATCCTTGGTTTTGACAAATTTCTTTATTCAATTTGGAGTTTGCGTTGACTTATTTATCCTACTAAACCTAACTATCCCTACTACCATACTAGCATAAGTACTAACCACTATTACATAAATTCCTTTTTAATTTTTTTTTTTTTTTTTTTTACAAATTATTCATTTTATTATTTACTTAAACTCGTTGTTCATGTGTCCATTTTCAGTAATTTTTGCTTTCGAATTATTTAGTGCGTTTTATTTATTCATCATAATTTAGATTTAAAAAAAAAATGCATATAAGAAAAAAAACAAGAAGAAAAAAACCTAGATCCTATGTCGGATTTGGCGTCGATGATTGCTGCCGGCGTCGTTTTTTTGTTGATTTGGCGTCGATGAGGCTTGGCTTCTATAAGTTTCTGCTGATGCTGCTTCTTTCCTTCTTTCTTTCCCCTGCGACTTCCCTTTTTGTTTTCTTTGGCCTTTGCAAAGCAATTCTGATTTTTAACTTAATTTCCATTTATTTCACTATATTGAATTCACTGTTTTTTTTTTTTTGGTTCCTTTTTTTTTATTTTTCAAAATACCAAAATTATCACGAGTTCTTACACCTTTTACTTATGTTTTATCTTAAAAGTTTGCTTTACACCTTATCCAAAATTCTTTAACTTTTCATTCATAAAATTTTTCTTTGTGTCTTAACTTATCGTTTTTAGCTTATATCACTAAACATTTTTCTTTCCTTTTTTTTTCAAAAAAAAACTTTTACTTCCACCTATCAACCTTGAGAATTGAAACTTAGTAATTTAAAATTTTCCTCTGGGAGTTCATCTCCTCTCAACGGCCAAGATCAAAAAACTGAAAAAACTTCCTTTTTTTTCAAAAAAAAGAATTTGATCTCGAATCAGATTCCGTTTTCAAAAAACAAAAATATATACTTAAATCTAGCTGTATTTGATCAGCTCATCTCGGTAACCAATCGGGATGGTATATAATCTAGACTGGTTTTTTTTTCATTTTTTTTTTTCTTTTTGATATTTTAGATGAACATTTTACTTCTTGTCAAGCGTATTTCGAGGGATTACATTCAGTTTTAGATTGGAGTGTTTAAATAACTCCCTTTTCCAAAATTGTATCGATTCATCCGTAGTCTTTGCTATTGCATTTTTTTTTTCGAACGAATTGTTATTGAGATGATATCTTAGGTTCCTTATCTTAATACTATTATTGGGACAAAAAAAAAATATAGGAAATAATAATAATAAAAGTCGCACGCTACAACACATTTCGAAATCTTGCATCCGTCCCCGGCTAATTTCGAAATGGAAAAAGTGCATGATATAAAAGTAATAATAATAAAAAAAAATCGACCCACGCATTTATGCTCTACCCCCTTACACTAAATAAAGAAATTTAAAAGAAATTTAAAAGAAAGTTGCAATAAGGGCTTTTGACCTTAAATAACAAGGTTATTCCACCAAATGTAGAAAACTATAAAAAAGCCTTTTTATGCGCATTCCAAAAGAGAATGGGTCTTCATAATTGAATCTGGCAAAAGTGAATTATAGCGATGTTTTAAGGTTTGAGGTCCTTTGCGTGGTACGTCCCTAACAGGATTCCGTTCATATCTTCAATTACGTAGCAGTTGTAACCTTTCTTTTCTCTTACGCGACATTGCACGAACTTCTTGTCTAGCTTAGCGTTAAATTTCTTCGCCGCGTCACTTTGGGCAAAGTTCCTTTTATAGATGATTTGCCCAATTTGAAATGGGGCAGACCTTTTGCGGAGATTGTATGGTATATTGTTTTTATCTTGTGCCGCTTTCATGTGACGCATCACTTCCGCTTGACGTACCTGGTGCTGTTCGTTAAGAGGTAGGTTCCTTAGATCCCCTGTATTTAGACTTTCGAGTTCTCGTAGTAGGTTAAACTCTGTGCCATGCGAAACGTAATGTCTACCGAAGGTCAGGAAATACGGTGTATATTTGGTCGACTCGTGCATAACATTTCTAAGAGCCGACCCAATTTCGTCAAGGTATTTATCCCAATCACGCTGATCGCTTTTTATGTAAGAGCGTATTATCGCGAGGAGCGTTCGATTAACGCGCTCTGATGCATTTGATTGGGGTGAGTACACGGGCGTAAAGGAATGGATGACCCCGAATTTTTGTAGGAAATCAGCGAAGGCGCGAGAAGTGAACTGAGGTCCATTATCGGAATGGATACCTTCAGGGACTCCAAACAAGTAAAAAACTTGGCTCTTTAAAAACGATATAATGTTGCTCGTATTGCTATTGCGTAAAGGTTTCAGCAGGACGAACTTTGAAAAGCTATCAAGAACCACGAAAATGCAGGTGTTGCCTAGCTTGGAACGGGGGTACGGACCAAGGAAGTCGACATATAGCTTCTGCCAAGGTCTTTCGCCGGGTGCTAGCGATCTCATTGGCGGGTGGAGTGTTTGGTTCGACGGTTTGCATTCTTTGCACACCTTGCAGGCTGCAAGTCGTTCTTTAACCTGTCGAGCCATCCCAGGCCAGTAATATTTTCGGCGGAGCTTTTCCATGGATTTAGTGATCCCGCAATGACCAGAAGATGGGATGTCGTGGAAAAGCTTAATAAGGTTTTCGCGTAACTCTTCTGGGATCCAGAGCTTCCATTCATTGTCGATTGTTTGCCCAGTATCACTCTCAGAAATGGTGCGTTTATAAACTCTTTTCCCTATCACTTTCAGGTCCGGAACCTTTTCTTGGTTTTCTAGAACATTATGTCGCAATTCAGAGTATGAAGCACTATCAAAAGCGGCGGATTCAAGGTCAACTTCAATGGGTAATTCAGCGACGATGTCCAAAGCATCTCCGTAAACCCTAGAGAGCGCGTCGGGTACTATATTTTTAACCCCTTTCCTATGTTCGAACTCAAAGTCAAACATTTGAAGCTTCATGCTCCAACGCCCTAGACGTCCACTTAGGTCTCGTTGTGACATTAGCCACTTGAGGCTTGCATGGTCCGTAATAATTTTAAACCGGGATCCCTCGACATAGGCTCTGAATTTTTTTACAGCCAATATCACCGCGAGACACTCGAGTTCAGTCACAGTATAGTTTTTTTGTGATTTGTTGAGCTTCTGTGACATGAACTCTATTGGATTTTCCAATCCAGGTGCTGATTCCTGGAACAAAACCGCTCCAACCCCAGTAGTACTTGCATCGCATTGGATGCTGAAGGGCTTTGTAAAATCTGGGTACGCAAGGATGGGTGCAGATGTAAGGCAGTCTTTCAATTTGTTAAAGCTGGTTTCGGCTTCGGGACTCCATTTCACCTTCGCGTTTTTGGATAGCAGATCGGTGATAGGGGTAACTAGCGCAGCGTAATCCCTAATGAAACGCCTATACCAGCCGGCCATTCCTAGCAGGCGTCTAATCTGTCGGACGTTGTTTGGCCTTGGGTATTCGCGGATTGCCCTCACTTTCTCAGGGTCTGTGTGCAATCCCCCTTCCCCTACAATATACCCCAAATACTTCACAGACTTTGCACAGAACTTGGTTTTCTCTATGTTCAGAGTTAATCCAGCACGTCTGAGACATTTAGCAACGGTGGACAATAAACTGAGGTGCGACTCAAAATCGCTCGAGATCACCAAAAGGTCGTCGAGATAGACAAAAACCTGATTGTGGAGTTCATAAGGGATTGCCTTCTCCATCAACTCACACATCCTTTGGGCAGAATTTGACAACCCAAAAGGTAAAACTTTAAATTGGTACAGTCCTCTGTTCGGAACTACGAATGCTGTTATCTCCTTCGACTTTTCATTCAAAGGCACTTGCCAAAAGGCATCTTTTAAGTCTAAGCTGGTAATAAACTTTGGACTCGGGAGTCGGCTCAAAATTCCGTTTATATGCGGCAGGGGATACGCTAGCTTTTTCGTAACCGCATTCACCTTACGGAAATCCAAACATAGCCGAGGTTTTCCACTCGCCTTTTTGACTACGACGACAGGGGAAGCCCAAGGACTCTCAGATCGCTCGATGACGCCTAAGGAAAGCATACGCTCGAGTTCTTTGTCGATAAGCTCTTGCATTGCCGGGGAGACCGGGTAGTAGCGCTGCTTTATAGGCTTGGAATCACCTACATCGATGTTATGACAAACTAAAGACGTTCGTCCGAGACTATCTTTCGCAAACGATGGAAATTCAGCAACAACTTTCTCTAGCTGGCTTCTCTGTATCGGGTTTAAGTCGTGGTAGTTATCATCCTCTTTTACCGCGTCCAACTCATTAAGCATAATTGGAGCAATTTCAAAAGCATTCCAAAAGTCAATACCCAAGAATAACTCTCGACTGAGGCTCGGGACAATGTATATTCGTATGGTTCGAGACTTTCCATTGTAGGTAATTTCCGTGTTGACGTAACCCATGATATTTTGGGATGCGCCGTCGGCGGTATGTAATTTTGAGGAGATTTTTTTAAATGGGATATCTAAGGTGGATAAGAGTTCAATGCTACCCTTCCCTAAGCAGGTAATACTCGCCCCGCTATCCAAGAGTCCCACGAAGGTGTGATTAAATATGGAGACATGAATAAAGGGTCTTCGATCAGAATTTTCGGGAAGTATGGCCTCACTGACCTCTTTGCGTACTGATTTTTGGTTGCGGAAGTAGTGAATGTTTCTTAGGCTATGGCTTCGAAAAGGTTTACGGTTCAAAAGGTGTTCAGTATTAGGGTCACGGGGAAAATCGTTGAAATACATTATTGAGTTCTGCGTGGACTGTTGGGATTGTGTCTGGTCGTAGCTGAGTGGGTTCGGGTTGGTTGAATGTTCGGGCCAGGCGCTCCCCGGCCCGTCATCAAGTTTCCCGGATTGCATTTTGGACAGCGTGATTTGTAGACTCCGTCCGCTCCACAAGTGTAGCAGAAGATGTGCAGAGGGGGTGACGGACAATCGAAAAAGCTATGCCCTAGATCCTGACAGTTCCAGCACACAAGGAAATTGTTATTGCTTTCGCGATTTGGTTTGTTCAGCTCGTTCACTGTTCCTCCCGCCTCAATTTCATCGATTTCGTGTGCAAAATTTCGGCTAGCTGTTACATCGGGATTTGCTCGTAAGCGGTTCCATAGACGTTCGAATTTTCTGCAAAGGTCCTGTAAATTGTCTAAGTCGGATACTTCTTCTAACGCGAGGGAAGTTTGCAGACCGGGTTTCATATTGCCGCGCACAATATCAATGAGCTCTGTTTCGCCAATAGGATTTCGCATTCGGGTTGAAAGCGTTTCGACGGCCAACCGAAAATCAGAAAAGGATTCACGAGGTCCTTGTTTCCGGTTTTCAATTAACTTTCTAATTTCTCGATCGGTCGCTTCGCCTCTGAACTCGCGTTGCATGGCAGCTTTAAGCCTGGGCCATGTGAGACTTGGGTTTTTTCGACGATAAAGCCAGAACCAATCGGCAGCTTTACCTTCGACGAGATGATACATGTTATCGACTAATTTAGGGGTTGCAACCCTATCAGCCGCAGCTAAAGTTTCCACGCGAAACAGAAAATCATCAACTGACAACGCCTGATTTTGGCCAAAACGTAATTTCCAATGTATGACAGGGTTTTGATAACGCGGATATTCTGGCTGGGCATTTGTGTCGTTGGCCAAAGTGGCTGCTATTTCGCCACGACCTTCGGATTGGTGTTGAGAGCGAATGTTTGGCCAACCTTGTTGGTAGTAGTTGGGGTTTGGGGGTTCTTGGGGGGGGGTCTAAGCTGAAGTCATTCCTACGACTGGGATAAAAAGCCTCGCCGCGCACTTGGTCGCTAGGACGTAGATTATCGCCCCGAAAACCCATGTTCTTTTTGCCCGAACCGCCCCTTGGCCATCTACCAAATTTGTTTCGGTCACTCCCAATACTATTATTGAAAGCTGGTTTTAGCAAATGTTGTTGGGTATTAGGTTTTCTACGAAGGTTTGGTTGGTTCGTTGCCTCAGCATTTTGAGGGGGTAACGCGCCGTTATTGGGTACTTTTCGAGTCTCTTTTGGAGTTTCATTAGTATTTTGGGACTTCGGAATTGCACCGTTGGACTTTGGTGGGTTCGCATTAGGGCGCTCCGCTTCAGCCCTGGGTGATTGTATGGGGGTGCTAGTTTTGGGTTCGGCTAAACTGGAACCACCTGAAGCGTGGTTACCCCAGTATTCGTTGATTCGATTTAGGTTTTTCTTGACCTCTTCTACAAGACGTGCAGTCGATGTTGCGATTGCCGGAGCATAACTAGTCAGTCGTTTCAGTCGAGCTTCAAAGTGCAGTAAGCGGGACTCGCTCCTCGACAGCGCGTCTTCATTTGCTTCTTGAATGCCTATGTCTATTATTAACCCAATCTCATCAATTTTAGATTGACATTCTGCAAATTCGGAATTCGCAGATCGGATTTTATGGACGTTTGCCGGTGGTTCTCGCGCGGATTTAATTTCAGCCCTCAAGAAACTATCGAGTTTATGGTAATCATTCGGGTCTGACAATCCTCGGATATATCGTTCTACGTCGAGTTCGTCTTGTGTCAACAAATTCGGATCCATGGTGGCAAAGTTATTTTAACGACTTGCAATTTATTCAATAAAGGAGATGGGAGGATATTCCCAACTTTAAACTATTTTTATAAAATGTGGGGCTTTTTTTTTTCTTTACTATTATTATTATCAATTTTTTTTTCAAATATATATATATATACTTAATGGTCGAGTACGATGTACAAATTCTCTTGTGAATAAAAAAATAGGGGTAAATATGTAATTGGAAAATATAGAATTATATAAAAAATACATGAGATAACCCAAGCTCCATGAGTAGAAGAAGATATTCTTTTAAATACTCGATTTAATTGTCATTGAATCGGAGATACGTCCCCTTTTCAAAAGGAGTGCCAGAATATTTTGTTCTAATGCTTTAGACTGCAGCAATTAGCAATGACTTGTTGATAGATCTATACAAAATTTTGTTTCTTCTTTAAAAATGTGATTTTTAACTTAATTCGATCAAAAACTTCAAAAAAAATGAGAAAATTATCACGTCTATTTATTCTTTTGTGGTTGCTATCATATGATTACTTAAGGGAGAAGATGCCAGGGTAACAAGTGATGACAAAAAAAAAAACGTTGCACTAGTATGTTTGTTGATTGAGCATTCCTAACTTTTGTTATCAGAGTATATTTGCTGAATTCGTTTAAAAGGTCTGGTTTCATTTGATCTTTACTTCTGTTTGAAATTGTTTGTCGTCATTTTCGGACTGTATACTCGGACAACCGACTATAGGTCTACGACGATGACTCGCGAACAGCAACCCGAAGATTTGTATAAGCTTAACACGGACAATGGATAACGAACCATCGATTCCCTGATCGACGTGGTGGAGTATGTCCAGAACAGTGACTACTACATGAGACCACTCAACTAGGATCTAACTGCTGGGCAAAACTCGAATTTCATTGTTTTTAGATCGACACGATTTAAACGTTTGTGCATTTGTAACGATGTTATCAGCTCTTTACTCTTATTTATATGCACAAAGGAAAAATTTACATCCTTCGGGCCCCACGTTGGGCGCCATTTGTAGCGGATTCCTTTTTTTTCTCGTTTTACCTCTTAATTAACGCGATGGTTTTCCTTCCACTTGTATTGGCCGCTGCATACCCTTCTTTGCCGGCTTCAGCTCAGGGTTGGGGTGGGTGGTGCGGCACAAGCTTCGGGAGGCTACAAAAAAATTTATGGTTGGGACCGGTATGCGACGATTATGCTCTAATCAACAGACAAACCACTACTATTGTTACCTTGATGTTTCTTGGTAACCAACCCTCGCCATTTGCCTATGTTAATAAGCCCACTTCCTTACCGTTTTTCTTTTTTTTTTTTTTACGCACAGCACATTTCGGGTCACTTGTCTCCTTTCATCCCCTCCCTCTCTGTGTAAATCTAGTTAAACATCATTGTAAAAAGAGGAACGTTGTCAACAAAAAAAATGAAATCTGAAACGAAGTTCGAGTAAACACATTTTCCTTTTTAGTAAAACACGGTAAGTTTCAATCCTTGGTTTTGACAAATTTCTTTATTCAATTTGGAGTTTGCGTTGACTTATTTATCCTACTAAACCTAACTATCCCTACTACCATACTAGCATAAGTACTAACCACTATTACATAAATTCCTTTTTAATTTTTTTTTTTTTTTTTTTACAAATTATTCATTTTATTATTTACTTAAACTCGTTGTTCATGTGTCCATTTTCAGTAATTTTTGCTTTCGAATTATTTAGTGCGTTTTATTTATTCATCATAATTTAGATTTAAAAAAAAAATGCATATAAGAAAAAAAACAAGAAGAAAAAAACCTAGATCCTATGTCGGATTTGGCGTCGATGATTGCTGCCGGCGTCGTTTTTTTGTTGATTTGGCGTCGATGAGGCTTGGCTTCTATAAGTTTCTGCTGATGCTGCTTCTTTCCTTCTTTCTTTCCCCTGCGACTTCCCTTTTTGTTTTCTTTGGCCTTTGCAAAGCAATTCTGATTTTTAACTTAATTTCCATTTATTTCACTATATTGAATTCACTGTTTTTTTTTTTTTGGTTCCTTTTTTTTTATTTTTCAAAATACCAAAATTATCACGAGTTCTTACACCTTTTACTTATGTTTTAAAGTTTGCTTTACACCTTATCCAAAATTCTTTAACTTTTCATTCATAAAATTTTTCTTTGTGTCTTAACTTATCGTTTTTAGCTTATATCACTAAACATTTTTCTTTCCTTTTTTTTTTCAAAAAAAAACTTTTACTTCCACCTATCAACCTTGAGAATTGAAACTTAGTAATTTAAAATTTTCCTCTGGGAGTTCATCTCCTCTCAACGGCCAAGATCAAAAAACTGAAAAAACTTCCTTTTTTTTCAAAAAAAAGAATTTGATCTCGAATCAGATTCCGTTTTCAAAAAACAAAAATATATACTTAAATCTAGCTGTATTTGATCAGCTCATCTCGGTAACCAATCGGGATGGTATATAATCTAGACTGGTTTTTTTTTCATTTTTTTTTTCTTTTTGATATTTTAGATGAACATTTTACTTGTTGTCAAGCGTATTTCGAGGGATTACATTCAGTTTTAGATTGGAGTGTTTAAATAACTCCCTTTTCCAAAATTGTATCGATTCATCCGTAGTCTTTGCTATTGCATTTTTTTTTTCGAACGAATTGTTATTGAGATGATATCTTAGGTTCCTTATCTTAATACTATTATTGGGACAAAAAAAAAATATAGGAAATAATAATAATAAAAGTCGCACGCTACAATTCTGACTCATTTTCAAAATGGGAAGATTCACAAAACTTTGAAAGATTACCAAGATGGGACGAATGTGCTAAATCTATATATATAAAAATGGATGTATGTATGTATGTGGCTTATAGACTTCTAAGCCGCTGAACCGATTTTGACCAAATTTTCAGGAAAACTTTAGATTAGCACAGAGGGTGTTTCTGTGAAGTTTGGTGCACCTACCCCTTAAGCTTCCCCCCTCTCCCATACAATCCAAAAAGTTATTTGCAAATTTCTCGAAAACGGTTCACTTTATTGCAAAACTCCAAGAACAAACAGTGTTTAGAATCCAATTCTACATAAATACTCAATACATGAAAATTCAATTGGAACACCTTTTGAAATTCTTATTGCAAAATTTCACTCTAATAAAAAATGTTGTATGTTTGTTTCTTTATGACTTTACCTCCTACAACGTTATTATATTGGGTAACCTGCTACTCCAAAAACTCATTAAAAAAAGGAATGCAAAGATACCATCGTTATGTATAGCCCTCACCTGCTGTCTTCTGCAATTCTAAAGGGATTTGGTGCTTCAATGTATGACATGAATTAAAAAGAATGACATTTCCCACCATATTGTCTTTCCCCGTGTGGATAACCACCTTTTACGGTAATTGAATATATTGTAAGTAAACAGTACGATTTTGTAATACACCGTTGGGTCACAAAGAAAAATGTCTCTAAAAAAATTTCCCTTTTTTGGGTTAACTATATGCATTTGACTCGAGGCCGAAGGCCGAGTAAAGAGGAAGGCGAGAGCTGAAATATATTTAAATAATTTTACGTAACATCTCCATACATCAAATTCCAACAATTCAAGCGCGAGGGGCAAGGCCGAAGGCCGAGTAGTTGTGGAGGCCGCAGGCCGACGGGGGCAGGGAGGCCGAAGGCCGACCTGTGGAAGGGGGATGAACCGCGAAGCGGTTCGGGGCGCAGCCCCTAGTTTTTAAATAAACGTTGTCAACATTTAGAAAATAGGGATATACAACAAACCAAATCAAATTCAGTTAATTCAGTCAAAAATTTTGTTCCAAAACAATCTTCTTCTCATCGAACTTCTTGTGCATTAGCATTTTCTGATGAAAAATGTTTGTTTTGTCATATAAATGGGCATAAAATGGTTCAATGCACAAAATATAACAAGCTTTCAGTTTTCAATCGATATAGAGAAGCTAAAAGACTAAGAATTTGCATTAACTGTTTGGAAAGGGGTCATTCGACGACAAATTGTCATGCTCAAAAATGTTCTATTTGCAACGAGCCTCATAACACTCTTCTTCATAGAAATCAATCTTCACCTGTTGATCAACAATCTAATATACAACCACAAACTTTAACAGTGAGGCCAGAACCAGCAGTTGCGTCAACTTCTTCATCTTCAGTTCAAACCGCAAATATACCTTCCACATCATCTCAAAACGCACAAACGTCACTTCAATTGTCAAATTCATTTAAGTCTCTTAATGAACATGTCTTTCTATCTACTGCAGTTGTCCTTATTAAAAATAAATTTGGTCAATTTATTCCTGCACGTGCTGTATTAGACAATGGTTCGCAGCTTAATTTAATGACTGAGAATTTATTTCAAAAACTTTATTTAAACAAAATTCCTGTTCAATGTGATATTATGGGTATAGGTAATAAGCCCACTACAATACGCTACTTAACTTATTCAATTATTAAATCGAGCGTTTCCGATTTTGAAGTTAATTTGAAATTTTCAATTTTGAAAAATATCACGCAACTTCAACCACAAACAAAAGTAAGTTCAAATGGCTGGTGTATTCCCCCCGGCATTAATTTAGCAGACCCTTATTTTTGCGAACCTCAGCAAATAGATCTTCTCCTTGGAGCTGATACATTCTTTGAACTTATGGTGGATGGTCAAATTAAACTAGGTGATGGTAAGCCAATTTTGAAAAATAGCGTTTTCGGTTGGATTGTGGCAGGAAAATGTATTATTCCACAAACATACCAACAAGTCTGTAATATTACGCTATGCAGTGAAGAGCCCACTAATCAAATGATTTATGATTGCATTAAAAACTTTTGGATGATTGAAGAAATAGACAATAAAGGTCCATTTTGGACACAGGAGCAGATTGATTGCGAAAAATTCTTTGTTGATACTATTCGTCGCCAGGACGATGGTAGATTGGTTGCTAAGTTGCCATTTAAAAATAATTCTAGTATTTTGGGTGATTCTTATAAAATTTGTGAAAAAAGGTTCAAAACATTAGAAAGACGATTCGATAGAGATCCTGAGATTAAGCGTCAGTATGTGGGAGTAATTAAAGAGTTTCTTTTGTTGGGTCATATGGAGGTGGTGCCAGTTAACGAGTTATCTTCCGTTAAATATATAATGCCGCATCATTGTGTTCTTAGACCGCAAAGCTCCACAACACAAATTAGAGTGGTATTTGATGCCTCATGTCGTGCAGGTAACAATATTTCTTTAAATGAAATTTTAATGGTTGGGCCCAAGGTTCAGGAAGATTTATTTTCCATCGTTTTACGGTTTCGTTCATACCTGTATGCAATAACAGCTGACATTACAAAAATGTATCGGCAAATTAACGTTCAAAAGGACGACGCGAATTGTCAGTGTATACTTTGGAGAGAAATTTCAGAAGATGATTTATTAGTATATCGTTTAAAAACCGTCACGTATGGTACATCTTCTGCTCCTTTTACTGCTACTAGATCTTTGAATTTTCTTGCTGATCTGAACGTTGAAAAGTATCCTTTAGGGTCAAAAATTATAAAACGCGATTTTTATGTTGATGACCTTATTTCAGGTGCCAACTCTTTATCTGAATTAAACGAGATACGTTTTCAAATTGAAAAGATACTTAGCTCTGGATGTTTCGAACTTCGAAAATGGTATTCAAATGAGCAATCCATTCTCGAAAGTATTTCTGTTAGTGAACGCGAGAAGCCAATAAGAATTAATGATTCCGATGTTATTAAGACATTAGGTCTAATGTGGGATCCAATAGCGGATTCTTTTCGGTTTACGAACCCCATCGAGAAATCTAATGAAAAACACATTTCAAAGCGAACTATTTTAGGGGATATTGCACGGTTATATGATCCTCTAGGATTGGTTAACCCTGTAATAGTTGTTGGGAAAATCCTATTACAAACTTTATGGTTGCTTAAAATTGATTGGGATGCTGAGGTCCCAGAAGATACTCAAAATCAATGGAATAATTTCCGCGTTGAATTAGCCAAGTTGCCGCAGGTTCAAGTTCCTCGTTGCGTATTTCCAAATGTTTTGCTTAAGCGATGCGAACTACATGGGTTTTCTGATGCTTCTCTTCGTGCTTACGGTTGTTGCATATACATTCGTTGCGAGGATTCATTGGGAAATATCACAATGAATTTGGTAAGCGCAAAATCAAAGGTCGCTCCGGTTGCTACGCAAACGTTACCGAGATTGGAGCTATGTGCTGCAGTTCTTTTGGCAAGATTATATCGACGCGTGCTAGATTCTTTTGGAAGAGACTTTGATGATATCATCTTATGGACCGATTCTGAAATTGTACTAGACTGGTTAGCAGATTATCCTTCATCATGGACAATATTCGTCGCAAATCGCGTTTCTACAGTTCATGAACTAACTGCCAACGTAATTTGGAGATATGTAAATTCGAAATCAAATCCTGCAGATATTGTATCTAGAGGCTGTACAGTCGATGAATTATTGCACTCTTTTTGGTTCACCGGCCCTGATTTTTTGTATCTTTCTCCCGACAATTGGCCAGTCAACAAGAAACGTGAGACAAAGGTCAAGGAAAATATGCCAGAAAAGAAGAAATCCAAATCAATAATGGTGATTTCAAAAATAGAAGAATTTGATATGATAGCATCACATAAATATGTCAACAATTTACCAAAATTACGACGAATAATTGCAATTTGTTTAAGATTTGTGAATAATCTTAAACGAACGATTAGATGTGAAGACATTATTACCGGACCATTGAATGTTCACGAACTAGACAACGCATTATTACGAATCATGTGGTTTATTCACAAAAGCAGTGCATTTAGAGGTCGCCACAGATTTGTCATCAAGTGCATTTATGGCTGCACTCAAACGTTTTGTTGCTCGTCGAGGAATTTGTAATAAACTTTATTGCGACAACGGCACAAATTTTGTGGGCGCACGAAATGATCTCGCAGAACTTCGCCGGAATTTCTATTCTACTGAGATTAGTAACGAAATTATTCAGATGTGTGCCGAAGACCACATTGAATTCATTCACATCCCTCCTAGATGACCACATTTTGGTGGACTATGGGAGTCAGCTGTGAAATCAGCAAAGAGCCTTCTTTTCAAAACACTTCAAACAACTACCCTAACATTTGAAGGACTCACAACAATCGTCGCACAAATCGAGGCAATCATGAACTCACGACCTATTACACCTTTATCAGCAGACCCTAGTGACGAAGAGGCCTTAACTCCAGGACATTTTTTAATCGGTGGACCGATGACATCAGTTGTTGAACCTAACTTAAATCATTTAAATTTTTCGCGGTTAAATATGTGGCAACAAATATCTTCTTTACAGCAATATTTTTGGACGCGCTGGTCTAGAGAATACTTAACTCAGCTGCAGCATCGTTATAAATGGAGTTCAACATCCCCTGACGTTAAACCAGACATGATGGTGCTAATTCAAGATGACAAACTACCACCCCAAAAATGGTTGCTTGGACGTATAACCAACGTCACTAAAGGAAAAGATGGACATGTACGTGTAGTCGCCATTAAAACCAAAATGGGAATAATTTCTAGAGCTGTTCATAAAGTAGCTCCATTACCAATTGAAGTTTAGTTGAAAATCCTTCAGATTTTCAAAGCTGGCAATATGTTTAATACATTTAATAATAAATATACTTTGTGCGTTAATATAAAATCATAGTAATCTATAAAATTTAATTGTAAAATTAATTTCTATTGTTTTTCGTTTTTGTTTAAAATAATCAGTATTATAATAGCATTGATGGTGAAACATCGTTTTTCTTAATTAAAATATAAATAATTAAAAATAGAATTTGAGTTTTTTTCTTGATTAATACTAAATTAAATTATACAGTCCATTTTTTAATATTCGAATAAAGGCCATAGAGGGATAAGGGAACAAAAAGTGCCCCCAGAGATATAAGCTTGAAATTTTTTTCGTAAGTTGCCACTATTACAACAAATAATTTCCCAAAATTTCAGTCCAAAAAAACGAGTAGTTTTGGAGAAAAAAAATAAAACATGATTTTTTTGAAAAAATTCTAGCTCCGTAACGGGTTAACCGATTTTGATGAAATTTGTCGCAATTTTTTCGTTGAAAGTCAAAGTTTTCAAAAAAAATTATAGCAAAAAAATTAAGTGTGAGGAACCGTTAGGAAAAAATATTTTTTGTTTTTAAAAAATTATAACGGTAACTTAACGGTTTTGCACCACTTTTATTTTTTTCTCAAAAACTCCTTAATCCCTTACCTACAAAACAAAAAAAAAATCAGGGCAATCGGAGAGGTACTTCATATTCAAAAAAAATAAAATGTGAAGGTAGTCACATTATCATATATGAAAGATGAATCAATTTGTGAACTAAATAATCCAGGAAAATTAGGATTTAACCTCTTAAAAAATCCTAGTTAACTGGATTTTTGCACAGACCTTTATTTTGACATAACAAACAACGTCCCCAAAGTCCATTCCAAAATTGCACCGGCGTCGTGCGTTATTCAAGGTCAAAGGTCCCGAAAATCAGTTTTTTACGTTTATCTCACTTTGTACGAGTTATACCTCTTTTTGAGGTTCAGATGAATTAATCACAATAAAAATCTCTACAAAAAAGGTTAAATACAATTTTCTTGTAGGACAAACAGTTTTCGAGATACAAGTCGTCAAACTATGCGTCGCACAGAGAAATTGCTATTATTCAAGGTCAAAAGTCAAAAAAATCGTAAATATCTCGCTTTGTATAGCATGTACGCATTTTTTGTATTCAGATGAATTACTCCTCCGAAAATTCTCTACAAAAAGGGTTAAATAAGGTTTTTTTGTAGGGGCAATAGTTTTCGAGATAGAAGTCCAGACACTGTGAACTGTACATTCGTTTCCCGACCACCATTGATGTAGAATACAAGGCGCGTTTTTTACATGGTTTCCCCAGTAGGCCTAATCCATATTCTTTCCACCTTCATTCATTTATTCTTCTTCTGCTTCTGCTTCTTCTTCTTCTTCTTCTACTTCTTCTTGTTCTTGTTGCCCTTCATCTTCCATGTAGGTATCACCTTCACTTGCATTTAATGTTAAGGTACCAATAAGATCGAGTTCATCATCGACATCGTTTAAATTGTCAAAGGATTCAGTGATATCACAAGAAGCAGGATTTAAACATGATTGACCCCGACAAAAGCTACAAACGATGGAGCACGGTAATCCAATTTTTCTGCATCCACAATTGGAACCACAACCTTTTGTGCAGTTGCAAAAAACGGAATTCAGGAGTTCTTTCGGTGCTGGTGGAAGTAATGTTCCAAGACATTGTTGTTAAATGGGATGGACATTTTTGAGAATAAATGAATGAAGGTGGAAAAATATGGATTAGGCCTAATGAGGAAGTCATGTAAAAAAACGCGCCTTGCATTCTACCTTAATGGCGGTGGGGAAAAGAATGTACAGTTCACTTCTATCTCGAAAACTATTGGCCCTATAAAAAAATTTTATTTAACTTTTTTTGTAGCGAATTTTCGGAGGAGTAATTCATCTGAATACAAAAAATGCGTACATGCTATACAAAGCGAGATATTTACGATTTTTTTGACTTTTGACCTTGAATAATAGCAATTTCTCTGTGCGACGCATAGTTTGACGACTTGTATCTCGAAAACTGTTTGTCCTACAAGTAAATTATATTTAACCTTTTTTGTAGAGAATTTTATTGTGATTAATTCATCTGAACCTCAAAAAGACGTATAACTCGTATAAAGTGAGATAAACGTAAAAAACTGATTTTCGGGACCTTTGACCTTGAATAACGCACGACGCCGGTGCAATTTTGGAATGGACTTTGGGGACGTTGTTTGTTATGTCAAAATAAAGGTCTGTGCAAAAATCCAGTTAACTAGGATTTTTTAAGAGGTTAAATCCTAATTTTCCTGGATTATTTAGTTCACAAATTGATTCATCTTTCATATATGATAATGTGATTACCTTCACATTTATTTTTTTTTTAATATGAAGTACCTCTCCGATTGCCCTGATTTTTTTTTGTTTTGTAGGTAAGGGATTAAGGAGTTTTTGAGAAAAAAATAAAAGTGGTGCAAAACCGTTAAGTTACCGTTATAATTTTTTAAAAACAAAAAATATTTTTTCCTAACGGTTCCTCACACTTAATTTTTTTGCTATAATTTTTTTTTGAAAACTATGACTTTCAACGAAAAAATTGCGACAAATTTCATCAAAATCGGTTAACCCGTTACAGAGCTAGAATTTTTTCAAAAAAATCATGTTTTTTTTTTCTCCAAAACTACTCGTTTTTTTGAACTGAAATTTTGGGAAATTTTTTGTTGTAATAGTGGCAACTTACGAAAAAAATTTCAAGCTTATATCTCTGGGGGCACTTTTTGTTCCCTTATCCCTCTATGGCCTTTTTTAATTTTAATATTGTAATGGCGTTTTAGATTGAATTTTTTATTCGACATGTAACTGCAAACTAGACATTGACGGTTATCATTATTTGTGGTTATTAAATATTTGTTTTCCCAATCCCACGACATAGTATTTGAATTTGAATATGAGCGCTTCATAATGGAAAAGGAAAACTAAAAAAATCAAATTTCTGAAAAAATTTCGTACATCAGTGTTCTTTGGGAAGCAATTATAATTTTAGAGAGCAAATGTATACACCCGTACGCAGCAACAGCAGAAATCATACTGAATGACTGTCGCAGGCTCGCTCCATCGATTGTTAGTCAATCGTTTGATTTCGGCTGCCGAAGTGGCCGTCGTCAACTAACACGTATCATTGCTTTGGAGAGTCGAGTAAAAACGTTCATACATTGATTGTAATCTCGTAAAATTTGAATAAAAATGTTATCGTATTGAGGAGCCAGACGAGCCAAGCAGTGCCGAGCTCTGGTCTACAGTAATAGTCTACGCGTAGACAATGGTGTAGTCTACATCACGTAGACTACGCGGCACAACACTGCCTATCTGTATTCTATCTCATTTTCTCGCAGGCTAAAAAATCCTATCTCTTTTTACTGTCGCTTTTTCGTTTCATCGAGTTTGAAATCACTCACAACGGGGCTAAAGAAGTTTTCACTTCAAAAAATCGTTTCTTTGTTGTGTAAGAAAGCCATGTGCTATTCAGTTTGCAATTTGGCTTCTTTATTTAATTTTATCGAATCTTTAATACTTGTATTTTCTGCCAAGTAAGTAGAATCGTTGTTTCCTCCCATTATTTTTTGAAGTGAAAACTTCTTTAGCGCCGTTGTGAGTGATTTCAAACTCGATGAAACGAAAAAGCGACAGTAAAAAGAGATAGGATTTTTTAGCCTGCGAGAAAATGAGATAGAATACAGATGGGTGCCGGCTTTGAATATGTACAAATATAGAAGAATAATGATTAGTTTTCACCTTGGGCCGATGGTGGCGAAAGTGTCTGCGGTTCAAGTATTAAATAAAAATCCCCCAAACTTAAAGCTTAGGTATGTGTATTAACTAAAATACCCTAAAACTTTAAGCACAATGGGAAATTTGTAATCGCAATGATCGCGGTCTATCATTGTGTGCTGTACGTGTTCAGTTCATTCCTCGTATGACACCATAAGAATCAACGCTTTGCTTCTTAACACACCGCTTTGCTTCTTAAATGTGTGCGTGCTTTTTGGTCTGGGATATTTGTGGGGAAATTCTCAATTTGAATCTAAACTAAAAGCTACAATAGTTGTGTTTTTTTAATGTTCTGAACCCGATCAGAACAAGCTTTCCATACAAAATCCTGCACCAGCTTTTCAGCTCGAACAGGGTTTGGAACAAAGGGAAATTTTATACGGTAATGTATGGTAATGAAATGCTGCTAACTTCAACGTAATAATTCTGACATTTGATTTTCAATTGAATAATTTCTGTTGGAATTTAAACATGGGAGATAGCGAATCGTGAGTAAAATATAAAATTAAAAATACTTTTTTATAAGATCTTGATTTAAAGTGTACGCCGCATATGGCAGCATAATGAGACTAGAGCACTGCTGGATTGCTACTCTCGCCGCCCGGAAAGAAGAATTTGAAAATTCAAGAAGAAAGAAATTTGCCTTCCAGAATATGTTCGAAGATTTGACATCTTTAAATATTTTAGCAAGAACTACTGTTGGGGCGCTCGAAAACTTTTTTGCGTGTATAAATCTGCAAAGGACAACAAGTCAAGAACGGTCGCAGCGCCAGCGGTTTATCCATTCTGTGACAGGATTATTTACATGTACATTCATTTTTGGGGAAGGGGAAGGGGAAGGGGAAGGGGAAGGGGAAGGGGAAGGGGAAGGGGAAGGGGAAGGGGAAGGGGAAGGGGAAGGGGAAGGGGAAGGGGAAGGGGAAGGGGAAGGGGAAGGGGAAGGGGAAGGGGAAGGGGAAGGGGAAGGGGAAGGGGAAGGGGAAGGGGAAGGGGAAGGGGAAGGGGAAGGGGAAGGGGAAGGGGAAGGGGAAGGGGAAGGGGAAGGGGAAGGGGAAGGGGAAGGGGAAGGGGAAGGGGAAGGGGAAGGGGAAGGGGAAGGGGAAGGGGAAGGGGAAGGGGAAGGGGAAGGGGAAGGGGAAGGGGAAGGGGAAGGGGAAGGGGAAGGGGAAGGGGAAGGGGAAGGGGAAGAGGAAGGGGAAGGGGAAGGGGAAGGGGAAGGGGAAGGGGAAGGGGAAGGGGAAGGGGAAGGGGAAGGGGAAGGGGAAGGGGAAGGGGAAGGGGAAGGGGAGAAGGGAGAAGTGGTAGGAGGGGGTAGGTGGAGGGAGGAAGTGGAGAGATGAGGGGATAAATTACTGATGTTTCGTCATACATTGCAATATATACATATCTTAATATATAAAATCGTTGGTGCGTATGTTCGTCTGATCATCACGGATGAACCACTGAAGCTATCCACCTCATATTCACATCATATGTTCATGTGGTGCTCCGATCGGTTTTTGTTTGCAAAAGACACCGGTAGGTGGCGCTGGGGTCGAGTTCGAATTTCGAAAATTCGTATTTATGGACCGATTTTGTGCAAATTCACAACATATAACACTTAAATAAAGATTAAAATGTTGATAAAATTTAAACCCGATAGGTGGCGCTGGGGTCGAGATATTAACGAAAATGTACTCCAATCGGATTTTGATGTATGGGAGTTTTATGTAGAATCATATCTCAAATAACTTTTGTTCTTGAACTTTTTTGATAAGATGCACCGTTTTTGAGATATTCGCAAAAAATATTTTCGTTCGTATTAATTTTTGATTCGGTAATGCTTGCAGTCGCAGCAAAAGAAGGCGGTTTCTTCTTGATGAAATGAGATGAAATGAGATCAATTGAATTGAAATGAGATCAAATGAGATGAAATTAGATCAAGTGAGATGAAATGAGATGAAATGAGATCAAATGAGATGAAATGACATCAAATGAGAATAAATGAGATGGAATGAGATGAAATGATACCCACTGATATACCATTCCAATTCAAACGGTTGCAGTTTCCAGTACGACTGGCATTTGCAATGACAATCAATGGGCGCGTTTATACCGGTGCTAAAGTGGCAGTTTTTTCAAGTTAGTGTCGCTCTAAACGCATTCTACTTTAGCAATACCTGCCAGTTGAGCAGTAGGTTTTTGGCGCTGTTAATTTTTAGCGCTGCTATTTTCAGACGGTATGAACGGAATTATATTCTGGCAGTGCTGTTTTAACCTCAGAATTGTGACATTTTGTATTTCGCACTGTTTGCGATGAGTTCCGCAGAGAAAATGCAGCAAAATCTCTGCAGATTGGCAGTGCGATCTTAGCACCGGAATAAACGCGCCCAATAAAGCGCAAGGCCAGTCGCTACAAGTTTGCGGAATCCATGTTTTGCCCATGGACAGCTGTATGTAGCATGCTCACGCGTTGGCAAACCAAAAGATTTGTTCATTTACGCTCCACACAGCAGGACAAAGAATGTTGTCTATCCACTAGCATTACAATAAGTTTTTTTTCATTTTTATTACATTTAAAATTATATTTGAAAAAAATGTTTAAATAATGAAAACAAAAATAATTTTATTTATCGTCAAAATTACAACTGTAACGAAAATTTTGGAAAGATTTTGACATATTATACCACTGGCCAGATTCGAGGCCGAAGGCCGAGTAGCAATCGAGGCCGTAGGCCGAGGAAGAAGTGGACGCGGAGGCCGATGCGTGGGGCGGGGATGAACCGCGGAGCGGTTCGGGGCGGAGCCCCTAGTCTATATATATAAAAATGGATGTTTGTCTGTCTGTCTGTTTGTCTGCCTGTCTGAGATTACAAAACTCAAAAACTACTGGACCGATTTTTACGCGGTTTTTTTGCAAAATGATCTGTGTTGCCAGGAGCAGGTTTTTAGCTATGTAGTATTTCAAAATTCGAAACGGCAAGTTCTCTAAGGATAATGAAAATATCCTTTTTCCCATTTTTCCCCGAAAAAATTGGCACTATGGGGTTTTTGGGGTTGCTGATCACGAATCCGGTATTAGATTTTCAAAATTCGAAACGGAAGTTCCTGAAAGGATAACGCAAATATCCTTTTTCCCATTATTCCCCGGGTACATTGGCATTGTTTGGGACCGCTGATCACGAATCCGATATTATATTTTCAAAATTAGAAACGAAAGGTCCTGTAAGGATAAATATCCTTTTTCCCGTTTTTCCTTGGAAAAATAGGCAAAAGGGGGTTTTTGGGGTCGCTGATCACGAATCCGGTATTAGATTTTCAAAATTCGAAACGGAAGTTCCTGAAAGGATAACGCAAATATCCTTTTTCCCATTATTCCCCGGGTACATTGGCATTGTTTGGGACCGCTGATCACGAATCCGATATTATATTTTCAAAATTAGAAACGAAAGGTCCTGTAAGGATAAATATCCTTTTTCCCGTTTTTCCTTGGAAAAATAGGCAAAAGGGGGTTTTTGGGGTCGCCGATCACGAATCCGGTATTAGATTTTCAAAATTCGAAACGGAAGGTCCTGTAAGGATAACGCAAATGTCCTTTTTCCAATTTTTCTTGAAACAATTGACACTAAGGGGTTTTCGAGGTCGCTGAACGCGAATCCGATGTTCGATTTTTCAAATGCTAAACGGGAGGTCCTGTAATGATGACGGAAATGTCCTTTTTCCAATTTTTCTCGCAAAAAAAACAGTCGTTGGGAGGTTTTCAGGGTTGCTTATCACGAATCTGGAGTTGGAATTTCAAAATTCGAAACGGAAGGTCCTATAAGAATAACATTTTTTCCCAAAACTTTTTAAGTTATTTATGGTTTTTTGGAATTCTAAAATTTACACAAAAAAACTTTTAGCTGCCAACGAAGGGTCTGCTAGTATATATATATAAATTGTTTTACGATAAATTGTTCACGATAAAATTGTTCACGATAAATTGACCGGCACCCGATTGGACCATAATAAATCAGTCATAGCTGTGGCAATTTACATTTCTCCCAACCAATCAATAAATACAATTATTGAATTTATCCACGATAATTTGCAAAAGTACACATCAGAAATATCGCGGATTTTTAAAAAGATTACAATAAAATTCCTATGATTTTAATGGAAATTTTAATGTGAATTTTGCATTGAATACAGCGCTCCTCAACACCAAATTAAATTAAAAAATGTGCTCAAGTCGCACTGAATCGACAACAAGATCGAAAACAGTAATTGACGCTGTATTTCAACGATATATTGATCAAACCCAAACCAAAGGATTCATTTTATACTTTAGTTATCATAAGCCGCTCGTGTCATTTATTGAAATTGAAAACAAAGAGTCTGAATAAAAATGTAATATAACTTTTGAACTTGGTACCAATATTATAATAAAACATAACAAAAGCTATAATTGCAAATCTGGCAATCATTGGAGACCCGTATGGTGATATTCGTATCAAAATTCGAACAGTTGTACCAAAATTCCACTTTGAAGTCAAACTTTCCAATAAGAATTTTTAAAATTTATTCCAATCGGATTTTGATGTATGGGAGTTTTATGTAGAATCATATCCTCAATAACATTTGTTCTTAGACTTTTTTGATAAGATGCACCGTTTTCGAGATATTCATAAAAACCGTTTTCGTTCGTATGGGGGGTACCCCCCCTAATGGTTCATTTTTGCCCATTGACGAACTTAGCCTCGCATTTTACGAAAAACGGATCTGCGCAAAATTTCAAGTCTCTAGCTCAATCTGTGCGCCCGCAATCCGCGCCACAGGCAGACCAAAGGGTATATTAACTTTGCCTTACCGTTTGTAACGCCAAGATCTCGTCATCGCACATAAAAATGAATTACACCAGTGTGTTTAGAATGATAAAAAAAGTTGAATTTAGCATATCCGTCCGTCTGTCCGTCCGTCCG
Organism: Chrysopilus asiliformis; assembly: GCA_964034945.1. NCBI lineage: Eukaryota > Metazoa > Arthropoda > Insecta > Diptera > Rhagionidae > Chrysopilus > Chrysopilus asiliformis. Next base: position 72,512,427 of record OZ035960.1, on the reverse strand, counting down.
TCTGTCTGTCTGTCTGTCCGTCTGTCTGTCCGTCTGTGGCGCGGATTGCGGGCGCACGGATTGAGCTAGAGACTTGAAATTTTGCGCAGATTCGTTTTTCGTAAAATGTGAGGCTAAGTTCGTTAATGGGCAAAAATGGACCATTATGGGGGGGGGGTACCCCCCATACGAACGAAAAGGTTTTTTGCTAATATCTCAAAAACGGTGCATCTTATCAAAAAAGTGCAAGAACAAAAGTTATTTAGGATATGATTTTACATAAAACTTCCATACATCAAAATCTGATTGGAATAAATTTTAAAAAATCTTATTGGAAAGTTTGACTTCAAAGTGGAATTTTGGTACAACTGTTCGAATTTTGATACGAATATCACCATACGGGTCTCCAATGATTGCCAGATTGGCAATTATAGCTTTTGTTATGTTTGATTTTAAAGTTGTTGGTGTTGTCTTCTTTTTCCAGTTTTTCCAGTGGTTGTAGTCCTTTCGTGAACGTTGTTGTGATGTCTTCCTTCTACAGCGAGCAGGGATGAATTATATTATCAATCCAATGGTGGTGCGTGTTCATTCAAATAAGATGTTGGATTCTAATTTCGCTTTTGTTATTTTGACTTGAGTTTAAAATGAATAATTTTTTTATTTTCACTTTAGTTTATGTTATACTATGTTCACACCGACGCAAAATCACGTAATTTTGCGAAATAATTTAGATCTTAAACCAAAGTGTTCACACAGAGGTTAAGGTAATTTTGTTTGACATTTCAACGACGTTGGTTCCAAAAATGGATCGACGAAGTTTGTGTAGGATTACTATGAATTTTAGTAATATGATGAATAATACAATTCAAAACATCGATGAAATATCTGCAAACAGAATTAGACACTTCAGAAGAAAATGGAAATTATCTGTACAGAAAATAAACAATTATTTTCCATTTCCTATTTAATTGCATCATAAACATGTCCATTTTTTTTGCCCCGCGCTGGTTGTTTATTTTCTTAGACCACAGGTTTACTAATATATCCTTTTCGCGTGCGGAACACGGCTTCTTTTTCTTATATTTCCGTTTTTCCAATACAGCACAAAGGTCAAAACTGATGTGCTGAAGAGAGCTGAATAAGTGACGCAGGGTTGTATCCATGGTTTTTACTTGATTTCGTTCGTAATTTTGTGGAAATTACGTACTTTTAGTGATTTTGAAAACACGTTAATGTACTGGAAATCTCGTGATTTCGAGCGTGATTTCGTTCAAAATTACGCAAATCCTAAAATTACGTAATTTTGCGTCGGTGTGAACATAGTATTAGATTTTAATTTCATTTTAGTTAATTTCATGTATATTCCACAATCCTCTTATGTGTTTTCACTATGTCGACATGAATATTTAATACGACAATAATAATTTGTAAGTTCGATACTTTGTCTATATTTCGTAAACAAAGTCACATGCTGCGCCAAATGTCGTGGGGTGTTTTTGCTAATGTCGTAGGTGGAAGCAAATTAAAAACATAACAAAAGCTATAATTGCCAATCTGGCAATCATTGGAGACCCGTATGGTGATATTCGTATCAAAATTCGAACAGTTGTACCAAAATTCCACTTGAAGTCAAACTTTCCAATAAGATTTTTTAAAATTTATTCCAATCAGATTTTGATGTATGGGAGTTTTATGTAGAATCATATCCTAAATAACTTTTGTTCTTGCACTTTTTTGATAAGATGCACCGTTTTTGAGATATTCGCAAAAAACGCTTTCGTTCGTATAGGGGGTACCCCCCTAATGGTCCATTTTTGCCCATTAACGAACTTAGCCTCGCATTTTACGAAAAACGAATCTGCGCAAAATTTCAAGTCTGTAGCTCAATCCGTGCGCCCGCAATCCGCGCCACAGACGGACAGACAGACGGACAGACAGACAGACAGACGGACGGAGGGACAGACGGACGGACATGCTAAATTCAACTTTTTTCATCATTCACCATACGGGTATAAACACATTTTTATACCCGTATGGTGAAACCAAAGGGTATATTAACTTTGCCTTACCGTTTGTAACGCCAAGATCCCGTCATCACACACAAAAATGAATTACACCAGTGTGTTTAGAATGATAAAAAAAATTGAATTTTCCATGTCCGTCCGTCTGTCTGTCTGTCTGTTTGTCTGTCTGTCTGTCTGTCTGTCCGTCTGTCTGTGGCGCGGATTGCAGGCGCACGGATTGAGCTAGAGACTTGAAATTTTGCGCAGATCCGTTTTTCGTAAAATGCGAGGCTAAGTTCGTTAATGGGCAAAAATGGACCATTAGGGGGGGTACCCCCCATACGAACGAAAACGTTTTTTGCGAATATCTCAAAAACGGTGCATCTTATCAAAAAAGTCCAAGAACAAAAGTTATTTAGGATATGATTCTACATAAAACTCCCATACATCAAAATCCGATTGGAATAAATTTTAAAAAATCTTGTTGGAAAGTTTGACTTCAAAATGGAATTTTGGTATAACTGTTCGATTTTGATACGAATAGCACCATACGGGTCTCCAATGATTGCCAGATTGGCAATTATAGCTTTTGTTATGTTTACTTTTTGCTGTTGTTTATTTAAAATAATTTCATTTACTTAATATGTTTTTTAATGACTTAAACTATTGTACACACTACCTTTATATATTTTAATCAAATAACTTTTTTATCTTAACCTTTTTAAATAACTTTTGTTTCTCTTTTTGCTATATTGTTTTCCTTTTAATCCAAATATCTACTGATCCGATCCAAAACGACCCGAACTGATTTTATCTTTTTTCGTTGTATATTTAAAACGATCATATAACTTAATTTGTTTTTGTTTTGTGACTAAAACTATTTTACAATTTTATTTCATACACAATGCCTTTATTTGTTTTAATTCAATAACTTTTGTTTCTCAACTTTTTTAAATAACTTTGGTTTCTTAACTTTTCAAATAACTTCTGTTTCTTAACTTTTTAAAAAACTTTTGTTTTCCGTTTTGCTATATATTTTTATTACTTTTCATTCAAATATTTACCAGTTCGGATCGTTTTTATCCAAAACGATCGGAACTGGTTGAAATCTTAATCGAGACTCCCCGTTTTTCATTTTAACCCGCCCGGAATTTCCATTTCATTCTGGAGTGCTAAGACTCAAAGTCAATGTTTTCGATATCTGCATGCGCGACCTAATTTGCGTATCAGCAGCGCATCCAGGAATTTTCCCAAGTGAAAATTATGCTTTATTTGCTTCGTTTCAAATATCTGAATGCACTGCATTATTTGCTTCGTTTCAAAGACGGGGAGGGGAAAAAGGTAGTCTAACTGAATTTTGATGTATAGAAAAGTTCTGTAAAGTCATATTCAAAACACATTTTGCTTTATAAATTCAATACGATTCACCGTTTTCGAGAAAATTGCGAAAAAAAGTTTCATTTATATGGAGAAGGGAATGGTCCGATTTTGCCAGTTCAAGAACTTAGCATTGCCATTTACGAGATACGCAACTGAAAATATTTCAAATCTCTAGCTCAATCCTTCCGAAAGTTATGATATTCACGGATATATAGACGGACAGACGACAGATAGACAGACGGTCGGACATGCTAAAATCGAAATCTTTTGTCATCTCAAACACCCTGGTGTAGTTCATTTTTGGTTTGATACGTTACAACTAAATCTGATATACTTCAATATGATTCTCATATAGTGTGGAGGTCCCCAATCTGGAGTGCAGGAACAAACTAATTGGGGAGTGAGAGCGTTTTTTTTTTTATTTGTGAGATAGAGTTATAAATTTTTTTGATTTGTGAGATGGAGTAACGTATAAACTCAAGAACTACTGCACCAACATAGACTATATATCATGACCACGATTTATAGTTAGGTGTGGTCGCGATATCAGCTCCCCTTTCACCCCCTCGCCAGATATCTTCTGAGCCACTGAAGGGATTTGAATACGGTTTTCAGTGTTGGGCAGGTCAATCATAAAAGAAATTTCCATGCACTCAAACTACTCCGCTCTACATGGTGCGAGCCCCCTCTCCTGCTATCTCCTAAACTACAGAACGGATTTTTATACGATTTTTAGTGTTGGATAGGTTTTCTGTCAAGGTAAATTTTTGACCAATCCCATTTTCAGCTATCTCTCAAACTATTTTATGCGTGGTCAACATATGTTACAGCATAAATGCAAAAATCTCAAGTATCTGGCGATAATTTTCTTGAAAACAGTGCGTCAAACCAAAAAGATTATGAACGAAAAATTATTTGAAATATAATTACTGCATAATTTTTCTATACATCAAAATACTTTTGAAAAAAAAGGTTTTTTCATAATCAAAAATTTATTATAATACTACCCGGGCAACGCCGTGTTTTTGCAAGCTAGTTTAAATTAAAAATGCACTAAAATGGAAAAAAAATATTTTTGAGCACTGTATATAGAAATAAAAGTGTGATGAAAAGCATAATTATTTTTTCCTTTTTAGTGCATTTTTTAATGATCTGATCAGACGTACTTTTAATTCTCTCGTCATTATTCATATTGTTTCTATACTCTGATTTGTCAAGCAGTTATAAAACAATTACTATTTTTTTCTTTTGAATATAAATTACTAACGTTTGTGAAATATTATTGGTTATATGAAGAACTATTAATTAATTAACATTTAATCATAACTAGGGGCTGCGCCCCGAACCGCTTCGCGGTTCATCCCCCTTCCGCAGGTCGGCCTCGCCCCTCACGCTTGAATTGTTAGAATTTGATGTATGGAGATGTTACGTAAAATTATTTAAATATATTTCAGCTGTCGCCTTCCTCTTTACTCGGCCTTCGGCCTCGAGTCAAATGCATATAGTTAATCCAAAAAAGGGAATTTTTTTTAGAGACATTTTTCTTTGTGACTTAACGCTGTATTACAAAATCGTACTGTTTACTTACAATATATTCAATAACGGTAAAAGGTGGTTATCCACACGGGGAAAGACAATATTGTGGGAAACGTTTCGAAATTCAAATTTATTAATAGCAATGCAAAACGTCAGTGGCAACACAAAACAGTGGCAACACATGGCAAGTGTAAATACATTCAAACGACGAACAACGAAGTATTGATGGCAACATGTCATATAGATTCGCTTCTTCCTTTCCCCATCGATTACTGTGTTGTCATTGTTCATCCTTCTTCAGAACGCGTTACTTTGATTTTGCTTTCCATTGTTAATTTAAAAGAATAAACATAACTAAAGCTATAATTGCCAATCTGGCAATTATTGAAAACCCGTATGGTGATTTAAGTGAACGGCGAACAGTTGTATCAAAATTCTACTTTGAAGTCAAACTTTCCGATAAGATTTTTAAAATTTATTCCAATCGGATTTTGATGTATGGGAGTTTTATGTAGAATCAGCTTTGCCTTAGCTTGGCCCCAGATTGACCAAATAGTGGCGCTTTTAATGCGAAACTAGCCTCTACGAGGCCTGCTGTAAAGTTATCATGTCACAAACTGTTGTTTGGAGAAAAAGTAGTAAGTGCTAGAAGACCGCAAAAGATTTCGCCAGCACTTAGTGTTTTTCCAAGGTGTATCAACTAGAGAGGTGGAGTACTCCCGTCCACTACTATCAAATATTGCATGTGTGACGTCACAACCGCAAACAGAATCGATGGTGCCTGTGGTTTCTTATGGGGGATTTATCCGATTACTTAGATCTGTGATGTTAATATATTTTTTTTTTGTTTAGAAGTTTTAATATAACGTACAAATAGATCGAATTAAAGAGTATATACTATATGTACAGGGTGCGCCATCTATTCCTCCGGTATGAGAATGTTGAATAACTTTTGAAAGAAACAATAGATTGCAAAAAATGGTGTTTTTTTATTTAGTTCAATCCTTTACAATTTATGTGGACTACTTTTTGAAAACAACATCGATCAAATGACCACCTTTATTGGCCACCGCAAACTGTGCTCTTTTTCGGGCATTTTCCATCACTTCTTCGAGCATCTCCGTCGGTATGGCAGCTATTTCGGCACGAATATTGGTCTTGAGCTCGTCAATGGTCTTCGGGTTGCTGGCGTAAACTTTACTCTTCAAATAACCCCACAAAAAGAAGTCTGGGGGGGTTAAATCAGGGGATCTTGGTGGCCAGTCAATATCGCCTCTTTTCGATATCACACGTCTAGGGAATTTTTGTTGCAAAAACCGTATTGTTTGGTCCGCTGTGTGGCATGGCGCCCCGTCTTGCTGAAACCAGAAGTCAGTCAGACCTTTTTCACGCATTTTCGGACACACAAAATGTGCCAACATCCACCGATATCGATTACCATTAACTGTTTCACCTTCATTGAAGAAAAATGGCCCAATGATGGTTTTTGCGCACACGCCGGCCCAAACAGTCACTTTTCGATCATGCAATGGTATTTCATGAATCTCGTGAGGATTTTCTGTCGCCCAAATGCGGCAATTTTGTTTATTAACACCGCCAGAGAGAGTGAAATGTGCCTCGTCGGTCATTAAAACTTGCATCCAAAAGTCCGGCATGGTTTCCAACATTCGGCCGACTAATTTGCCGTATTCTATACGACGCGACTTGTCTGTTGCCAATATTCTTTGAGTTAGTTGTATTTTGTAAGGAAACAAATGGAGATCGTCCTTTAAAATGCGCCGCAACGTGGTTCCACTCATTTTCAACCGCTGAGTTCGGTGGCGATACGAGACATTTGGGTCCTCGGCAACACTCTCTCTCACGGCTTCAATAATTTCATTGGAACGTCTTGGGCGTGGATGATTATAGGTTATATTGCCTACTGTTCCGTGCTCAAAGAAATTTTTACCCAGCGCCCGAATTGTTTTGTCGGTAGGCGCTTTTTTGCCACGATATTTTGCACGATATGCACGTTGAGTTAGCACAATTGAACGACTATTTTCAATGTACATCGCCACTATTTCGGCGCGTTCTTTCGGTGTGAAGCGGTTCATGGTTAAAATTGTACTGGTTTGACGTTTCCAAAACGTGTCTAGGAAAGCAAATCGGTTGACAAATGGCGAAGTTATTGAATGTTTACATACCGGAGGAATAGATGGCGCACCCTGTATATACCTATATATTTGTACGTATATCTATATATATAAAAACGGAAGTTTGTTGGTTGGTTGGTTTGTTGGTTTGAGATTACAAAACTCAAGAACTACTGGACCGATTTTTACGCGGTTTTTTGCAAAATGATCTGTGTTGCCAGGAGCAGGTTTTTAGCTATGTAGATTTTTAAAATTCGAAACGGAAGGTCCTGTAAGGATAATGAAAATATCCTTTTTCCCATTTTTCTCCGGAAAAATTTGCATTATAGGGTTTTTGGGGTCGCAGATCACGAATCCGGTATTAGATTTTCAAAATTCGAAACGGAAGGTCCTATAAGGATAACGAAAATATCCTTTTTTCCATTTTTACCAGGGCAAATCGGCATTATGGGGTTTTTGGGATCGCTGGTCACGAATTCGGTATTAGATTTTCAAAATTCGAAACGGAAGGTCGTGTAAGGATAAATATCCTTTTTCCCTTTTTTCCCCGGAAAAATCGGCATAAGGGGGTTTTTGGGGTCGCTGAATCCGATTCTCAAGTTAAAAAGCCTGTAAGGACATCTCAAATGTAAGGATATAATATATTCGAAGACTAAAAAGAACAAAATAAAAAAAAAATAAAAAAAAATTTTTTAAAAAAAAGCTTTTATTAAAAAAGAATGCACTAAAAAGAAAAAAATAATTTTCTGGACGCTGTGTATCACAAATATAAAAGCTTTTTAAAAGCGAGAAAAATTTTTATTTTATTGTTTTATGCTTTATCTCGCTTTTTAAAAGCTTTTATATTTGTGATACACAGCGTCCAGAAAATTATTTTTTTCTTTTTAGTGCATTCTTTTTTAATAAAAGCTTTTTTTTAAAAAATTTTTTTTTATTTTTTTTTTATTTTGTTCTTTTTAGTCTTCGAATATATTATATCCTTACATTTGAGATGTCCTTACAGGCTTTTTAACTTGAGAATCGTATTCAGCGACCCCAAAAACCCCCAGAATAGATTTTTTTCCGGAAAATTTGGAGAAAAGGATAATCACGTTATCCTTACAGGACCTTCCGTTATCCTTACAGACTTTTTAATGACAGATTCGGATTCAGCGACCCCAAAAACCCCCAGAATAGATTTTTTTCCGGAAAATTTGGAGAAAGGGATAATCACGTTATCCTTACAGGACATTCCGTTATCCTTACAGACTTTCTAATGGCAGATTCGGATTTAGCGACCCCAAAAACCCCCAGAATAGATTTTTTTCCGGAAAATTTGGAGAAAAGGATAATCACGTTATCCTTACAGGACCTTCCGTTATCCTTACAGACTTTTTAATGACAGATTCGGATTCAGCGACCCCAAAAACCCCCAGAATAGATTTTTTTCCGGAAAATTTGGAGAAATGGATATTCACGTTATCCTTACAGGACCTTCCGTTATCCTTACAAGGACGAAGTAGTGAAAATATTGTATTGTCATCGGACTTATATAAGTGTGCAAAATTTCAAGTCAATCGGACAAGTGGAAGTGGGTCAAAATTGGGTTGCAAGATTTGATCTGACAGACAGACAAACAGACAAACAGACAGACACGAAGGCAAGCTAAATAAAAGCTTTTAAAAAAGTTTCGATAGATTGCACTTATTTCAATAAATGAAATGAAATATACTTACTTCCTCGTCTCAAAATTTGTTTAATTTTTTTGTTCAAAAGCTTCGATTTTAACTCATTTTCAAAAGCACTGCTATCAAAGTGCAGTGAGCATAACACTAAACCTGCGTTATCTTTTTTAATTGAAATTCCGCAAAATCGTTACCATTTTACCCTTAACTCTTTATTTTTAGGAAACTGGTGGAAAGTTATTTTTGCTGGACATTTATTTCCCCTAACGCTTTGACATTTTGGCATAGCACACTTTCTCCCAACCATTTTCACTTCTATTCGAATTCGTTATATGTTTGATACTGCCGAGATAAACTTATATTTATCAGTGCACTCAGAGCGCGGTTGTTACGTCACAGCACACTCACACTGGCGCTTGGTGTGTACGATACAAACGGGAGTACTCCACCTCTCTAGTTGATACACCTTGGTGTTTTTCTAAAAAAAAATAGTTTGTAACGTGATAACTCTAGGGTAGGACTCGTAAACGCTAGTTTCGTACTAAAAGCCCACTGTTTGGCTAAACCCAGGCCAAGCTAGTTTTATTTCAAAATTGGTCAATATTTAAGTTTTTCGTTTGATTCAATTTACTGAAAACTGAAATATCTTATGTGAACAACATAAAATGACTTTCCTATGCACTATTTAAAGTTACGGAAAACATATGTAAAAAACTATTTTTTCAAATATTTCGAGAACCGTTACAGATATTTTTACCGGCGAAGAAAAAATTTCGCTTCCCGGCGTCCACTATATTGTATACCTATATAACGAACGTCCAGTATAGCGAACAGCAGTTTCGAATTATTATTACGTATTATTATTATATTATTGTATTATTATTATTATTATTATTATTATTATTATTATTATTATTATTAGTTTCGTAAATAATGTGTGTTATACGTGAAACCATCGCGAAAAATTAAACTTTTAAGGTAATGTAATCAGTGTAAGTTGGATTTGTAACGCTTATACATACATTAAAGCATTATCCCACATAAGAATAAATCGTATTGAAATTTACCTCAATCTAAAATCTCATTATGATAATGTTCATAAAAACATATGTGGATCTTTAATGCGCATTTCGTTATAACGAACCCGATTTAACGTACGGGCTGAATATTATAAATGTAGGTCTTTATATTGGGCCTCCACTGTATTTTGCAGTCACTGAGTTTCAGTTCATACAAAATTATTGGGCAAAGTGACTGTACTACCGAAGATAGAGGTAAATCTTTTGCGATCTTCTAGCACTTACTACTTTTTCTCCAAACAACAGTTTGTGACATGATAACTTTAGAGCAGGCCTCGTAGAGGCTAGTTTCGCATTAAAAGCGCCACTATTTGGTCAATCTGGGGCCAAGCTAAGGCCAAGCTAGTTTCACCTTAAAATTTCACCATATTTAAGTTTTTAGTATTTTAGTTGTAATTTTTTACACAATCTGTTCTATTCTAATATAGGTTGTCTTTAAACTTTGATCGACATACACATTGTGTGACACAAGGAGGTAATAGTAAGCCTCGTAGAGACTAGTTAGGCCCTATATTCGCCATTAATATGAGTTTTTTAAAATAATGTATCAATTGGGTTATTTACTTTAATAAAAAAAGTATGAATTCAAAAAAATGTATACAATTTTGCTGTGCCATACCTTTTTTAATTGTATAAATTATTGTATTTTGAATTCTATAAATCCAGCTTCCAACTGCGATTTTTCTAAATCCAATTTGATAGGGTACTATGAGAGTAAAAGCGTTACAATTTTTATCACAAATAAATACATACATACTCACATACACATCAAAATCTTTGAGGTTTTCTTAGGGTATCTCAAACATATTTATACAGATTCACACATATTTAGATATTCGCTATTGGCATGATTAGTAAATCTCCCTGGGAAAAGCATTTCTATATTTTATTTCAATTTTCAAGACCTTTTTAGACGTAAGAAAAGTTGAAATTAAAAAACAACGAAATTCTAGCTATTGACACAAATAAATTACCTGAGAGGACAAAGTATATTTGCTCGTGGGAGAAAACGGGCTCGTACAACAGAATCCCCACTTTGTCAAATGTCTGGCCCTGAGATTTGTTGATGGTCATGGAAAACGCAGGTCGAATAGGAAAATACAATATAATAATAGCTTTGTCAAAATTTGCGCTTATAATTAATCATTAAAGCTAAATTTCCAACAACGGCAGAGTATTGAAAAACTAAGTTATTTACATAAGTTTTAATGAAAAACTTCATTTCATTAAAACTTATGTAAGTTTATTTGTAGTAAAATTATGAAATCAAATTTATTATTTTTCACATCGAATTGACCATTCCTTAGATTTTTTAGATACAGTTAAACCTGTATAAGCCGGGCCTTGTATAAGCCGGAAACCTACCTAAGCCGAACAGTTTTCAAGTCCCGTGATTTTGAAGTGGTTTTCCACGAATCTGGATAAGCCGGAACCTGCTTAACGCGAACCCGGACATAATTTTTTTTGTATAAGCCGGAAACTTTTTTCTATATAAAAATGTTTTTAGAGTTAGTATACCATTTCTAAAGCATAGAACAAATTGCCGGATCAAAAAATTAGTTACAGTAGTGTGTCTAGCATGACATAAAAATTTGATTTGCCCTAGTCAGTGGGTAAATCGGAATATTTGCTCTCCCCTCCCCCACACGGCAAAAAATCTTGGAGTGAATTCCAATCAAAACTGGATTACGCTGGACCTATATGTAATCCAATGGAAAATTCTAATCCAATAATATGGATTGGAAATTTTTATAAATTTATTTTTGGTTTAATTCAGTATTAAAGTCTAAAATTTTGATTAAATTGTAGACATTAATGTTAAAAGTACTTATGTTCGATACATAATAAAAAACTTTTCAAATATGACTGCAAAAAAGGCTAAAATATTTTCAAAAATTCGCATGTATTAAATTCCAATCCAAAATATGTATTAAGATTTCGTCAATATAATTTTTGGATTGAAAAATACTCCAGGATTTTTTGCCGTGCATACAAATAAAAAAGTTTTTAGGATTTTCTGAAAAATACTTTGAGCCAAAAAGGTTCTAAAGACCAAAATAAATCTATAGTTTGAATTCTAATTGGAGTTCTATGAACATTTTAACAGAAAAATCAATGTAAAATGATTTTGTTCGTTTCCAAGCAACAGTTTATGCTAAAAACCATATCCGCAAGTTTTGAAAATGCATAAAATCTTGCACAAAGTTATTAACTTATGTTATAAAAAGACGCTTCAAGTAGATCTTGTTTCAGCAAGGAGAAGGGAAGACATAGTTTAGAGGAAAAATTTCTTTCATAAAAACGTCAGACAACAGTTTTATTGCAAGTATTTTTCATCTCTCGACTCTAATTGAAATCAATTCGAAATCTTCCTACTTTTTATTGTCACATGTATGTCGAAGAAACATATTTTTTTATAAACCGGATCATTGTTCAAGAACTGGGTCATTTTTAGGCTCAAAAGTAATGCACAAATTCAAAAGTTTACACTACGAGGTTTCATAGCATAGTTTTGTATATAGTTACATTATCGTAAAACAAAATAAAAAACCCGTGTTTTTTAGTCCAAAATGTATAAGCCGGAAATCTGTCTCAGCCGGACAAATTTCTTGGTTCTGTGCGAGTCCGGCTAATACAGGTTTTCCTGTATATCAGGTTTTCCTGTATTCGATCATTTCAGATTATTTTCAGCGTTCATTTGATGTTTAACAAAAAAAATTAATATATGAATATATTCAAAACTCGATAAAAGTTCAAATTTTGTCATGGGACTGAAAAATCTGCAATTAGGTCATAGCTTTCGCCGTGTTGCAGTTGGCCTGCCCTTAAAAACTTCGTCCAATTCGGTTGAGTACTTCTCAAATTTTGAACACAAGCCTTAAAACCTATAAGGTTATTATAATATATGAATAACATTTAAATAATAAAATCAAAAATTTCACAAAAAAAATCCCACATTAGAAGTTGAACCCACAGAAACATTTACTCGGAGCTAATCATTTCCACGCTACACTATTCAATCACTCAAAAATTCGGTGACGAAAATACGTTTAAAAAACTCTGTTGATTTACCCGTCAAACATAATATTTTTTGAATTTATAAATACGTCAAACACTTTTTTGAATTCATGATTTCGATCACAGTTTGCTTAATTTGTTGCACCTATTATACATAAACAACTAATGCCAGAATTGTGAGTGGCTCAATCGCTTTGCCTGTTGGAGTGCAAGCTATTGGTCCCTGGTTCGAATCCTATGTGCGGCGATTTTTATTATTTTTAAAATAAGCTTGAGGGTGAGGGGAGAAGTGGGAGCGGGGTCGACTTATTTAAGAAAAACGATTTTTGAAATAAGCGCCTTTAGTATAATAGGATATCCTAAATAAATTTTGTTCTCCCCCCCTAATGGACCATTTTTGCTCATTAACGAACTTAGCCTTGCATTTTACGAAAAACCAATCTGCGCAAAATTTCAAGTCTCTAGCTCACTCCGCGCCACAGACGGACGGACGGACAGACATGCTAAATTCAACTTTTTTCATCATTCTAAACACACTGGTATAATTCATTTTTTTGTGTGATGACGGGATCCTGGCGTTACAAACGGTAAGGCAAATCTAATGTACCGTAGAATGGGACGAGACCGATCAAAAATAATGGTTTAATTGTAATATCATGTTTTAAAATGATTTTGAAAAATCTGAAAAAATCAGTGAAGTTACATCTTTTTTAAATATATATGTTCAAAAAATTTGAAATTGAACAGACTAGAGGTTAATATTTTACGGACAAAATAAAATTGATCGGACTCGCCCCAGTATATGGGGCGAAACCTTTCATTCATATAAAGGCTTTCATATAAAGGAATAAAACAACGACATAAATTGCACAAAACTTTTATTTATTAAAGATGGAAAAACTTATGAAGACGGAATGTCGTCCGGAATTATTGCTTTTCCTGGAAGCAAATTTATGCGTTTTCCCCTAGTCCGGGATGTTGCAGGCGGGTGTTTACCAATTCTTGCCTCTTTCAAATGGAGAGAAAAGGCGTCGGTCCAGCTTGTTGTATCGTTATTTTGAGGTTCAGGTATTTGAGAAGTCACTTTTTGTGGATCAAATGGAAAAATGCCACATTTTTTAAATCCCGAAATAATATTGGTTGATGATCTTTTACCGATGTCATCAAATGCTTGCTTTAATAAGCGCGGAAATGATGATTTGGGTAAAACTCCACGATTGTTTATTTTCCATTCATCTAAAACATTTCTCCATGCTCTTTTTAGTGGGCGGAAATATGCAACGTCTAGAGGTTGGCACAGGTGTGTCGAATTTGGAGGAAGAAGGACAAAGGACACGTTATGTTCTTGGCAGAGCTTTATTACGTTAATCGAGATGTGACTAGATAAATTATCCCCAATTAAAATTTTTTTTCCACTTAAATTTCTTATGTATGGTATTAATATTCGTTGGAACCAATCTTCAAATGTATTTAAATCGAACCAGCCACTTTGATTGCGATTGTACGCTGCGCACTGTATTCCACCTTCAAGCCATGTGGGATAAATATGCTTGGCTTTATACACAGTATAAGGTGGTAGAACCTTTCCATCTGCTGCTGCTGCAATCATAACGCTGATGCTAGTTTTTGACGTGTCCCGAATGTATTCCACGTGCTTAATACCGCGTTGAACAATAACGTCTTTTTGTCCTGGATCATCTGTAAAATTTGTTTCATCATAATTTATAATATTAGATGAAGGGACATTTTCTAAAACCACGGCCAAATTTTTGAAATAATCCATTAAGATTTCTTGAGAGACGGCGGCCCGTGACCTTTTCACGTTTTCAGACATTCGGACAGAAAGCTCTGACTGGCGTTTTAAAAAAGATTGGATAAAATCCACACCAGGTCTGTACAGTCTGTACAATATTCCTGATTTCTAATTTACATAACGGAAAACCCCATTGTGCACACGTTAACAATCCTTCCTTTAACTGATTTTCCTCTGTTATTGATAACGCCGTTTGTCCTCCTGATTTTTTTTATATTTTCCATTAATTTTATCATGGATGGTTGTGTAGGGTACTGCATATTTTTCTGATGCCTTCCTCAAGCTTAATTTTCCTGCCCTTACCTCGTGAACAGCATTCTCAAGGTAAGTTTTATTGTAATTTTCTTTTCCGGAGGTTCCAGTTTGCCTTATATAATTTCGAACCATGATCGGACTCACCCCACGTTTTACAAGAATTTGATATTTTTCTTTAAAATTAACATTTCAGTCCTCATAAAATTATTAAAATAAATAAATATCACCTCTCTAGAGAATCCTCTTTCTTTCTTAAAAACGACTGTACAATAATACTTCACGGATTCACTGGTAGATACTGTTTAAGTTAGACATTTAAAAAATGTACTAAAATTGCAATGAATAGAAATGGACGAAACAGTAAAAATTTACAGTTTTGTGGCAACAAAAACTACACTCCAGCGTTTCTCAATATGTCATTGTTCCGTATTTGCCTAGCATCAAATTTAATACCGAATAAAATTTTGATCTCGCTTTAATTTTGTCATTAAACTTCTGCTGATCGGTCTCACCCCAAGTGATCGGTCTCGCCCCAGGAGATCGGTCTCGCCCCATTTTACGGTACCCTTTGGTTTCACCATACGGGTAAAAAAATGTCGAAATTAAGAGCAAAGACACAAATTTTCATTGAATAAAATTTATACTGCGAAAAATACTGTTTTTTCAAATCGATTTACTGTTTTTTTAAATTTTTAGGTGAAATATACTGTTTTTTGTCCGAAAAAAGATACCATCGTTAGCTATACATAAAAAGGAGGGGTAGATATTAGTGAGCAAAAATTTTTCCTGCGGGCTGACCTCTCTCATGGTGAAAACCGGATCCGAAACCCTTAAGCGCATAAAGAGGTTTCAAGAGAGGGAAAGGGGTTGCTATTAAACTGGATCCGACACCCATGAGTAAGAGATATCAGAAGAAACGGGAATTGACATCAAAAAGAATCATTTCCTTTATTCTGTCAATAACTGTACCTGCGTGCAAAGTTTGCTCAAAATCGGCCGCGCCGTTTTTGCGTGATGCCGGAACAAACATTCAGTCAAACAGACAGAAATACCGACCGACATACAGACAGACGGACAAACATAAATTTTAAGCATAACAAAACCTATAATTGCCAGTCTGGCAATTGTTAGAAACTCGTATAGTGATATTCCTATCAAAATTCGAACAGTTGTATCAAAATTCCAGTTTGAAGTCACTCTTTCCAATAAGATTTTTTAAAATTTGTTCCAATAGGATTTTGATGTATGGGAGTTTTATTTAGAATCATATCCTAAATAACTTTTGTTTTTGGACTTTTTAGATAAGATGCACAGTTTTTGAGATATTCGCAAAAACATTTTCGTTCGTATGGAGGGTACCCCCTAATGGTTCATTTTTGTCCATTAATGAACTTAGCCTCGCATTTTGCGAAAAATGGATCTGCACAAAATTTCAAGTCTCTAGCTCAATCCGCGCCAAAGACGGACATGCAAAAATCAATCTTGTTTATCACTCTAAACACACTGGTGTAATACATTTTTATGTGTGATGACGGGGTCTTGGCGTTACAAAAGGTAAGCCAAAGTTAATATACCCTTTGGTTTCACCATACGGGTATGAAAATGTCATTTTTGGCATCAGTATAATACGACCAAATACATCAATGTATGTCACTATTTTTGAGAAAATCCAAAATTACAAAAATTGTCCCCCTTGCAGTTTTTATTATATAGATGGGAAAAAAGTAAAGTGGACACATCTACAGATAGAGAGCTTTCATTTAAAAAAAGAATAATCAAGATCGATTTTAAGCTGGAGCTG
The DNA here is from genome assembly GCA_964034945.1 of Chrysopilus asiliformis. Taxonomy (NCBI): domain Eukaryota; kingdom Metazoa; phylum Arthropoda; class Insecta; order Diptera; family Rhagionidae; genus Chrysopilus; species Chrysopilus asiliformis. The sequence continues at coordinate 72,495,767 of OZ035960.1, read as the reverse complement.
TGTCGATAGAAATACAGACAAAATCGCTTTGCCTTGTTAATTTATATAGATGAGTCTCGATCTTAACAACACGGATCGGAGCTGGGCGTTTAATGAAGGGGTAAAATACCCATGCTCGAAGCCAGGGTTGCTGGTGCCAAGGTTTTGTTTTTTTAATTTAATTTTTTTTTCATTTAGTTAAAACAAATTTTTTTCTTTGTGATTTTTGTGTTTTTTTTTGTATGTGAAAACTGTTTAAAACAAAAATAGAAACACTAATTATAAACCGAAAACGATTTTGATCAGATTTTCACCATTGTCCGTGATGATAATATTTTATGACTGAAGTTAGCTTGCCCGTGAGGAGGCTGGAAAAACTAATTGGGTATTAGAGTTTTAAAATTCAAAACCGAAAGTCTTGAAGCGAACACGTTTATTTTCTAAAAGTTATTTCTGGAAGTTTTTTGTGCAAAAAAACTTTAGCCCGACAAAGATAGGTCTGCATATAGTAAAATATTATTAAAAAATGGTGGAAAAGTAAAATGGACACATCTAAAGATAGAGAGCTTTCTTTTCTTAAAAAAGGATCATCAAAATCGGAGCCACTGGAGCTCTGCGGAAAGAAATCCAAACAAAATCGCTTTGCCTTTTAATATATAGATTCGTGATCAGCGACCCCGAAAACCCCCTAATGACATTTTTTCCCGGAACACGTTTATTTTTTAAAAGTTATTTCTTGCATTTGCATTATCCTTTCAAGACCTTCCGTTTTGAATTTTGAAAATCTAACACCGGATTCGTGATCAGCGACCCCAAAAACCCCCGAGTGATACTTTTCAGCCTCCTATTGAGCAGGATTCATGGCGAAAATCACGGTTCAAAAACACCCAAACCCCCTTTACCCCCCGTTCACCCCCTTAGCGGTAAAATTTCGGAAAACCCCGCCTTAGTGAGCGCCTACGCGATGGTTGGGACATATTCTGAAAGTTTCAAGTCTCTATCTTCAGGGGTTTGGGCTGGGCGTCAGGTTAAACGATTTTAGAGAAGATGGTTTTCACTTTTTCCAATAAAAGACGATGCGTAATAGATATTTTTAATTTTACGTTTAAAAAACTCAATTTCAAAAAAATAAATAAAATAAAAATATTTTGCCACCGCTCAGAATTGAACCCGTACCTGGCGCGATGTAGTTTACACTTATTCAGTAGTAAGAATATAAATTTTAAAGATAAATTAAGTAATAAAAAACTGTAGTCATTGGGGACTGTCAACAGAAATGAAAACACTAATATATATAAGGTAATAATTATATTGTCGTGTATTTATACCTATATATTTTTCAACCTGAAATTTCGAAAATATATGCTAACTAGCAGACCCTTCGTTGGCAGCTAAAAGTTTTTTGTATAACTTTTAGAATGCCAAAAAACCATAGATAACTTAAAAAGTTTTGGGAAAAAATGTTATCCTTACAAGACCTTTCGTTTCGAATTTTGAAATTCCAACTTCAGATTCGTGATAAGCAACCCTGAAAACCTCCCAAAGCCGATTTTTGCGAGAAAAATTGGAAAAAGGACATTTCCGTTATCTTTACAGGACCTTCCGTTTAGCATTTGAAAAATCGAACACTGGATTCGCGATCAGCGACCTCGAAAACCCCCTAGTGTCAATTGTTTCAAGAAAAATTGGAAAAAGGACATTTGCGTTATCATTACAGGACCTTCTTTCTCGAATTTTAAAAATCTAACATAGCTAAAAACCTGCTTCTGGCAACACAGATCATTTTGCAAAAAACCGCGTAAAAATCGGTCCAGTAGTTTTTGAGTTTTGTAATCTCAGACAGACAGACAAATAGACAAACATCCATTTTTATATATATAGATATGTATATATTGCAATGTATGACGAAACATCAGTAATTTATCCCCTCCTCTCTCCACTTCCTCCCTCTACCTACCACCCTCCTACCACTTCTTCCTTCCCCCCTTTCCCTTTCCCTTTCCCTTTCCCTTTCCCTTTCCCTTTCCCTTTCCCTTTCCCTTTCCCTTTCCCTTTCCCTTTCCCTTTCCCTTTCCCTTTCCCTTTCCCTTTCCCTTTCCCTTTCCCTTTCCCTTTCCCTTTCCCTTTCCCTTTCCCTTTCCCTTTCCCTTTCCCTTTCCCTTTCCCTTTCCCTTTCCCTTTCCCTTTCCCTTTCCCTTTCCCTTTCCCTTTCCCTTTCCCTTTCCCTTTCCCTTTCCCTTTCCCTTTCCCTTTCCCTTTCCCTTTCCCTTTCCCTTTCCCTTTCCCTTTCCCTTTCCCTTTCCCTTTCCCTTTCCCTTTCCCTTTCCCTTTCCCTTTCCCTTTCCCTTTCCCTTTCCCTTTCCCTTTCCCTTTCCCTTTCCCTTTCCCTTTCCCTTTCCCTTTCCCTTTCCCTTTCCCTTTCCCTTTCCCTTTCCCTTTCCCTTTCCCTTTCCCTTTCCCTTTCCCTTTCCCTTTCCCTTTCCCTTTCCCTTTCCCTTTCCCTTTCCCTTTCCCTTTCCCTTTCCCTTTCCCTTTCCCTTTCCCTTTCCCTTTCCCTTTCCCTTTCCCTTTCCCTTTCCCTTTCCCTTTCCCTTTCCCTTTCCCTTTCCCTTTCCCTTTCCCTTTCCCTTTCCCTTTCCCTTTCCCTTTCCCTTTCCCTTTCCCTTTCCCTTTCCCTTTCCCTTTCCCTTTCCCTTTCCCTTTCCCTTTCCCTTTCCCTTTCCCTTTCCCTTTCCCTTTCCCTTTCCCTTTCCCTTTCCCTTTCCCTTTCCCTTTCCCTTTCCCTTTCCCTTTCCCTTTCCCTTTCCCTTTCCCTTTCCCTTTCCCTTTCCCTTTCCCTTTCCCTTTCCCTTTCCCTTTCCCTTTCCCTTTCCCTTTCCCTTTCCCTTTCCCTTTCCCTTTCCCTTTCCCTTTCCCTTTCCCTTTCCCTTTCCCTTTCCCTTTCCCTTTCCCTTTCCCTTTCCCTTTCCCTTTCCCTTTCCCTTTCCCTTTCCCTTTCCCTTTCCCTTTCCCTTTCCCTTTCCCTTTCCCTTTCCCTTTCCCTTTCCCTTTCCCTTTCCCTTTCCCTTTCCCTTTCCCTTTCCCTTTCCCTTTCCCTTTCCCTTTCCCTTTCCCTTTCCCTTTCCCTTTCCCTTTCCCTTTCCCTTTCCCTTTCCCTTTCCCTTTCCCTTTCCCTTTCCCTTTCCCTTTCCCTTCCCCTTCCCCTTCCCCTTCCCCTTCCCCTTCCCCTTCCCCTTCCCCTTCCCCTCCCCTTCCCCTTCCCCTTCCCTTCCCCTTCCCCTTCCCCTTCCCCTTCCCTTCCCCTTCCCTTCCCTTTCCCCTTCCCTTCCCTTCCCCTTCCCCTTCCCCTTCCCCTTCCCCTTCCCCTTCCCCTTCCCCTTCCCCTTCCCCTTCCCCTTCCCCTTCTCCTTCTCCTTCTCCTTCTCCTTCTCCTTCTCCTTCTCCTTCTCCTTCCCCTACCCCTTACCCTGGGGGGGGGGGGGGGGGGTAGATATTAGTGGGCGAAAAATCTCCCTAAGGGCTGACCTTCCTAAAGGAGCAAACCGAATCCGAATCTCTCATTGTTGTAGAAGGTAGCAGGCGAGGGGGTTTACTGAGAGGAGGGAGGGTAGATATTAGTGGGCGAAAAATCTCCCTAAGGGCTGACCTTCCTAAAGGAGAAAACCGAATCCGAATCTCTCATTGTTGTAGAAGATAGCAGGCGAGGGGGTTTACTGAGAGGAGGGAGGGTAGATATTAGTGGGCGAAAAATCTCCCTAAGGGCTGACCTTCCTAAAGGAGAAAACCGAATCCGAATCTCTCATTGTTGTAGAAGATAGCAGGCGAGGGGATTTACTGAGAGGAGGGAGGGTAGATATTAGTGGGCGAAAAATCTCCCTAAGGGCTGACCTTCCTAAAGGAGAAAACCGAATCCGAATCTCTCATTGTTGTAGAAGATAGCAGGCGAGGGGGTTTACTGAGAGGAGGGAGGGTAGATATTAGTGGGCGAAAAATTTCCTTGAGGAATGACTTCTATATTAATGAAAGCCGCACCCCAATCGGTTGAACGGTTCGAAAGTTATCAGGGAAGGGGTACCAAAGGAGAGGGGGGAGGTCAATAAAAAGTAGCCTATAACACTCGGGAATAGTGTAGCTTTCTATCAGTGAAAGAATTTTCAGAATCGGATCAGTGGTTCCAGAGATTACCCTGCACAAACAAACAAACAAACAAACTTTACCTCTTTATATAATTAGTATAGATAAACAGTAAATTTCAAATAAAAGTCAATATGCATATTAAGGTTTGAATTCCTGAGCAGCACATGATTTTCTTATACAAAAATGGCTAGAGATATTTAATTTTTTCTGTATAAGAATGCCACGTGCTGTTCAGAAATTTTCTGTGTAATTTTATTTTGCTGTATATTTTCCAAAAAAAAATCGATCTTTTGTTATATAACAAATTCACGTGCTGTTCAGAAATTTCTTCGCTAATTTTATTTTGCTCGGTACTGTCTTCAAAAAAAAAAAAAAAATCATTAGCATGTCGGTGACGCGAACTCATGAGATTTTACCCATCCAAAAATCGCCCAACGCGCCTAAAGAAGTATAATATAAATAAAATAAATAATTTAAGGTAAAAAAAGAATCATCAAAATCGGTTCAATAGGAACTGCAGGAGCTCTGTCGAAAGAAATCCATACAAAATCGCTTTGCCTTTTAAATATATAGATGGCCAATTTATGTTCGAACTGCCAAAAATCATTTGCTGGTGACTCAAATTTCGTAAAGTGAAATTTCGTAAAGTTTATCATATACAATGTGTTGGGATTTCGGCTGATCAATTTGCTTTACTGAATGCTAATGATCTCGGCATTGTATGGATCTGTAGAGGCTGTTCTAGTCCCTCTATAAAATTGCTTGCCGCAAAGATCGACGAATTTATCCCAACAGGTAAAAAAACTATCATTGCTAAGTTTGGTTGATCCCGATTCTAGTACCACTAAAATACGTTCACTGTCGATCTCCGACATTGGCTCCCGCAAGGGGTTTTCTTCAAATTCACCGTTACTCGGCATCAACGAGAACCCTTTGCGGCTCGATAGAGTTACCCGTAGCATGGCGAAATCATCATCTAAACCCACAAAATCGAAACAGTCATCGTCATCAACAGCTGATAAGACTTCGCAGGCATCATCTGGTGGTAAGACAGCGGTACCATCATCTGTTACTTTGAACATGTCTTCTGTGCCCCGCTCTGCACTGTCTAGCAGTAACGATCCGTACAAGTCGCAACAATTGGATCCTGTTTTGCCATCTAATTCGAGCCAACAGTCTAGTTTGGCTAATGCTGTTGTTATTAACGACAATGGTTCGTCTAGGCAGGTCAATGACATCGTTCCAGCTGTTATGCCTCGTTGGATATTTGTTTCTCGCTGCGATAAAGGAACATCAGCTGATGCTATTATTCGTTATGTCGCAAGCAAAACAAATATTGGCGACCCAAAGGATCTTATTTGCTTTGCTCTTCTTGGCAGGAATATAGACATAAACAATCTGTCGTATGTGTCATTCAAGCTTCGCGTGCCCAATGAACTTTATTCTATGGTATCACGTAAGCATTTCTGGCCTAAAGGATTGTTCATCAAGGACTTCGATAATCACCATTTTCGAAAATCAAAGATTCCAACACAAATAATTTAACAAATAAGTTAATTTCTAATGATAAATATTTAATTAACGCATACTATCAAAATGTTCAAGGTTTAAGAACTAATTGTAACAATTTCTATCTACGTAATTTGTCTTGTGATTTCGATTTAACTATTCTTTGCGAAACATGGCTCGTACCTTCTATTTATTTGATTCCAGATTTATTGTCTATCGCCCAGATCGCTCGTTAGCATCCAGCAACAAATCTTACGGCGGAGGTGTTTTAGTGGCTGTCGATTGTCAGTTTCAAAGTTCGCGTCTCTCACTTTTTGAGGGTGATATCTTAGAGTGTGTGACTGTTATTATTTGTCTGAAAAATACTAATTTGTTCGTTCATTGTTTGTACATTCCACCGAATTCACCTCTCTCTTTATATACTGGTCACGTCGATGTTCTAAAATCACTTTACGACAAAGCTAGTTGTAGTGACTAGACTTTCGTTTGCGGTGATTTCAATCTGCCTAATGTATCTTGGACGAGGAGCAATGAGTCCTCTTTATCTCTTATTCCGGGCAATGTAGGAGGTTCAATCGAATCTTTTACAATTGACTCAATTCTGTCTATAGGACTGCATCAAATTAATTTTATTAGCAATGACTACGGTAATACCTTAGATCTTATTTTTACAACTTGCCTCGAAGAAACGCAATTACTAAATTCTGATTTTCCTCTCCGCAATGAAAATCGTTTTCACCGTGCAATAAATTTTCATCTTGACACTTTCTGCGATAATTTTACTATGACTGACAACAATTTTGTTTTTGATTTTAAGAATTCTGACTTATTTAAGCTTAACTTATATTTTTCATCAATTGACTGGAAAAAAATCTTGGACTTTGACTGTTCTATCGATGACTGGTTATTTAATTTTTATTGTTTTTTATATGTTGGTTTTGAGCTTTTTGTTCCGAAAAAGAAGATTGCATTCCATAGGCACCCGCCATGGTACACGAAATTTTTATCAAGAGTAAAAAACTCCAAACGCAAAGCTTATAAATTGTACGTTCGCACTAGACTTAATATACATTATCAAACGTACTCGTATTTGCGCAAAAGATTTGCTGCTATTCAGAAGTCAAATTACAAATCTTATTTATTAGATCTTCAAAACAATCTAGTCTCTGATCCGTCCATATTTTGGAACTTCGTTAACTTAAAAAAAAAGTCATCTGGCTACCCTAAAAGAATGTTTCTTGATGAGACAGTTGCGAATTGTGAGAAAGATATTTTGAATCTATTCGCTCATTTTTTTTCCAGAGTGTCTACGTTGATCCTCCGGACGATAATTCTATAAATTTATCATTATGTGAAAACATTGTTGATATTGGATCAATTGAACTAGATGTTGACTCTGTTCTCACCGAGTTGAATGGTTTAAATATTAAGAAGGGGCTGGGCCTGATCTTGTTTCTCCTTTCATACTTAAGAATTGTGCCGAAAGTCTGTGCTATCCATTGACCACAATATTTAATTATTCTTTGCGTTTAGGTCAGTTTCCCTCTGCCTGGAAAACTTCCTATATAACACCTGTTTTTAAAAGTGGTAGTAAGAACAATATAAAAAATTATCGCCCGATCGCGATTCTTCCCACTGTCGCCAAATTATTCGAAAAACTCGTGTGCAATGTTTTAACTGCCACGCTTAAGCAACACATATCCATCCATCAGCATGGATTCGTTAAAGGTCGATCAACTGCAACCAATTTAGTTGAATTTACAAATTATTGCCAGTATAAAATAGAAGATGGTCACCAAGTTGATGCCATATATACGGATTTTTCAAAGGCGTTTGATCGTGTTCAACATATGATTTTATTGAAAAAACTCGCAATATTGGGAATACATTCTAGTCTTCTTTGTTGGCTATCGTCTTATTTATTTTCTCGCATGCAATGTGTAAAATTTTTTAATTTATTTTCACGATTCTTTGTAGTTTGTTCTGGTGTCCCGCAAGGGAGTCATCTTGGCCCCCTTTTATTTATTTTATATGCCTGTGTAACGTCCTTAAATCGTCTAAATATTTGCTGTATGCTGACGATCTGAAAGTTTTTCGAGTCCTAGACAGCTTCCAAGATTCTGCTTTGTTGCAGAGTGATTTGTATGCACTGTCTGATTCAGTGACGTGGCGTGCTGCTTTCAGTAGGGTGTTCAATATTAAGTTTCTGTTAAATGATAAGACGTCTACTCTTAGTTTTATCCAGGATTACGTCCGGGACGTGATAGACGAAGAGAAAATGGTTTCTCAAACAATTTTTCGATTGCGCATCCGCATTCACAAGCCATAATATTAAATTAATTATTTCTCATACACAAAAGCCAACTGAACACCTGTAAAATCAGAAACCGACTGAGCTGATGAGTGCTGTTTTGCTTGGCACACACACCCACACGCATCAGCACGTCAGCCGAACGGCCATGCCATTGTCGGGTTTCGCAGCATCGCGGCAAGCAGCAACCAACATCGCATCGGTTCGCCGTGCGGCTTTTTCTGGAGCACCCAAATTCATCGTTGTGTGCGGTTACTTCTTGTGAACTTTGTGTGCGGTGAAACGTTTTTTATTATAGACTTTTACTTAGTCATATGTGTTTTTACTTTGCTTTGGTGCGCTGTAAATTGGAGAACACTCGAGTTGGTCGAACGACCGAAAGAGTCGGTATTGCGTTTCGAGTGTGTTTCGCTAAGGGGCGAGTAGGAAAGAAGGCCACAAGCAATTTTTACTTTGGTTCGCTGTAAAGTGGAGAACACTTGGTTGGTCGAAAGATCAAAAGATAAAGAAACAGGTTGGTAATGTAGGGTACGGGTGCTTTAGGCAACCATTGCCATTGGTAAATTGTCGAAAGAATTGGCACAAAAAAAAGAAATTAATTAACAATAGATTTCCGATACATATTGGATTTCAGTAGGGTGTGCAGTGAACACCCTCGCACCTTAGAAGAAACGTCACTGGTCTGATTGGTGTGTAAAAAAATACAGAACTTTAAACGTCTCTAAATGCTTTTCCATGTCACTCCATCGAAAGCTCAAGCCCGTACTTTTCAATTATAAAATTAGCAATATAACAATTAATAGAGTTAATGCGATCAAAGATCTTGGGGTGGTATTTGATACCAAACCAACGTTCAATAATCCCATCGATTATATTACTTCAAAAGCGAACGGACTTTTAGGTTTTATTATGCGTTTTTCCCGCGATCTAACTAATCCTTATGCGCTGAAAAGTATCTTTATAATTATTGTAAGGCCAATATTGGAATATGCGTGTATTGTTTGGAGTCCCAATTATGAAGTTCACATTAAGCGAATAGAATCGATCCAAAAAAGATTTCTGCGATTTGCACTTCGTCGTCTGAGTTGGTCAGATAGGCTTGAGCTCCCGCCATACGTATCTAGGTGTACATTGATTAACCTTGACTCGTTAGGTTTTCGTCGTGATTTGTTACGTACCCTGTTTCTTTTTAATGTTATTTTAGGAATTATTGACTCCCTGTAATTTTGTCAAAAATTGGTTTTAACGTCCCCTCCCGTTCTCTAAGATCTCACTCCTTTCTAAACGTACCGTTCCATAGGACTGTTTACGGAACTAACGAGCCTATTAGCAATATGTGCCAATTGTTCAACAATTGGTCAATGTTTTTTGATTTTAACATGTCTCGTGCTATGTTTCGTAAAAGAATCATTTTAAGTAAATTGTAGTTTTGATTTTGTTTTTCTTATGCACTATATATTTGATCTATTTTTTTATTGTAATTTTGCTTTTATTTATTTTTCTTTAATATTATTTTTCTTAAATCTATTGTATTTGTTGGAATCTGCCTGTTAGGATTTTTTGTACCTGTTGGCTATGAAATAAATAAACAAATAAAAGTAAACGCAAGTAATTTCCGAACGCCATAGGGTCAAAGTTGGTAAAAATTCAGTTTTTTTCAATTTTCGAATTTTCAACAAATTTTTTTAACTTTATTAAGTCATTTAGTACAGAAAAATCGATTTTATCATCAAAATGAGGACACATTTAGGAAACTGGCCTTGCCAAGGAAACTGGCCCCTGCGGAAAATGTTCCGGCTTGATTCGGTCAGGCGTCAGTTGGAAATGATAGCCAAGGTCAATACCTTTCAAAATATCCATATTTCATCTGCTACTACCTGCAACTCTGGTCACCGTAAACAAAAGTCTGATTTTTTACATATTAGTTTTTTTTAAAATGTCTTACTTTGTTACAACAAAGGACAAAGATTATTCGTCTAATATGCTAGGAAATTGTTTTAATACATTAACCTTCATCCGTCCCTCAAAAAAAATCACACTAAAGTTCCTCGGGTCTATTTCGACCCACAGAGATTTAGTGTATACAAAAATTAAAAAAAGAGTTTTTTTTTATATATTTTTCGAAATTTTGAAATAAAATAAATAAAAAAAACAAAATCTAAATCCATTGGTTATTAAATTTAGTCGTAGTTCAATATTCTAAATTAGTTCTTGCAATTTTCACATATATTGTGTGTATGTGTTTTGCATATAAAGCTACTACAAATGCTGCATACTTCCAGTTATCTGATTTTGGGTAAATACCGCCTTTTTTTATTAGTATTTCCTCCTGCAGATGTCCCCGGTGCTGCTGATTTAGTAGTAGATTGCATAAGGGTCTCCGTCAGATTTTGACAGTTGACAGATCGAGGAAGATGAACTCTCTCCGAAAATAGCGGCCAAAAATCAGAACTAGACAACTATATCGCGTAACAAATCTTTTTTCAGATATTCGGGAATTTATCGCAAAAACTAAGCAACGAAAACTAAAACATGCTTAGTGCAATTCCATGAGTGACGAAATACCAGAAGAATCACTTCATACAAAAATTGGAAAATACAATACCAACATGGTAGTTGAGTTTTTCCCAATTGACACCCAACAAAATCGGTTTTTTATAACCGAGAACTATACATTCACCACGTTCGGTCAAAGTTCTTAGCTCCGTTTTCTAGATATAGTTTACAAACACTAACTAATATATTTAATATAAGGGAATTAAACATTTTATACGCATAACTTCCTTGGGTCATTTTAAACCCGAAGATCCTTAGTGCGACTATTTTTGTAGCAGTGTAACGGTTAATCAGAAGTTACCAAATTTTTGCACACTGCTGGTTTACAATAACTAAGGCAAAGTCAAAAACTTTCAGGTTCGTAATATAAATATTTTTAAAGCTACAAGGAAACTAATTTCTGTTTGGGCCAAATTAGACCCGAGGGACGGAAGAAGGTTAAAGCGGAATATTTTCCATAACAGCATACAGTGAAACCATTATATGTCACCCTTCTTGATAGTAAAACCGTTTAAAACTGATAATCTTATCCTATAATATAATACGAGGTATGTCTGCACAACGATATCGAAAACCTGCCTAACGATTTTCACGAAACTTGGTGGTTAAGGATTTTCGGGGACAAGGAATCGACCTCTGAGAAAATCCCCCTCGATACCCCTCGCCTGGTATCTTCGATTTGGGTAGTCCGATCTTAATGAAACTTTACAGTATTACTAAATGGGTTAAGGGCTTTCGATTTCACCACTACAAAACTGACTTTTCTCTCCCCTCGATACCCCTTGCTTGGTGTCTTCGAATTACGTGAAAGTATCTTAATTTTTTTTTTATTGAATTTTATTACAAATGGATCAGCCGCTGGGCCTCTAACATTTTTGTACAATGGTAATTTATAATGTTAAATATATTTGTTTAAAAGACACTATATAAGTTTGTTTTGACTCTTAAAACTAATTTTGTTGCTCTGTCACTTCCTGTCGTGCGGAGCTTTGGTCCAGTGGTCCCCAGAGCTCTCTGGGGCTGTAGTTGTCTGATAAGTACTTCTTTTTGATGGAGCGTCTGTAGTCCTTGTACAGCTGGTAAACGAATGATATTCCCACAATTGATGTTAGAATGATGAGGATGAATTCTAAGTCTTTAGAGTTGATGTCTACCGAGTTCAGGATGATTGAGTTCACCACTTCTCCAGAACTCTCTACTTTTTTGGTTTCTGTGTTGCCCATATTGATGAGTGCCTACTGAATATATCTGAAAGACTGAATATTGTAGTTACACTGTTTCAACTATTTATCGGGTTCGTTATTGATTTGCTAAGTTGGCCAACTCCAGTGGTTCTTTTCTTTTGATGCGTTTATATTTTTTGCTTAGTAGTAATTTTTTTGCTGATATATTCGGATAATTTTGTAATCTAGTGACATATTTGCTGCTGGAATAAGTTGCTTCATTTTCCACAGTCGACATCGCGTAGCATGTTGCAATTTTTCATGTATCGAGGTGCCCTTAATATGGCTCGAATGATTTTTGTTTGGGCGCGCTCAATTATCAGTAGGGTCAGGCAGGGTGAAGTGGTCCACGTGTTTATTAATGGCCATAAAATGGTCAAAAAATGGAATTTTTGTATGATAAGATAGTCAAATCGCAAGCGCAGGACCTAAGCTAACTTTCTGCAATCACGGATGGCCAACTTTTTGACATTAAATTTAACTTTGAGGCATTTATCGAAAACTTTGATTTTTCGGTTTTTTCAAAATGGTAGGGAGAAGTGGTCCACCCACAAAATTTTTCCAGAAATCGCATAAACATAAAAATAAATGAAACATAAAAATATAATCATGAAGTTTGATCGAAAATATGGTTTATTCGAAAGTAACTGTTTTCAGCTTAACCTTTTCACAATTTTCCAAAGCAGTCGTCTTTAGGTTGGCTACGGGTTGCTCTTGAAGATGTTGATTTGAAGTGGAGATATTACTCCAAACTTCTTTTTATTAATTATTCTGTGGTCACAAGTAATAAGGGCTTAAGTCGAATTTCTTCATTTTTCAGGAGAAGCATTTTAATATTTATGAAATTTTAACTGTTGGTGGCAAAGGGGTATCAAACCGAATTCAAAAACCTATAACTACAAAACGTTATGAAAAATAAGCTTTTTACGATTGGTTTAATCTGGTTTATTCAAACTTAATATTTTCAGAGAAATTAAGGATTATTTTACTTTAGCCACTCTTTCAAAACTTTTTTATGTCTTAGAAATGGCTACAATCAATGGCTAAAGTCAAGTTAAGCCCCTAAAAACCTACACCCCGATTTGAAAAAGAGGCTAAAACAGACTTTAGCCTGCTCGTTTCGGAAAAATTAAAACCGAAGAATGAACTAATTCGACTTAAGCCACTATTCCACGTGCAAAAACGATCAAATCAATGCAGCTTCGCGCCCATAAGAGTGGTTTAAGTCTATACAAAAATATATGGGATCTGACTTTAGCCGTTCTTCCAAATGCAACTTGGAAATTTTTTGACTTTAGCCATTTGATGTAGTGCCTATAATGGTCAAAAATGGTCGTAGAAACTAACGGGTTAGTGGAATTAAGAGCATTTTGGAAGGAGAACACGATTCTGTAAAAACATTGAAAACGGCTAAAGTCGAGTTAGGCCCTTACAACTTGTGACCACAGATATATTCTTATATTAATTATTCGAAACACCATTTAAATTAAATTATATTTATTTAATGATTTTCAATTCAATTAAAACAAAACATACTTCTCAGTTTGAAATCACAATTACTAATGATAAAATTTTTAATAAATTTTGACACGTTTACCTAATGGAATACTTAAATTATTTTAAAATTTACAGTTAGAAAATTTACAGTTGAAATTTTAAAATTATTAAAATCAAAATTTACAGTGTATTAAACTGCCGCCACACTACTCCCTCCCCAGTATAGGGAAATAAACATGAAAAGTATTAATTTTAGGACCGTAACTTTAAGCTTTAGTTAAGAATCTGAAGAAAACCGAATTTTCTTCTTTGACAAAGAACATTTACGTACATTTTTAACTTTGTCAGGCAAAATTGGTTCAACGTTATTAATTGGACATGAATTTTCTTCAGAAACATGCAAGTTGGTTTCAAAACAAGGCTTCAAACGATCAATAGAAATGTTAACATGTTTGCTTTTGACATCAAGTTTGAAAAATTTATCAAATCTTTCGACAACTTTATAAGGTCCAGAATATGGCGGTTGTAAAGATAATCGAACAAAATCTGAACGAACAAAAACATATGAGCACGATTTCAATTCTTTAAACACGAAAACTTTTTTATTTGAATGATTAGTAGGAGGAACGGGTTTAATGTTATTAAAATGATCATGTAAAATTTTAACAAAATCATTTTGAAATGTGAATTTAGTAGAATTATGTAGGAAATCACTTGGTAGACGTAAATTTTCACCATACATTAATTCTGCAGAAGAAGTTTGAAAATCCTTGCGAAAAGCCGCACGCAATCCTAAAAGTATAGTAGGTATGGAATGAGTCCAGGTACTTGTCTCACTATGTCAAATAATAGATGCTTTTAAAGTACGATGAAAACGTTCCACTAAACCATTTGCCTTGGGATTGTAAGAAGTAGTACGATGCCTTTCAAAACCAAGTAATTTTGATAATTCACGAAATAATTCGTTTTTCTGCTCGGATGTTTTCTGCTCGGATGTCCACAATTGGAATGGCTTCAGGCCAACGAGAATAACGATCTACTATTGTAAGACAATACCGAAAACCTTCAGAGGATGGTAATGGTCCGATAATATCCATGTGAACATGATTAAATCGTTCACTTATTATAGGAAAATTGCCAGATTCACTCTGAACATGACGCGTAATTTTGGATTTTTGACATGATAAACAATTTTTCGTCCAGTTTGTAACGTCCTTGTTCATTGATGGCCAGATAAATTTTTTAGCCATCATTTTAACGGTTGTTCGAATACTAGGATGTGCTAGATTGTGAATACTTCCAAAAGCTTTCTTACAAAAATTTTTGGAAACAAATGGTCGAATATTTCCATTGGAATTATCACACCATAAAAATTTGTCGGTTCCAATGACTGGAAATTTTTGAAAATTAAGTGATGAATTATTTTCAAGCAACAAATTTAATTCATCATTATTTTCTTGTGCATATGCCAAAAGAGCATAATCAATAGATTGAGTAACATTAATAGAATCAATTCTTGATAAACTGTCAGCTACTACGTTATCTTTACCAGATATGTGTTTAATATCAGTAGTAAACTGACTGATAAAATCAAGATGTCTAACTTGACGGATGCCTTATCTAAATTTTGCTTGAATGCAAAAACCAATGGCTTAAGATCCGTGAATAAAGTGAAAATTCGGCCATCAAGAAGGTATCTGAAATGTTTGATACCTAGGTATGCTGCTAAAAGTTCTCGATCATATGCACTGTACTTTTGTTGAGCAGAATTTAGTCTAACCGAAAAGAAAACTAATGGTTGCCAAATTTCATCAATAAGTTGTTGAACAACTGTACCTACTGATTTATCTGAAGCATCTGCCATCAAAGACAAATCTGTTGAAGATGAAGGATGTACCAGAATTGTGGCTGCAGATAACTTTTCTTTACATAGCTCAAAAGAACGAATTGAATCCTCATTCCAATTAATTTTTCTTTTATCATTCTTTTTACTATTTTTAAGATAATCGTTTAAAATTAATTGGTTTTTTGCGGGATGAGGAACAAATCTGCGATAAAAAATTTATCATACCGAGAAATCTCCTTAATTCTTTTACGGTGTCAGGACGTTTAAAATCACTAATGACTTGAATACGTTCAGCTGAAGGAAGAACACCTTTACTAGATTTACAATGACCGAGAAAATTTATTTCATTTTTAAGAAATACACTCTTTTCAATGTTAACAATTATACCGACCAAAGGGAGTACAGATAGCAGTTTTTTCAATATCTGATTCTTCGATTGGAATTTGGTGGTAGCCTTTCACCAAATCTAAAGATGAAAAAATTATGCAACCATCTAATTGAGAAGTGAAATCCTGAAGGTAACCAATGGGATAACGATCTGGAACGGTAATATCATTTAGTTTTCGATAATCGCCGCACGGTCTCCAGTCACCATTCTTTTTTTTTAACTAAATGTAGTGGAGAAGACCAAGAACTGCTAGATGCACGACAAATACCTTGTTCCAACATTAATTCAAATTCCTGTTTTGCAGCTTGTAATTTTTTAGGTGATAACCGACGAACCTTTGCATGAACAGGAGGACCTTTTGTTATGATATGATGTGTTACATTATGTTTAACGTTTTGTGAAAAATTGTTTATTTCAGTAATTGATTTATATTAAAGAGAAATAATTTTAGGATCCAAATCATTAGAAATTATAGAAATTGAAGAAGTAGGGTCTAATATTAATTTTTCAGAAGCACTTAGATTTATTAATGGATCAATAAGTCTTTTGCGTTTAACATCCACCAACAAACCAAATGCCTTTAAGAAATCTGCCCCAACTATTGGTCTCGAAACATCAGCAATGATAAAAGGAAATGTAAAATTTCTTTTCAAACCAAAATTCAATCTTAACAATTTGGTTCCATAAGTACTGATTTTAGTAGAATTAGCCGCGAATAATTTGAAATCTGATAATTGTGGCCACATCATTCATCGCCAGTAATGATGGATCCGTTAATTTTCCGAATTTTTCGATTTGTAATTACATGGAGGAACACATTTGGCTGCTTTATCGCCAAATTTACCATGATACCAACAAAAGGATTTACTTGTTGAATTATTTCGTGAACGAGAACGTGAACGAGAAACATTTTTTTGTTCAAATTTTAATTTTTTAATTTCATCCGTTAACATTTCTATATGATGTTTAAGTTGTGATAAAATATTATTATCCAACTGCTTATTACTAGATGAGGAAACTGAGAGAATTTCATGTCCAGTATAAACTGATAAAATTTTATCACCCATTTCGGCCAATCCATCAAGAGGATCTCTACTCCCAGATAAAATGGCCTGGACAGTATGAGGCAAACGCTCTAACCACAAAGATTTTAAAACATTGTCCGAAATTGAATCGCCTGCCAAACTCTTCATTTGTCGCAATAGATCTGAAGGTTTTTTGTCACCTAAATCAAGATCTTTCAATACTTTTTTTAATTTACTTTCTTCGGATCCGCTAAACGACCGATTAAAGCTTGTTTTAATGCGTAATATTTGTTCGAAATTGGAGGATTTATTAGAACATCACTGACGTGGTCTAAAATATCTTCATCTAAAGAAGCTACAACAATATTATATTTTGTATTATCGCTCAAAATATGACTGTTGGAAAATTGAGCTTCCAATTGAATAAACCAAAGAAGTGGTTTATTCTTCCAAAATTTTGGAGCACGAACACTAACCGCACCGATATTCGAATTAATTTCGTTATTGTTAATATTTGGTGAATCTGATGGGGAAGAAGCGTTGGCAGTTGATAAATTAACATTATCGCCCTCACTCATTTTATATGAATTTTATTAAAAACTAATGTAATTATGAATAAAATATGAAAATTTAAAAAAAAAACTTTTCTTAAAATACTAAGTTAAGCTTGATGGAAGAAAAATCTCTGGAAAATACACAGCTGCAGGAACACTAACGATAAGTTGTTGATAGATGAAAAATTGTAGTTGCAAGGTGAAATTTGAAATGCTTTTGTTGACCAATCTGCATTTAATATGTAGAATTGAAAATCTTGCAGACTTGATTGAACTTTTTTTGCTTCATTTTGGTTGGCACTTCACCATTTTTCATAATTATGTTCGATATTTGTTACTTCGCCAATAAATTTCTCAAATATCAAATTTTTCACCAAAAAGCCGTTACAAAATTGAATCGGTTGGACTTTTCTTCGTTGATTTTTTTGTTGAGAGACTTCTTTATCGGGAACTTCTCTGTCGGTGTCTCCGTTGTCCGGGAACTTCTTTTGTCGTGGTCACCAATTGAAGTGGAAATATTACTCCAAACTTCTTTTTATTAATTATATATTTTTATATTAATTATTCGAAACACGATTTAAATTAAATTATATTTATTTAATGATTTTCAATTCAATTAAAACAAAACATACTTGTCAGTTTGAAATAACAATTACTAATGATAAAATTTTTAATAAATTTTGACACGTTTACCTAATGGAATACTTAAATTATTTTAAAATTTACAGTTAGAAAATTTACAGTTGAAATTTTAAAATTATTAAAATCAAAATTTACAGTGTATTAAACAAAATTTACAGGCGCCACAGATTCAAACAAAATATTAATAATTATAAAGATAGTTTATTAACAAATTTCCGATGACTAACAAATTAAAACAAGTGCACTGCTGGACGAGTAAAAGAAGAATAAAATGAATAATAACAATTGATATTCAAGTGAAAAATCAATTTAACGGATCCTGGAATGATTGTGAAGGCAGGACTGTGGCGAGTTAGTTTATCTAAAAATTTTTTTTATATTCATAAAATACTTTAACAAAAAAATATCTTTAAAAAATAGCAAACAGAAAATTTATCAATCAAAGTTTTTATCAACATATAGTCAGTTTTTTTTGTCAATGAAGCTATCAACATTGAAACTTTTAAATCAAAAATAAAAATAATTAAATGTTTAAAACGTCAATATAAATAAATTTAAATTAATATTTAAATAATAAAAACGTTTAAAATAATAATTTGAATAAAATAAAATTAAAATATTCTTTTATATGGAAACATAATAATTTCCATAATTGGTGACCCCGACGTGATCGTTTACTGCCATGGGAGCCCCACACGTAGCTGATATGGTGTTAAGAAACGAATGGTTTTTAAAAAATTAAAATTTTGGTGATGAAGAAAATAAAAGCTTCACAAAAACATTTATATAATTAATCGAACTTCGAAAAACATCGAACTTCGAAAAACATCGAACTTCGAAAAACATCGAACTTCTGAAGATTAACAAATATCAAGAAACTTTTGAAGATTAATGCCCGGTTCCACAGTTCAAGCTTAAGCTTCAGATTGAGGATAAGCTTTCGCTCAACTGTATTCACTGTTTCACAGTACTGGTTTATGTGTTGAACTGAGTTCAAATGCCGGTTCAATTTGAGCCGTAAAATATTGACGCTCAAATTTGAACTCAAAGCTTAAGTGTTAGAAATGTCATTTTTCCTATCGCGTTTCCGAAATCAAAGCGGTCGTTTTTAATTTTGATTGATGTATAGATTTGATTATTTAAATTAGATATTTTGTTGATTTAATTATAATGGATAGCAATGATATGATTATAATGGATAGCAGTGATATGATTTTCAGTGATATGATTGACGAAAGTGATGAAGAATATTTCGGTGTTGTTACTCGTGTGGCAAGACCAAGAAGATTTCATAGCCGAAGAAATTTTAATTATTGGAATGATGCTGAATTTTATTATCGATTTAGAATGAGCAAACAGAGTGCTGGGATCGATACGATATCCTGTTTCCAAACATCCCATTTTATCAAAATCCCGTTTTTTTTTAAAAATCCGGTTTTTTAAATCTCGTTTGTCAAAATCCCGTTTTTAGTGTATCCCGTAGAAAATGAGAGAAACGGGATTTTTTAGGTCATTCAAAAAAATAAAACATAACAAAAGCTATAATTGCCAATCTGGCAATCATTGGAGACCCGTATGGTGATATTCGTATCAAAATTCCAACAGTTGTACCAAAATTCCACTTTGAAGTCAAACTTTCCAAAAAGAATTTTTAAAATTTATTCCAATCGGATTTTGATGTATGGGAGTTTTATGTAGAATCCTAAATAACTTTTGTTCTTGGACTTTTTTGATAAGATGCACCGTTTTTGAGATATTCACAAAAACCGTTTTCGTTCGTATGGGGGGTCCCCCCCCCCCCCATATGGGGGGGTCCATTTTTGCCCATTAACGAACGTAGCCTCGCATTTTACGAAAAACGGATCTGCGCAAAATTTCAAGTCTCTAGCTCAATCCGTGCGCCCGCAATCCGCGCCACAGACAGACAGACGGACAGACGGACAGACAGACGGACAGACAGACGGACAGACAGACGGACAGACGGACGGACATGCAGAAATTAATTATTTTTATCATTCGAAACACACTGGTGGAATTCATTTTTGTGTGTGATGACGGGATCTTGCCGTTACAAACGGTAAGGCAAAGTTAATATACCCTTTGGTTTCACCATACGGGTATAAACAAATAAAAATTTTACAATATTTAATCGATAGTTATTTATGGTATATAAATTTTAAGATTATAAACAAACTAATTTAAAGCTATATTGTAAGCAATATTTTTAAGAAAATCTATTTTTGGCGATAAATTCATGGAGGCTTTTTGTGGGGTATTATTTTATAATGGACTTTTCTTCCGATTGCATGTCGTGATTTAAGTTGCAATTAAAAATGTTCGACAATATTGGATCTGAAATTTAAACAGATTTTAATGGGCTATCAAATTATTTAGTTTTATTCTACCGGTTAAATTTATTTTTTCTTTTCCAATGAAATTTTGATGCCAATAAAATTGTGCTGTTTCAAAAATGTCTCTTATCAATGCTGACGGTAGTTGGCATGTGTTGAGGACCAAACTACAAAAGCATTACTTTGTGGAACACTAGTTGAGAAACGTCAAACGTTGGACGTTTTTGCACTTTATTTGCGTTTAACACTTTAATCCGATTTCAAAATCACACGAGGGTATTACTTTAATGCCCTTCTTTCACAAAAACGCTTACACTTTTTCTAAGTACCACTTTTGAAAACCCGATTTCACTTTTCGCCCGATTTCATCAATATTTTTTTCCTAAGATATTCCAGTGAAACCTTTTAAGGCATGATTATTAATAAAAAAAAACCCAGTGAAATCTTATTAAGGCATGACATGTTATGTGTGTGTCTGGCATGCAATTTTGATTTTATAAGCGGGTAATTTTGAAACATTTGTATGAAATAATAAAATTTGCTATTAGAAATATTAATAAAATTTGCTATAAGATTTCCAAAATCAAGAATTTGTATTATTGGAAAAAAAATTTATTATTGGAAAAAAATTATATGGTAAATGGTTCTTTTTCTTCTAATTTTTACACGAAAAAAAATTTGGTAATAGACGTCATAAAGTTTTGCAGAAAACTAGAAAGAGACAAATATATTATTTTTCAGTGGGAAAGACAGAATGCGGACACGGTACTTTTCTAGGAAAACTAGCATAAGGATTTGAATCTTATTTCCTGACCATAACCATGAAATTTTCAAACAATGTGTAGAAATTAGTTTTAAAAGCTTTTATTTAGCTCGCTATCTTGTCTGTCTGTTTGTTTGTTTGTTTTTTTGTTTGTCGGGGTCAAATCTTGCAATCAAATTTTGACCCACTTCCACTCATCCGATTCCCTTGAAATTTTGTACACGTATATAAGTCCGATGACAATACAATATTTTCTCTACTTCGTCCTTGTAAGGATAAGAGAAGGTCCTGTAAGGATAACGTGATTATCCTTTTCTCCAAATTTTCCGGAAAAGAATCTATTCTTGGGTTTTTGGGGTCGCTGAATCCGAATCTGTTATCAAAAAGTCTGTAAGGATAACGGAAGGTCCTGTAAGGATAACGTGATTATCCTTTTCTCCAAATTTTCCGGAAAAAACCTATTCTGGGGGTTTTTGGGGTCGCTGAATCCGAATCTGTCATTAAAAAGTCTGTAAGGATAACGGAATGTCCTGTAAGGATAACGAGATTATCCTTTTCTCCAAATTTTCCGGAAAAAAATCTATTCTGGGGTTTTTGGGCTCGCTGAATACGATTCTCAAGTTAAAAAGCCTGTAAGGACATCTCAAATGTAAAGCTATATATTCGAAGACTAAAAAGAACAAAATAAAAAAAATAAAAATAAAAATTTTTAAAAAAAGCTTTTATTAAAAAAGAATGCACTAAAAAGAAAAAAATAATTTTCTGGACGCTGTGTATCACAAATATAAAAGCTTTTAAAAAGCGAGATAAAGCATAAAACAATAAAATAAAAATTTATCTCGCTTTTAAAAAGCTTTTATATTTGTGATACACAGCGTCCAGAAAATTATTATTTTCTTTTTAGTGCATTTTTTTTAATAAAAGCTTTTTTTAAAATTTTTTTTTTTATTTTTTTTGTTCGAATCTTACATTTCAGTCAAAAGAATGTTAAATTGAACAACTTTAAAAAAAATACGAGTGTTAAATTCGTTTGGTACTCATAAAATTTCAACAACTCTACGCTATATTAGGCAACAATTGATATTTTTTCGTCAAACAGAGATCCAAAAGTCGCTGCCCGTTTTGTGCAGCTCCATCTGGATGAGATCAAGGAGTATTATGACTCATGGGGCATTGCAATTAATAGTAATAAGTCAAAGCTAATTCACTTTAGAAACGCGTCTGAAAGGGGTCCATCGGGTACTGCCAAAATATGTTCTAACCTCTCTATCTCTCTGGGTGGTCGAGAACTTCGGCCCAAGGATAAGATTAGATATCTGGGTGTCAATTTTAATAAGCTCTTAAAGTTCAATGACCATGTTAAGGAATCCCTAAGAAAAGCAAATAAAGCTTATATGTCTATCGCCTCGTTAATGCACCCGAAAAGCATGCTTTCTCCAATGACAAGGATGCTCTTATATAAGCAGTTGATAAAACCGATTCTTATTTACTGTTATCGGATTTCAAGCTGTATCAGATAGACTATGCACTCTACGCATGCGAGGTAAGTAATACACATATTCATAGACTTTAAAACCTCCTATGATAGCCTAGTCAGGGTAGAACTTTATAAAGTCATGAGAGATTTCGGTATCCCAAATAAATTGATAAGACTGTGTAGGGATCTCTGTCTCTGGTGAGAGACATTAGTAGCGCCGAAAAAGAGAGTGAGATGTCATTACTTTCATAAATTATAAAGGAGCAAAAAAAATCCATATCGCACAAAAAAACATTTAAAATGTTAAAATTTTGTGTTGAGAACTGAGCGATGGGGTCTTTTGGTTATATTCAAAATACTTTAATAAAAAAGAGCCATATCCAGCCATAAGGGTCAGTTGATGACAGTCACTGAGACATGATTGATCTTATCAATTGCCGTGTGCCTGACGATTAGACTTGCGCGACTAAAAATATGAGTTTTGTGTACTTAACATTCGTTTCATAAATTTGTACAAAGATTACCGAATCAAAACTCATTTCACGATTCCTTGACCCAAAAACAACTGTTAGTTGAAATGTTCATCTATATACTAGAGACCTTATTACGCTTTCTGAGGGGTACGATTCCGGGTGCTAGGTTTGGCTAGGAACTTTAAATTTGACAAAGAGCTTTTCTCAAAAAATGAAAACTAAGTTCGATGATGAACAAAATTAATCCAACCCTTCCAGAAACTCTCGTTCAAATGAAAATATTTTTGAGATTCTCTGGAAAACGGTGAGTAAGGTCAAAAAATTATAAATGCTAGAAAAACTCTTACACAAATCTTCCATCCAACTTAATTAGATTTGACCACTCCTTCTCACGCCTATAAATCTGCCTTTTTTTATGGCGATTGCCTAAAGGCCACATTTTAGGATGCAATCAAGCATTTTTAATTTAACCGCAATTCGAAATGAATACCTCTTAATATTTCTTAAATTTGTCACATAAAAATTGTCCAAGGATGCGTAAGCATCTAAGGATAAACTAGACTTTTTGAGAATAAATACTCTGTTAAATAAAAAGCTTAAAATTTCCTGTACATATAATCGTGAGTGTACTGTACAATACTTTTGATACTACGTACTTCATATAAGAAACCAAAAAGTCTGTAGAGTGGATTGTTGAAAGCTTTGAGGCTCGTAAATGTACAAATTTATAAAACGAATGTTAAGTACACAAAACTCATATTTTTAGTCGCGCAAGTCTAATCGTCAGGCACACGGCAATTGATAAGATCAATCATGTCTCAGTGACTGTCATCAACTGACCCTTATGGCTGGATATGGCTCTTTTTTATTAAAGTATTTTGAATATAACCAAAAGACCCCATCGCTCAGTTCTCAACACAAAATTTTAACATTTTAAATGTTTTTTTGTGCTCCATCTTTTATACAATTTCCTTCAGTTATTAGCCTGAAATAAGAAATTTAATTCTCGAAGCGAAATCCTTTGCATCAAATGTCAATGTTGAATATGGTGGCTGATGGCATCAACTTTTTTTTTCTTTTGTTTGCAAACCGGGGGCTTTGAGGTAACTCTAAAGGCCCAACTATGATAGACATAAGAGCGCATATGTAAATGTCAAATTCCCAACGAATGTTGACATACATAGCTCTCAACATAAAAGCTAATCTTCATTTTACCTCAAGTGGGAATTAATATGGCCACAATATTATTAAATTCACACTGAAATTTTAGGTTATGTTCACTATTTACATATGCGAGTTCCATTTGTATCGAATTATTCATGCTTAACGAAAGTTTAACGAAGGTTTGAAAGTGGCACATGTCTATTGTGGGTAATAACATTGACTTTCTTATTCTGGAAATGCCATATGCAGCTACATATGCGTTCTTATACCTATCATAGTTGAGCCTAAGGGCAACCGGGTCGACTCTGTTCCCATCACACGCTTCTTCAAAGCGAAAATGGCATTCAGGCTCCACAACTAATCACTGTTTCGACCCGAAAACCATCAAATGCTGCTCTATCGCCGCAGGATTTTCATGAAGCGAATGTTGCCCCAAAGACGAACCATCGATCACCAATTTCCCCACTAAAGCCATTGTGGCTTTGCAGACGCATTATTACTCAGTGCGTCGTGCTCGTCACTTCTTACGCTTCTTGTACGCAGATGTGAATTATAGGTGTAAATTTTTAGTCCCGATTGCGTAAATTGCTGCATTTTAAAGTCGCAAAGAACAAATCTCATGTGCCCGTGCCTTTCGATGCTATTTGGGTTGTTTTTTCTCCGAAAAATGTCAATATAATAAACAATTGTTTTGAAGTTCATTGCGGTATTTTGGAATTGTAGTTAGTAACCTCATTCAAACCTTTTATCAATGTCGTTTTAAGAGGCAAAAATTACTTTCATTAATCAGGCGCCTGATTAATGAAAGTAATTTTTGCCTTTTAAAACGGAATTTTAAAAAACGGGATTCTGAAAAATGGTATTTTAGAAAACGGGATTTTTTTACACGGTATTTTTAAAAACGGGATTTTGGAAAACAGGATTTTAAATACGAGATTATAAAAAACGGGATTTCGTACCCAATCCCAGAGTGCTTTGGCAATTTTGGACCAAATAAGGTCTCAAATCGATAATAAAACAACATGGTATTATTAAATGAAATGTTATTCAAAGAAAACGGTATAATTTGATTTTGCAGGAATAACGCAATTAGTGCAGAGTGCATGTTTCTTTTAACCCTTCGGTTTTATGCAACGGGGAGCTTTTTACTGGCAGTAGCTGACTTGCTGGGTGCTTCAAAATCATCAGCATGCAGAATTATACAAAAAGTTTCGCACCACATTGCATTGCTTAGAAGGTTTTACATCAAAATGCCGGAAACAGAACAAGAAAGAACAAAAATAATTCAAGAATATTACAGTATTGCTCGATTCCCAAGAGTGATCGCTGCCATGGACTGTAGCCATGTGCGGATTCAATCTCCAGGTTTGTAAATATACAGGGTGGACCAGAATGGACGCAGGGGTTTGAAGTCTTTATAACTTTTTTTTTATTTTTATTTTTTTTATTTTGTTTCAGCATTTTGTTAAGAAGACTTGGGTAATTTATAATGGACCTGTACACAACAGAACAACGAACCGGTGGGCGGTGGGCTCAATGGCTCTTTTACGGGATATGTTTGGCGGACGCATTATTTCGAAAAGTTGCGATTTCAATTGGCCTCCGCGTTCACCTGATCTAACGACTCCAGATTGTTTCCTTTGGGGATATTTGAAAGAAAAGGTGTACGTCAACAAGCCAACAACCATCAGCCAATTGAAAACCAACATTCGCAGTGAAATCGAGGCCATAACACGAAAGGTTATGGAAAATGTCTTGGAAAGAGCACGGATTTGCGAAGCAGAAAATTGCCACCACTTGCGGGATATAATTTTCCATGTTTAGACCAAAAATATTCCCCATCAATCAACTACATGTATTTGAAAAAAAAATTATAGGTTTCGCTAAAATAAAAAATTTATAAAGAATTCAAACCCCCGCGTCTATTCTGGCCCACCCTGTATATCGAAATTACTCACTACTGTATTGAATAACATTTTTTCAGTGCATAGGTGATGAAAACGCTGACCTTTATCGGAATCGAAAAGCATATTTTTCAATAAACGTTCAAACGTTGTGTGATGAATCACTCAAAATTATGGATATTGTTGCAAGATGGCTCGGAGCAAGTCATGACTCAATGATTTTTAACAATTCAAGAATCAAATCTAGGCTTGAATGTGGAGAATTCGGCAATAGTATCATAGTGGCAGATGGAGGATATCCATGTAAAAACTACCTAATGACTCCTCTTCGACAATGTAATACGGATGCTGAAAAATTGTACAATGAATCTCAGATTCGAACCAGAAACTGTGTGGAAAGATCGTATGGAGTTTGGAAAAGACATTTTCCAGTGCTTGCAACAGGATTACGCTTAAAACTTCGAAGAGTACAGAGCATTATCGTAGCCACTGCAGTTTTGCATAATGTTTGCTGCATGTCCAATAAACGTATTCCACCACCACTTGATGATAATTTAAACGAACTTGTGGATTTAGTAAACGCAACACATTCTAATTCTGATCTGAGTACCCATGAAGACAATTCTTTAGCAAGATAGGCTATAATTACAGATTATTTCAGCAATATTTTGAATGAAAATAATTCTCACTAATTTTACAAAAGAAATTGGGTTCCATAATAAAGCCTATGTAAGTTTTTGTATAACACAATAAATAAAATAAATGGAAACCTAAAAAAATATTTATTTTTAATGTTCTTATCAATTCATAGATTTTTTTTCAAAATTAAACAATTTAACTCGTGTATTTCAGCCAACTGTCTCATTTCTAATTCATGTTTGGCTTTCATGAAATTCATGTCCAAGCGATTTTTCTCAATTTGCTGTTCAACAAGTTGAATTTTCTTATTTGCCAACAGCTGCCACTTGTCGGTACCCATACTCTTCTTGGGAACATTTAAAACTTTATTCTTCGGTGTTCCAATTACAAATTTAGCTGAAAATTCAATTAAACTTAGCAAGGAATGCAACGCGATTCTTTCCATGTTAATTACCTTTTTTCTTCTTCGCTGCTTCACAAAAGTAACTATCATCTTCGCACGGATTATCGTCATCGCCACATGGTTCCCGTGTGTTTCCTGTATCTATTGCATTTATTGCACTGTTTTCTGTGTTTACAGGTTTTGAAGTTGTATTGCAGGAGCTTATATTTGCATCAGTAGCTTCAATTTCTCCGACCTTATTTACAGTTTCAGTTGCTGAAAAGAAATTCCTGTATTGCGCAAATTGAAAAGTTTTTTCTGAAATCTTATATCTTACAATCCAACACATCACAGTCGTAAATAGATTTTAGCCCATCAATTTGAGGACCAATGATATCGAGCATCATTCCTTCAACGTCCGAAACTAGGCGAAATTTTGGCGAATTTGGTCCTCCTCCGCCAGTGCCATACATGTGCTGTTTGTCCTGAGCAACTTTCTGTTTTGTTCTTTTTTTAATGTTCTCATATTTTTTTTCAATACGTCTACGGTTCTTATGACACCACTGGACCTTGCATTGAATTCAGTTGTAATATCTTTCCATTTCCTTGCTTTTATGTCTACGTTTGTTTTACAAGTTTGTTTGTTTTCAATTATGTGCTTATATTTTGACACTAAATTTACTAAAACGTTTACTTCCAAAGTTGTGAAATTTGCAGTTCTTTTTTTAATATTTTCTGCCATTTAACTAATTTTCACTTGAAAAATATAACTAATTGTCACTTGAAAAACAAATTCGCTGTTACAAATAATGAATATACCCGTTAACTATGATTGTCAAACATTTTGAAATCCTTGACAGAGGAGAGGGACACTGACTTGCAAAACTCAGTGAACTTGGTTTTGTTGAACCACACATAAAATTTGACTGTCAAACAGTTGTAGCTTGAGCTAAAGCTTAAACTAATACTCAAGTTCAACTGAACCGAAGCTTAAGTTTGCACTGTGGAACCGGGCATAAGAAATATCAAGAATTATCAAGAAAATTAAATATCAAGAAAATCAAGTATCAAGAAAATCAAATCAAAAATCAAGACAAAGAAATTACTGTTTCAACTTGGATCTAACACTTTAGTTTTTCTTTACTTCAATTTTTCGTAACAATGGCCACTGACGCGAATGTTATACAAAATATCGATGACTCTGTTGAAGTTCAGGCGGTTTCGGTTAAACTTCTAGCTTTTTGGAAAAATGACCCACATCTTTGGTTTTGCCAAGTAGAACCGCAATTTTCTATTGGCAACATAACCAGAGATGAAACCAAATTTAATTATATAGTTGGAAGAGTTGAATCAAATATTTTATCTCAAGTTAGTGATATTATCCGAAATCCTCCCGCAAATAACAAATATTTAACTTTGAAAACAAAAATTTTAGAGCGATTTGCGGAATCAGATGAGTCAAAATTTAAAAAATTATTGTCCTGTATTTCACTAAATGATAAAAACCCTTCTCATCTCTTAAGAGAAATGCGAGAACTTGCTGGTTCGGGCGTCGGAACGGAAGTATTAAAGTCTTTATGGCTTCAACATATTCCTTCTCAAGCTCAAGCTATTTTGTCAGTTAGTAGCGAAAATTTAGATAATTTAGGCATTATGGCTGACAAAATAGTTGAAGTTAGTAATTCTTCGGAAATTTGTCCTGTTTCTTCAAATGTAGATAAAAATTACAAATTGCTAGAAGATCAGATTAAATTATTGACTGAGCAAGTATCAAAATTAAATCGTTCGCGTTCTCGTACTCCAATCAACGAAAATAAATTTCGCAATAGGTCAAGATCAAAATCTAAAGACGGACTTTGCTTTTACCATCACAATTTTAAAGATAAAGTGTTAAAATGTGTTTAAGCCGTGCAATTACAAAAATGATTCGGAAAACTAAGTCGCCATTCTATGGAGGCGACCGACGAATTTGGCGTTGACTCTAGTCGTCTTTTTCTTTATGATAAAAGTACTGATGCTTCATATCTTGTCGATACTGGTGCAGATGTGTCAGTTTATCCAATATCATATGGGGTGTTCAGAACTGAAGTGGATCAAGTCCATAAAATCAAATATTGAGAAATCAAGCATTGGAAATTCAATATTACTGTTAATTCACAAATTAATACCTTGAAAAAATAAAACCACCAATTGATATTTTAGAGTCTATATTTTACCATGACTAATTAACAGAATATATTGGGGTGATGTTGTAATTAATAAATGAAATAGTTTTAAAAAAAATGGACTTGAACCATTACTGCACTGAAAACAAATTTAATTTCCATAAACTGGCTCATCATGCCATTCATCGTTATCAATGTGAGCATTGTTAGGGCGGTTTTGTCTAGTCGTTCCTTCAATGGGTCAATTTTTAAAAAAATTGTGATAAATTGGCGGAATATATGGAAGAAGATCTTTCATGTCCTGCTTTTTAGATGCGGTTACATTGAGTCTGGATGGATACAGTAAATTCTGTTGAATGATGTGGAGGGACAAAATTGGTCTGCCTACTGTAATAATTGTTGCTTGAATAGGCCCAATGTGCGTTGGCATTAATATTTAATAACTCTGTTGGCTCATTTACCGAATATTTCAAAAGATTTTTCTTTGTCGATGGCTTGTACAATTGCTCCTTTTCGTTAAAGACCAATTACAGTCGTAAAATTCCAATTTTAAATAGTCACCATTATCCTAGCAACCGCTAGCTATTAGTCTGGTAACAGCGAACAATTTACCTAGCAACAACGAATTAAAAACAAAAACGGACGTATTTTAAAAGACTGGCTAGCCATTGGTTAAGATAAAATTGTAAAGCCTTTTTCATTGCTCGACAGTTTTTTTTTTGAAAGAGAAAAAGCGGTCAGTTGCTGTCGGATAACGATCGAGGAGGTTGCGATCGAAAATCGGTATCGATTTTTTTTAGATAATTTACATGCGGTTTATTAGTTTCACGAGCGATTGAACGCAGTTATAATATAGTTAATTCGTCATATATTTAAAAAAACGCAAAGGAAATGTAATGCCCTAAACTGGGAAAATGTAAAGTCGATTTTAAGAGAAAGTGCAAGTAATATGAATAGTTTAAAATCAGTAATTAAATCTGTACTATAATTTATGAAATATACTAAAACTAATTAAACAGTGAGAACACATTAAAATTATGAAAATTTATACTAAATTACACAACACGCAAAATTAGTGCCACATGCATCATGCAATTAATTAAAAACAACGAATGAAAATTTATAATTATAATGATATCTGCCTAAAAGTGACTCTAGTGCTAAAAGTCGTGCAACAGAAGAACCAAAATTTGGCGACATCCAAAACTTCATCATCGATTGCTCCAAACTTCGATTTAGAATCGCCGAATAGTTCGAGACAACAATTGGCCGCATCAACTTTTCTCCGGCAGCAGCTTTGATTTATCCGCGTCAGTAAGTACGTACGTTTATTTCATAACTAACCACGAAAACTTGTCAACTCCTCGATATCTATGCTAAAAGGACTCATCAACATAAACGTATAAACAACATACCAAATTTCGACGTCACTAAATCGTGGCAACACTTCAGGCATTATGTTTGAAACCGTATTTTTACAACATAAAGAGACATCAACATATAGCCGTTGAATTATTCTTCGCCGACTACGACGCAAACATCGTAACCTAGGAATATTTCCTCTACAGTATTTCCCATATTCATTGGACTGCTGTAATAGTAACCAGACTAATCAACTTCAACATATGGATTCAACTTTATCCTATATATTCAACTTCAACACTTACACACTGGATGCGACAAAATTCTAATGGACTATTAACATTATTCCTAAATTAAACACAAAAAAAAATATATATTGATGGACTTTTTAAAAACAAATAAAATTAAAAACTTACTAACCGAATAGTTTTAAGCTATATCACAAATATTGATAGATTCTTTTATCACATAATTTTTGTATCACTAATAGGTTTTAGGTTAGCCTCTTTCATAAGCATAATTTTATTTTCTTTAATATAAAATTTAATTTATGCGTGGCCACTGAATATTAGGATTATGAAAAAAATAGGAAACAGAATAAAAACCTAGAATTAATCAAATGTATAATTGTTACACTTTCTCTTTTCTTAGTATAATATATCATCTTTATATATAAAAATGAATCGTGGTCCGTTTGACTATCCATAACTCGGCTGAATGTAATCCGATTTGCATGGAGTTTTTTTTGTTGGATTCGTATTGCAACATATAAAAACACAACGGAGCCGAAAATTGGAAATTTCTACCGGAAAAGTTGGAAAATCTTGGAAAACCGAAATTGCATACTTTCAGGGGAGCGGTTTTCTGGTTTGCACTTTCAGTAATTCCAAATCAAAAATCTCGAATCTTTTTTCGTTTTGTTGGAAAAGTCGAGAAAAATTTTGGGGAAAAACGGGAATATCGGAAAAATTGAAATTTGCATTTTGTATGGGATTTTGGTATGGAAAGAGAACATATTGTATTTGGAATTGAAAAACGGAAAATTTTGTACCTCACAATAATTTTATCGTCAACAGATGGCGTTACGCTCTCAGACTCGCGTTTGACAACTGAGAAATATATTCGCTCTTTCTTCATTGATCGTTGCGAAGCGGTTGTTTATCGATATAGTGCGCAAATTATCGCTGTTTTTCCCACTCTTTAATCGTCGAAAGTATTTTATTTTGTGTACAACGAAGTGAATCAAGGAATTAACTCAGTGACCACGTGAACGTAAATGGATTGGTGTTGAATTTTCTGTGTGAGGTTAGCGGCACATCGAATCTGGACTTGCATCAACACAAATTTCCTTTATTCATCCACTGCTTTTGTGCAATTTGATAACTTAAATTATTCATTTTATAGAGAACGAATTTAAATAATGTATTTTGTCACCGACCAATTCGTTTATTTAAAAAAATCTATTTGTATGGGAGAGGGAGGTAGGAGTGGTCCTACTGGATAGATAAGTTGTATAAAATCATATTCTAAACACATTTCGTCGTTATAAACTTTTCGATACGATGCACCGTTTTCGAGAAAATAAGGAAAAAGTATTCAATTGGTATCGGGGAGGGGAAAGAGGTAGTCTAACTGAATTTTGATGTATAGATAAGTTATGCAAAATCATATTCAAAAGACATTTTAGCTTTATAAATTTTTCAATGCGATTCACCGTTTTCGAGAAAATTGCGAAAAAAGTTTCATTTATATGGAGAAGGGAATGGTCCGATTTTGCCAGTTCAAGAACTTAGCATTGCCATTTACGAGAAACGCAACTGAAAATATTTCAAATCTCTAGCTCAATCCTTCCGAAAGTTATGATATTCACGGATATATAGACGGACAGACGACAGACGGGCAGACAGACGGTCGGACATGCCAAAATTAAAATCTTTTGCAATCCAAACACCCTGGTGTAGTTCATTTTTGTGTCCAGCGATTGGTTTGATACGTTACAACTAAATCTAATATACTTCAATATGATTCTCATATAGTGTGGAGGTCTCCAATCTGGAATGCAGCAACAAACTTATTGGGGTGCGGAAACGTTTTTTTTTTGATTTGTGAGATAGAGTTATAATTTTTTTTGGTTTGTGAGATGGAGTAACGTATAAACTCAAGAACCACTGCACCAACATAGACTATGTATCATGACCACGGTTTATAGTTAGGTGTGGTCGCGGTATCGGCTCCCCTTTAACCCCTCGCCTGTTATCTTCTGAACCACTGAAGGGATTTGAATACGGTTTTCAGTGTTGGGCAGGTCAATCATAAAATAAATTTTCATCCACTCAAACTACTCCGCTCTACATGGTGCGAGCCCCCTCTCCTGCTATCTACTAAACTACAGAACGGATTTTTATACAATTTTTAGTGTTGGATAGGTTATCTGTCAGGGTAAATTTTCGACCAATCCCCTTCTCTGCTATCTCTGAAACTATTTTATGGTTGTTCAACATATGTTACAACATAAATGTAAAAATCTTAAGTGTCTGGCAATAAGGGAATTCGCTCTATTCCCTTTCTCCCAAGCAGATGGAAAAAATATTTGCAATTTTCTTGAAAACAGTGCGTTAAACCAAAAAAATTATGAACAGAAAATTGTTTGAAATATAATTACTGCATAATTTTTCTATACATCAAAATACTTTTGAAAAAAAAAAGGATTTTTTCATATTCAAAAATTTATTACTACCCGGGCAACGCCGGGTTCTTTCAAGCTAGTAATTTGTATAAAAGGAGAAACATTCTATTTTCTTTTCTTTTTTTGTTTTGACGCATTTTTTTTCCGTTCAGCGAAGTCCTGAAAATTATACAATGAATTATTGGTAAAGTATTTAAGAAGGAGAGAGAGACAGAGAGCATTTGGCGAGGCAGAGCAGTAGTTCAATCAGCGATGGTTTAGTAGTGAAGAATTTTCTTTAGGATTTTCTTTTTGGGAGTTCATCGGAGTGAGGTTTTCGGTGAGCAATTTTGGTCTAGGAAAAAAAACCTAGAAAGGGGTGGGATAGCCTCGAACATCGTCCACCTTCTAGCACCTGTTTAGATTTCCTTTTTTTAAATTTTCAGTGTAACCGTGTAATTCGATTAAAATTCCCTCGGCATACCACATTATTGTGTGGATGGTCGGCCATACAGAGACACCCCCACGACCCAGCTGATGGAGCTAGCCCCGGTATGCCGGTCTCTGTCCGTCTGCCACCTCCACACCGCCCAAAATGCAGATGTAGGATTCAGCTGCCAATAGTCGCAACATTTTGGGCTGTGTTACCACAATACATGGCGCCCAACGGGACGCAATTCTTCTTAATTGCACCTGCGTCTCGTAAACTATATATTTAGATTTATATATACTATATATTTATATATATATATATTCTCGATGCTAACTTCACGTAAAGCAAAAAGACCCCCTTTAAATTTTTTTTTCAGTTAACAATTTTAGAGCTAGAAAGGTAGGACTGACGATTTTTTTTGCAGTCTCTTAGAAAAGAATAGGAAACAGTAAGGTAGGTCACAGGCAAACTTGCTGACCATTCTTGTCGACGTCTCTGGAAAAATCGTCCAAATGGAGCGGTTTGAACAAAGGCCAGCTGTGACATCATGTGGGCATTGGCATGCTAACGTATTATCGTTGTGATCCACTGGTATCTGTTCAAATTGGAGAAGGACAACGAGAAATTCTTTTCCCCATTTACTATCATTTTTTTTGTTTGATCTAAGCTAAGTTCGGTGTGCATAGTGATGGACAATAACTAAGATCTTAAAATGTCTGAGTTATACCTTATTAGAATCACTGGATTAAGCCTGAACAGTTAATTATGTTTCAATTTTAAATACAGAATTAAAGATTAAAAATTGTTATATCAAAGAATATCGAATTTTAGAAATCGCACTGCTGCGGTCTTCGCTTGATGTAGCTCATCTCTCTCTCCTTCGTATAGTTATGAATTGTTAGAAAACTCAATTAGTAAATAAATAGTCCCACAAATATTTTGTGTTAGGATTTTAAACTTTCCTTGTCGGTCGTCGATCCTTACTTTTGTTTGAAACTGATTTGCGATTAGGAATAGAAAGAAAAAAAAAGTTATATTGTTCAGCAACGAAATTTATTTGATCTACAGTTTTGTTTGTACATTTTTGATAGTAAGAACACACTAACGCGTAAATACTGGTTCGTTGTTGGTAGTGAAGTAAACAGCTAGGACTAAATTTAACTTTGCTGCTTAAAATAACGCATTTCGTTTTTCTTTTGTGAATATTGTTATAAACCAATCATAATGCATCGAACTCCTAACTTCCGAGGCGGTGCACGGCCAAAAACGAGTCAAAGGGTTTTGAGATCAAATGCCGGAGCGGCAGCTTTGGTTCCGAATACGGGAGAAAATACAAGCGGAATTAATTTTAATTTATCCCTGCCTATAGCACCAGAGCATAGAAATGCCGCTTCTCTAAACACTCCTCGGACTCAACACGAATTAATCCCACCAGTCCACCAAGATATTGTAAATAGATCCTTAGACCGCGTTCGACAACAGCTCTTATATGAAGAACCAAATAAGACTCTTTCACGCCCTCAACCCCTTACTGAAGAACTGAATAGAAATCCTTCCCGTCCTTCATCGCACAACGAGGAACCAAATCGAAATCTGCTGCATTTAGCACGCAACGAAGAACTGAATAGAAATCCTTCACGTCCTCCGTCGCGCAATGAAGAGCCCAATAGAAATTCTTGGCGAGCACCACTGAGGAATGAAGAACCTCCTGGGAAACCTTCACGCCCTGCAACCTTCAATGATGATCTTATAAGAAACCTTGATTGGAATTTTCCGCCCCGTCCTTACGCGTCTGTTACTCCAAACAGTATACCTTCAAATAATTTAACATGGGATCCATCGTTCGATCCAATTGGAAGTAATGCCCCACTTATTAACCGTCGGCTAGACCAATACGAACGTCAACTAGAGGAACAGCGAACTATAATACAAAGGCTTCAGGTAGCTCTCAATCTTAGTTCTCAAGTACCACGTACAACAAATTATGTAAACCTAGAGGATAATAATGTAGCGTTTCCTCACCGGCCTCAACCCAATCCTCCTGGAGAAGATCTACCAATTCGTTCAAGATCACCAGGAAGTCGGGATGTTTTGGTTAGAAACGATACCTTTAGGTTAAAAAGTCCTATGGTTACTTGGGGAATTAAATATGACGGTACTAATAAAGACCTAACGGTGGAAGATTTAATCTTCAGGATTGAATTCCTTCGTGAGGCTGATAGAATATCCGAGGAGCACCTCGTACGGCACTTCCATCACTTACTCTCCGGTCAAGCGGATAGGTGGTTTTGGAATTTTATTAGGACCAATCCCAATCGCAGTTGGAATAGCCTAAAAGCCGCATTAAGAAGTCAATTTAAAAGTCATGTCACCGATTGTGAAAAAATTAGAAACCTCGTAGAAAGGAAGCAAGGGCCTCGAGAGAAGTTTAACGATTTTTTCGACGAATGTTTAACGTTGCATTCAAAAATGCGAGATCCAATTTCCGAGTGTGCATTTATCGAATTATTAAAGAAAAATCTTCAGCCACGTTTATCAGCAATGATATTTTCCTCGCCAATTCGGAACTTGAATGAATTTCGCGACTTATGTCGCAAAGCGGAGCAATATCTGTTTGATTTTCGCTCCCCTCAAGGTCGCTCTGATATTCGTCACATAAACGAGCTAGAAAGAGAAGAAGATTACGTTCTTGATGAGCAGGTGCACGCAATAGGACATCCCGGTTCCAGACCTAGGCGTGACCACAGTAGTTGGACATGCTGGAACTGTGACCAACACGGCCACGGTTATCAGGACTGCCCACTACCCATAAATGAAGTCTTTTGTTTTGGCTGCGGGAAGAAGAAAGTGCGTAAACCAAACTGTTTGAAGTGCAACCCGGAAAACGGGGAGAAGGGCGGGACGTCAGCCAAGGAATCTCGCCCAATTTATTAAAAACCGAAAATTTTGAAACTCTTTCAAAAAACCTACCTGCTATGTCCATATTCAAAAAGTCTGAAAACTCCTTTGAACCTTGTTTTCCAGTTAAAAATCATTTTAGCTACAAGTCATTGCATCAAAGAAAAAAGGAGTATGCTGAAGCGCGAGCCCGTATAATTGACACCGATAATAATACCTCACAAAATATAAGAAAACGCTCCGCGATCCGAATTAAAAATTGGTACCAAAACCTCAAAGCCAGAAAAAACCTGATCGTGTCCTCCATAGTTTCAGTTGAAGGCGATCCCCGACTGTATGCTGAAGTCTCTATTCATTCGCATCCTATAGTTGGACTTTTAGACTCAGGAGCTAGCATAAGTTGTCTAGGAAAAGACGCAATCGAATTTATCAATAAATTAAATCTAAAACTTTACAAAATGAAATCCTCGGTAAAAACAGCGGACGGTCGATCTCAAAATATAATAGGATACGTTCAAATTAAAGTAAGTTTCCATGGAAAAGAATCCCCACTTACTTTATATGCCGTTCCATCCCTTAGCCAGCCACTCTAACTCGGAGTTGATTTCTGGAAAGCCTTTCATATTTTTCCACAGAACATCGCCGAAATAGATGGAATGCTGAGTAATGACCAAGATCCGCTGTACCATACCTTGTCCGTAAAGAATAAACTGCAGCTCGAAAAGGTCATTGCGTGTTTTCCGTCCAGCGAAGTCCTAGGATTAGGCAAAACAACGCTAGAGGAGCACATAATTGACACAAAAGGGGCTAGTCCCATTAAACAACGGCATTATCCGGTATCACCGGTGGTACAGAGGTCTATGTACGCAGAACTAGACCGGATGTTAGCACTTGGGGTGATCGAAGAAAGCGTCTCTCCCTGGAACTCACCCGTTGTGCTTGTCCGGAAACCTGGCAAAGTCCGTCTTTGCCTGGATTCCCGGAAGGTCAACGAGGTTACAGTGAGAGACGCTTATCCTCTCCCCCACATAGACGGCCTTTTAAGCCGTCTCGAAGATACTCGCTACATCTCGAGTCTAGACTTAAAAGATGCATTTTGGCAGATACCTCTCGAGGCTAAATCTCGAGAGGCGACTGCCTTTACCGTGCCTGGTCGACCTCTGTACCAGTTCAAGGTGATGCCGTTTGGACTGTGCAATGCCCCCCAGCGCATGTGCAGACTTATAGACAAGGTTATGGCGTTTCTACCCCCCGAACTCCGGCAATACGTCTTGGTTTACCTAGACGACCTGCTAGTCATCTCTCCAGAGTTTGAGTTGCACTTAAAAACGTTGTCAGAAGTAGCACGATGTTTACGCATGGCGAACCTGACTATAAACCTAAAAAAGAGTTATTTCTGTAAGAAGGAAATAAAATACCTGGGTTTCATTGTGGGAGATTGCTGTTTGAAGCCAGACCCTGGCAAGGTAGAAGCTGTAGCCGAATTCCCGATACCAAAATCAGTAAAGCAGGTCCGCCGCTTTATCGGAATGACTGGTTGGTATCGGAGATTCGTGCCAAATTATGCCAGCATCTCGGCAGCAATTACCGATTGCCTAAGAAAACCGCGTCCGGATTTAAGTGGTGGAGTGTTGTGCCAGATCGGTGATGATGGTGAAGAGCGGCCCATCGCATACGTATCGCAAAAACTTAACTCCACCCAGCAAAAGTACAGCATCACTGAACTTGAATGTTTTGCTGCGGTTCTTTGTGTGAAAAAGTTTAGACCGTATGTCGAGGGGCTGCCCTTTACCATTGTCACCGACCATGCGAGCTTGCGGTGGCTTATGTCACAAAAAGATCTTAATGGTAGGCTTGCAAGATGGTCCCTTAAACTACAAGGTTTCGATTTTAACATAATCCATCGAAAAGGAAGCGAAAATGTCGTGCCAGACACTTTATCTAGGGTGTACGCGGAGGAAGTGGCGGTTAATCCAGATGATCTTTCCATGACGATAGACCTATCTTCCGAACAGTTTTCCTCAGAGGAATACCTTCACTTAATTGAATCAATTAAACAAGAGGCAGATCGCTTACCCGATTTATGCATATCTGATGGATATGTATACATACGGACAGAACCTCGCACTAGGCACTCAATTAGTGAAGAAGATTTGTGGAAATTGTGGGTTCCTACGGGACTTACGAATACTCTTATTAAAGCAGCCCATGATCCGCCGCAAGCATCGCATGGGGGAATCGGCAAAACCTTGCATCGGCTCCGTCGACATTTCTACTGGCCCAAAATGGCCTTGCAAGTAAAAGAGTATATTCAAACGTGTGATATTTGCAAACAAACGAAAGCTCCAAACGTGATTTTGAGGCCACTAATGGGACAGGCATCAAAAGTTGACCGGCCCTGGCAACACCTTTACATTGATTTTATGGGTCCATACCCACGATCCCCAGATGGAAATACGGTATTATTTGTGGTACTCGATCACTTGAGCAAATATGTCTTGTTAAAACCTATGAGGCGAGCTACCGCGAAAAACGTAATCAAATATCTAAAAGAAGAAGTTTTTCTTACCTATGGGGTTCCAGAGTCGTTAGTATCCGACAACGGCTCTCAGTTTATAGCCAAAGAATTTGAGGAATTTTTGAAGGTTTATGGAGTTAAACATTTACTGACTGCTATTTATACCCCACAAGCGAATGCATCAGAACGGGTTAACCGTTCTATACTGGCAGCTATAAGGGCATATCTGAAGGAAGATCATAGAAAATGGGATCTCTATATTCCCGAAATAGCCTGTGCATTGAGAACTTCAATCCATTCCGCCACAGGATACTCTCCTTACTTTATAAACTTTGGGCAGGGGATGGTAACACACGGGAAAAACTATTCGCTCCTAAACAAATTAAACGTGATAAATGACGAGGACATGCAAATTTTGACACCAGATAAATTGAAGGTAGTACGCGAGAAAGTGAAGAAAGAATTAGATCTGGCTCACAGTCGATACTCGGCTCGATTCCTATTTTGTTGATAAAGAAATTTTTTCCCAGTCGGATATGCATTCGGTCGCTTGTCTTTTTGGTATCTCATAACCCGGCTTGATAAAAAGATAATTAACAAATGAGACTCTTCTAATCTCTAGGATCGTGGTCGAGCCACACGTTCCTCAGCAATTTACAACAATTTCTTTTTCAACGTCTTCGCTCACCTTAACAGGTAATCGAAGTCGTTGATGGTGTAATAATTGTTGCTTGAATAGGCCCAATGTGCGTTGGCATTAATATTTAATAACTCTGTTGGCTCATTTACCGAATATTTCAAAAGATTTTTCTTTGTCGATGGCTTGTACAATTGCTCCTTTTCGTTAAAGACCAATTACAGTCGTAAAATTCCAATTTTAAATAGTCACCATTATCCTAGCAACCGCTAGCTATTAGTCTGGTAACAGCGAACAATTTACCTAGCAACAACGAATTAAAAACAAAAACGGACGTATTTTAAAAGACTGGCTAGCCATTGGTTAAGATAAAATTGTAAAGCCTTTTTCATTGCTCGACAGTTTTTTTTTGAAAGAGAAAAAGCGGTCAGTTGCTGTCGGATAACGATCGAGGAGGTTGCGATCGAAAATCGGTATCGATTTTTTTTAGATAATTTACATGCGGTTTATTAGTTTCACGAGCGATTGAACGCAGTTATAATATAGTTAATTAGTCATATATTTAAAAAAACGCAAAGGAAATGGAATGCCCTAAACTGGGAAAATGTAAAGTCGATTTTAAGAGAAAGTGCAAGTAATATGAATAGTTTAAAATCAGTAATTAAATCTGTACTATAATTTATGAAATATACTAAAACTAATTAAACAGTGAGAACACATTAAAATTATGAAAATTTATACTAAATTACACAACACGCAAAATTAGTGCCACATGCATCATGCAATTAATTAAAAACAACGAATGAAAATTTATAATTATAATGATATCTGCCTAAAAGTGACTCTAGTGCTAAAAGTCGTGCAACAGAAGAACCAAAATTTGGCGACATCCAAAACTTCATCATCGATTGCTCCAAACTTCGATTTAGAATCGCCGAATAGTTCGAGACAACAATTGGCCGCATCAACTTTTCTCCGGCAGCAGCTTTGATTTATCCGCGTCAGTAAGTACGTACGTTTATTTCATAACTAACCACGAAAACTTGTCAACTCCTCGATATCTATGCTAAAAGGACTCATCAACATAAACGTATAAACAACATACCAAATTTCGACGTCACTAAATCGTGGCAACACTTCAGGCATTTTGTTTGAAACCGTATTTTTACAACATAAAGAGACATCAACATATAGCCGTTGAATTATTCTTCGCCGACTACGACGCAAACATCGTAACCTAGGAATATTTCCTCTACAGTATTTCCCATATTCATTGGACTGCTGTAATAGTAACCAGACTAATCAACTTCAACATATGGATTCAACTTTATCCTATATATTCAACTTCAACACTTACACACTGGATGCGACAAAATTCTAATGGACTATTAACATTATTCCTAAATTAAACACAAAAAAAATATATATTGATGGACTTTTTAAAAACAAATAAAATTAAAAACTTACTAACCGAATAGTTTTAAGCTATATCACAGATAGGGTTTCTATATATATTGATAGATTCTTTTATCACATAATTTTTGTATCACTAATAGGTTTTAGGTTAGCCTCTTTCATAAGCATAATTTTATTTTCTTTAATATAAAATTTAATTTATGCGTGGCCACTGAATATTAGGATTATGAAAAAAATAGGAAACAGAATAAAAACCTAGAATTAATCAAATGTATAATTGTTACACTTTCTCTTTTCTTAGTATAATATATCATAATTTGTATAAAAGGAGAAACATTCTATTTTCTTTTCTTTTTTTGTTTTGACGCATTTTTTTTCCGTTCAGCGAAGTCCTGAAAATTATACAATGAATTATTGGTAAAGTATTTAAGAAGGAGAGAGAGACAGAGAGCATTTGGCGAGGCAGAGCAGTAGTTCAATCAGCGATGGTTTAGTAGTGAAGAATTTTCTTTAGGATTTTCTTTTTGGGAGTTCATCGGAGTGAGGTTTTCGGTGAGCAATTTTGGTCTAGGAAAAAAAACCTAGAAAGGGGTGGGATAGCCTCGAACATCGTCCACCTTCTAGCACCTGTTTAGATTTCCTTTTTTTAAATTTTCAGTGTAACCGTGTAATTCGATTAAAATTCCCTCGGCATACCACATTATTGTGTGGATGGTCGGCCATACAGAGACACCCCCACGACCCAGCTGACGGATCTAGCCCCGGTATGCCGGTCTCTGTCCGTCTGCCACCTCCACACCGCCCAAAATGCAGATGTACGATTCAGCTGCCAATAGTCGCAACATTTTGGGCTGTGTTACCACAATACACTACAGTATTTTTGGCTAAATTTGTTTCTTTAAAGGGAAAGTCCTCGTTCATGGTTGTCTTGAATTTAAAAGATAGAGGCGATTTTCTTTCAAAACGCA
The DNA here is from genome assembly GCA_964034945.1 of Chrysopilus asiliformis. Classification (NCBI taxonomy): domain Eukaryota; kingdom Metazoa; phylum Arthropoda; class Insecta; order Diptera; family Rhagionidae; genus Chrysopilus; species Chrysopilus asiliformis. The sequence continues at coordinate 72,453,885 of OZ035960.1, read as the reverse complement.
ACCATCTGATTTCTTATCACGAAAAAGAATCACCTGTAATAGTTTTTTTTTCGCTTTGTTATTACATTTTCTAATTCTTTTGTTGAATAGAAGTCTTCTCTTTTCATTGTAATGACACGAAATTTAGGCTCCTTTGTCTTTGCATTTTCTGCAATCTTCATCCAGTCTTGAGAAGAAAAGATATGTGAAGTTTTTCGGCTTAACTTCTCAATTAAACCAAAGTCAGCGTCGTTTGGTAGATACGAATGACCTGACACCAAAAATTTGAGGTCTATAGTGTCAACATTCATTCCCTGATCTGATACTAATTTCAGCAAGGCTAGCGACATCTTAATATTTCTATTTTGGCCTGTACATGTATCGGAATACAAAATAATATGTTTATGAGTTGCAGCATAATCTTTTAGATGCTTTGTTAGACATGATGCCACATCTTGTGATCCCCGACCTCCTTCTGTCTCATCATACATGTACATAAAGCCAGTACCTTTATTAAATGAATGAACGCCAAGGTTATACACATATAAATTTCTTTTATAGCTATTGATGTTGTTAGTTTAGGAAATGGCAAAGCTTTTTGAAGGTCAAAAGTCAAGACGTAGATGTCATATGAACGTTTTTGTTGATCCGTTCTTAAAGAATCTCTGGCTTGTTCAGCTTTGGTAAGATGCAACTGTTTTTCCGTTAACAGTCGGTTTTGGTTTTCTTCATCTTTTTCTATTGTGATTTTAATTTCGAGTTCGTCACATAAGCGACAAGTGTCTTTAGATTGAAGTTTAAAACTTAAATTAAACTTTGTATTGAACACGTTGTAGTGAAACTTCTTTTTGCAGGGGGTAATTTTTATCAATAATTTGGACGAAAACTATGCAAAATTATTGTAAGAGTTCAAAATATTAGCACATGATTCGATTAATTTGAAAACTGCTGTTCATGATGTGGAACATTTTATAAATGTTACTGGTTCACCAGTTTTTTCTAAACCTCGTCGTCTTGACTCTGAAAAATTAGAATGTGCAAAACGAGAATTTGATTTTATGATGCAGGCTGGAATTTGTCGACCATTAAAAAGTAATTGGACTAGTCCACTTCATATGGTAAAAAAGAAAAATGGAGATTGGAGACCTTGTGGAGATTATCCCCGGCTTAATGCGATAACAGACCCAGATAGATATCCGATTCCCCATATTCAGGATTTTTCACAACAATTTTATGGATGCAATATATTTACAACGTTAGATTTAGTTAGGGCATATCATCAAATAACTATACATGAGTCAGATATACCAAAAACGGCTATTATAACACCTTTCGGTTTATTCGGGTTTCCTCGAATGGGTTTCGGTTTGCGAAACGCTGCACAATCTTTCCAAAGATTTATGCATGATATATTAAAAGGTTTAGATTTTTGCTATGTATATATTGATGATGTCTTAATTGCATCAATTGATATAACTCAACATTTAAATCATCTGAGACAAGTATTTCAAAGATTTGTTAAGTATGGCTTAATTATAAATGTCAGTAAATGCATTTCTGGTCAATCTGAAACACAATTTCTTGGTCATTTAGTAACTAATAGAGGCATAGTTCCTTTACCAAGTAAAGTTGAAACTATTTTGGATTTCAAAAACCTGAAAAAGTATGTGATTTACGTAGATTTCTAGGCATGTTAAATTTTTACCGTAGATTTATTCCAAATGCAGCACAAATTCAAGCTACACTGAACGAATTCCAAAAGAATAGTCGAAAAAATGATAAAACGGAGATAATTTGGGATAAAGTTTAGAAGCATTTGAAAATTGCAAAAAATCATTGGCTAATTTAGTAATGTTAACACATCCTGTTATTTCTGCTGAATTATGTTTGTTAGTAGATGCATCTGATTCTGCCATAGGTGCGGTAGTTCAACAAAAGGTTATTTTTATTTTTGATTTAAAATTTTCAATGTTGATAGCTTCATTGACAAATAAAAACTGACTATATTTTGATAAAAACTTTGATTGATAAATTTTCTGTTTGCTATTTTTTAAAGATATTTTTTTGTTAAAGTATTTTATGAATATAAAAAAAAATAGTTAGATAAACTAACTAGCCACAGGACGACGAACATTCTGGGCCCCCTTGAACCGGAAGGTTCAAGCAATCCTTGATGACATCCAAACTCCAGCTGGTTGGCGTGGCAGCATACGGATACGTTATCCCGGATTGGGATACCATGGCGTTGTAACGAAGCCGGCTGATTTCGCTAAAGTGGGTTGAAACGGAATTGGAATGAAGGATAGTTAGGAGGGGAAGTGATTGGTTATTACTCTGATCTGGTCCTTATTTAACTGAATTTAAGTTTAATTTTTAAGTTCGTTATCATTTATAAATTTTACTGTCTGCATGAACCATCGAATAATTGCACAAAAAAACGTAAATATTGTCCTTTTCAATTGTCCTTTTCAAAATGAAAATGTTCATAATTCTAGCACCGGTCTAGAATGTAGACAGGCATTTCATTATGATGTTTCGATGGGTAATCGACATAATTTAGTTACCGGACGCGTAAATGTTGAATTCTCCGTACGAACGGTGGCTATGCGAACCAGGTCGTCTCGACCGGGATGAATTTCGACTACACGTCCTAGAAGCCATTTTAAAGGAGGTAATCGCTCATCCTTTATCAGAACTAAATCGTTGGCTTGCAAATTGTGTGCGACACGATTCCATTTTGGGCGAGCTTGTAGTCGCGTTAAATATTCGGAGCTCCAACGTTGCCAGAAATCCTGACGTAATCTTTGTAGGAGGTGCCATCTCCGTAGTCCCTGTATATTTTGATTTGTACAGTCAGGTTCTGGAGGTGCTAGAAGAGCACTGCCTATCAAAAAGTGCCCTGGGGTCAGGCAACTAAGATTAGCAGGACCATCTGAAAGTGGGCAAAACGGCCGCGAATTCAAGCACGCTTCTATCTGGTAGAGCACGGTAGTTAATTCTTCAAAGGTGGGGGTCAAATTGCCGATAACCCGTCGTAAATGAAATTTAATAGATTTCACCCCCGCTTCCCACAAGCCTCCGAAGTGGGGTGAACTCGGGGGGATGAAATGCCACTTCACGCCATCATTAGCTAGTAAAGGAGCAATATGATTTTTAGCTTGACGTAAAAAAGTAGCTTGATCTTTAGCGAATTGATTACTTGCTCCTATGAAGTTGGTCCCGCAATTAGATTACATATGTGCACATAAGCCACGCCGCACAATAAAACGAGGAAATGCAGCTAGAAATGCCTCCGAGGTTAAGTCGCTTGCTGCTTCGATGTGTATAGCTTTTGTGGAAAAACAAATAAAGATTCATATGTATCCTTTTTAGCACCTACAGCCCCGACCTTTGGACATCCGTACGTCGATAGGTCCAGCATAATCGACTCCGACTTGGCTGAAGGCGAGACCAACTAAAGTTCTTGATGTAGGCAAACTTCCCATCAATTGCTGTCCTACTTCTTTGCGCAGACGAAAACAAGAAATACATTTATGAATAAAACTTTTGACGGTACTGCGGGGTTTATGAACCCAAAAATCTTGTCTTAGAGTTGCTAGGGTTAGTGTGGTTCCCCCATGCAAAGTTTTGGTATGAGCACTACACAAAACTAATGTAGTGAGACGTCCAGTATGTGGTAAAATAATGGGATGCTTGGTCTCGTATGAAATTTATCAAAAGGCCGGCGCCGTCGATGAATGGATTTAAGGATAAGAGTTTACTTTTGGATCCTAGAAGGTCACCATGTTGAAGGTTGTCTATATCTCCTGCAAAATGTACGCGTTGTTCGTTGCGTATCAGAAATATCCTTGCCCACTTCAACTCCTCTATTTCTAGATCTTCTGACAGATCATTACCGCGGTGACACCATGTAGATATAGAGCGTTTAATCCAAGCAATAACTCTGATTGCACGTAACAGCGAAGAACAACAACTCAATATTCGCAGAGCTACATCTTCGTCTGGGTCTTGAGCAAAAGAAAGATAGCACGCTTTGATTTTACGAATCTCTAGTGGGCTGTCTTTGGGAATAGGTAACTCTTCGGTCAGCCAGTGGTTTTCTGGCTGGAGCAGCCATTCGGGTCCATTTCACCTGGGGTCCAATGAAGCCAACGGGGCAACCTGATGTCCTTTATTTTGAACAAGTAATTTTGATATCGTTTGCGAACGTGACTTGTTTCAACTCAGTAAAAGTAACAAATTTTTATTATTGTTTAATTGATTTTGCAAAGATTACACCTTTTGCTGTGACCGGAAAGAGTTCGACATCAGCTGGTATTGAAGGAGGCACCGATCTTACAGTGCAAAAAGAAATTTTATTTTCATATTTTTCATAATTTTTTTCACATTACAATCAAACTGTCAAACATACGCACATAAATAATAAATACATTTACTACATTTTCCCGCGCAAACGCTTTTTTTGTGTGACTTTGTTATTATTGCAAATTATAGACACTGCAAATCAAAACAAACAATTCTTTTTGACATTTTTCTCTGCGGGTTACCAGTGATACTGAAACCATCATTCATAAGAATACTGATTTCAGCGCCAATGGTGAATTGTGGTACTAAAATATTTTCAACAAGCTAATAACTCCGAAAACTAAAACATCTAAATAATCTCTAAACAATTTTACTTCGAAATATCTTAATATGGCTGTTTGTACTGCGTCCGCCTGTATCGACAAAAGAAATTATACTGGATTAATACAATGCTCTGGTCTGTGTGAAAATGTTTTTCATACTAAATGTGTTGGACTTCCGGGCCTAGTTGGAGATCATCTACAAAAAAACGGAAATGGCTTACAGTGGTATTGTCCATCATGCCGCTGTTGCTCGCTCTCTACTTACGCTAATAAATTAAATAAAGTAAGAAGTGGTCTAAAGCAGTGGAAAATTGATCTTACTGCCCTACTTAAACGATTAGATGTACTGGAAGAAGATATAAATAAGCAAGACCTTCTTAGTGTTCAATTGCAAGTAGCTTCAAAATCTTCAGACGACGGCGATGTAACGGATTTGACAAGTCCTTCCGGTTCAAGTTCTAATTCGAACTCGTTTATATCTGGCAGAACTCGTTCCAGTGCTAAAACTGGTGCAACACCTAAATTAACCACAGCCCCTGAGTCTCCACCTCAACCTCGCTCTCAGACAAAGGCATCCTCGCAATTAAGGCAAAAATCTTCGCTACAACATTCTCATCAACCTGACGAGCTAATTTCGCTAAAAATTGTGACACCACCCAAAATGATTTTTATATCACGCCTGGACTACTCAACGTCTGTAGCAGATATTCAAGGTTTTATAAGTAGTAAACTCAACCTTGAAAATACCCAATTTAGCTGCTTTAAATTAACACCGGAAAATCTACAAAATCGTTTTATTTCATCATTTAAATTAATCGTAACCAACGACATGTTCGACGAAATCTGCAATCCCAACTTCTGGCCACCTGGGATTGTGGTGCATGAGTACTTCCCTAAGAAATCTTCTTTTTATCGGCGGGACCTTGTGACAAACAGAAGGATGAGATCCACAAGAAGACTCCACACAAATATATAACACATGGATCAATAAGTCCCGAGACTAACAATAAAAACAACATTTTTTTTGCAAATTTTTTTTTTATTCATCAATATAATCACCTTTTAGGGTGATACAATCGTCACGCCATGCGTATCCCAAAAAACTGACGCCATGACTTTGCCAGCTGACTGCTGCGTTTTCGGACGCTTCGGACGGCTTTCGCCAGCTGTGCGCCACTCAGATGACTGCCGCTTCGACTCTGGAGTGTAGTGATGTATCCATGTTTCGTCCATGGTCACGTAACGACGCAAGAAATCTTTTTTATTGCGAGTAAATAGCGATAAACAGCTTTCTGAATCATCGACTCGTTGCTGTTTTTGTTTCATCGAAAGCAATCGCGGCACCCACTTGGAAAAAACCTTTTTCATGCTCAATTTTTCATGAAGGATAGTAAATGCACTTCCATATGATATCTGTGTTATCTCAGCAATCTCACGGAGCTTCACTTTACGATCTTTCATTATAATTTTTGTCACTTCACTCACATTTTCCGGTGTAACGGCTTCCACAGGTCTACCCGAGCGTTCCGCGTCATTTGTGTCGGTACGACCACGTTTAAACTCGGCAAACCACCGACAAATCGTTGCTTTTGATGGACAAGAGTCCGGGTAACATTTTTCAATCCATTGTTTCGCTTGCACGGTGTTTTTATCCATTAAAAAACAATGTTTTATCAGAACACGAAACTCGGTTTTTTCCATTTTTTAAACAAACTACAAAACGACTTTACTCCAACCTCGATAACTCAGCTGTTTCTGGTCCGATCGACTTAAAATTTTGACACGTTTCAAGCAAAGGTTAGTACTCTAGAAAGACGTGGTTACTGGTTTACTACGAGCGTCATCTCTGGGTTAGTCTCGGGACTTATTGATCCATGTGTTAAAATCCAATATAAACGTATTTTATCAAAATGTAAGGGGCTTAAGAACCAAACTGCATACTTTAAACTTAAATTGTATATCAGAAAATTATGAAATCATATGCCTCACTGAAACTTGGTTAAACTCTAATATAAATGACTCAGAACTCTTTGATGGAAGCTACGACATCTATAGATGCGACCGAGATCTCCCAGCGCCGGGTAAAAAGGACGGTGGTGTAGTCCTAATAGCTATAAAAAAAATTTTGCATTCTTCTCGTTGCACTCTTTTCTCTTCCTCACTGGATGTTTGTTTCGTAAAAATTCATATATATTAAAAATGTTAACTGGTATGACTGTTTAAATAACCTGAATGTCGACGAGGCTTCCAAGATATTTTATAAGAAACTCGAAACTACTATAAATATTAATGTACCAGCTAAATCGAGACGCAAATCAAAACACCCAATCTGGTTCACAAGTAACATATTAGATGTTTTAAAGCTTAAAGACATATATCTCCATCGATACAAAAAATTCAAATTACCGGAGGACTACAATTTATATAGCCTATATCGAAAATTCGCCAAGTTAGAAATTAAACAATGTTATCATAAATACATAACTGACACTGAACATTCTATAACTACCAATAGCAAACTTTTTTGGACTTTCTTAAAAAACAAAAAAAAATAACAATAAAGCTTTGACGACGACATTACGTTTGGGTAACAAAGTATCTGACAAACCGTAGGAAATATGTGAACTTTTTGCCGATTACTTTTCATCTATTTTCGTAAATTCTAGCAAGGAATTAGATTATGAGTTTAATATTGCACCTCATCCAGTTATGCCTGAACTTGAGCTGACTGTTAGTGATATCTGTGACTGGTTTAGCCAACTCGACGCGACCAAAAATGGTGGCTCTGATGGCCTACCAGCACATTTCGTTAAAGAATTAAAAGAAGAGTTAGCTATCCCTTTATGTATTCTGTATAACAAATGTTTAAATGAAGGTACTTTTCCAACTATATGGAAAGAAGGTTTAATAATACCAATATTTAAGAAAGGCGATAAATCAGATATCCGTAACTATAGACCGATCACTATTTTAAATTGTTTTGGCAAAATCCTTGAAAGAATTCTATCTGACCATTTGTATAAGTATCTCGAACCGCTTATAGTCAGAAATCAACACGGTTTTGTTAAAAATAAGTCGACCCTAACAAATCTGCTGGAGTTCACATCTTTTCTGTCCAGTGCTCTTGATAATCATCTGCAAGTCGATACTATTTATACAGATTTCGCTAAAGCTTTCGACACTGTCAATCACGGTATCCTATTGGCTAAACTGAAACGGCATGGTATTTTAGGGCCTCTTTATAACCTTCTCGGTTCTTATCTGGCAAACAGACCGAATAGAGTAAGGTTTAAAAATAGTCTGTCTTCAGTATTTACTCCCAGTAGCGGCGTTCCTCAAGGTTCCATACTTGGTCCCTTAATGTTCCTTGTTTTTATAAATGACCTTCCGCAATTCATAAATTCTCATTGTCTCTTATTCGCTGACGATCTTAAAATTTATAGAATAATAAATTCTGACACTGACTACAACATTTTACAAAATGACCTCCTAAATCTGTGTTAATGGTGTTCTGCTAATAATCTGACAATTAATATAAATAAGTGCAATAAAATTACGTTTACTCTGAAAAAACATATTTTACAAAATTACTACCTCATCGACAACGTTAGATTAACGGAAGTTGACAAAATACTTGACTTAGGTATTTACATAGACTCTAAGCTTAAATTTGACCAGCATATTGACCATATAGTTAACAAGGCACAGAAAATGTGTGGATTTATATTAAGATCATTAAACGAGTTTTCTAATCTCCGTAGTTTTGTCACCTTATTTATATCATTTGTCCGTAATATCTTGGAGTATTGTGCACCTGTGTGGTCCCCTTTTTATGTTTGCCATGTTGAAAGTGTAGAAAGAGTGCAACGGAAGTTCACACGCTCGATATGCTTCAAACTTAAGATACCGTATGAATCATATCAAGAACGCTTAAAAATTTTAAATATTCCCTCGCTCGAGAATCGCAGACTTTTCATTGACGAATGCACATTGTATAAATTTGTAAATAATATCTTAAATTGTGATTTAAACCAATATATACATTTAAGGCCACCCGAGCTTCAAAATAGGTTAAATCGTATGTTTGTTTTACCAAGAGTAACTCTGAATATTGGTTTGCACACTGCCATTACTAGGATGCAAACAAACCATGACAGTCATCAGTTTGGTTCATTAAGCGTCCCACTAAATAACTTTAAAAATCATATTAAAATTAAACTTTTTAATTAATTAATTTTTAATCAATTTATTTTTCTTTTTTCATTGAACTTGCTATTGTTTAATTGGAATTTATTTTCTGTTCAATAGAATCTTGTAAATAAATAAATAAATAAATAAATAAGAGACGCTTTCAAGCCAAAGCTTTTGAATAAATATCTTAGCAATCACGATGTTAGGGGCGATACATCCGAGCGGATCGCATAGTTTGGATATGATTGATAATACTTTTCGTTTCGTAAACACATTTTCTTCTTCAAATATATCCACTTGGTAGAAGAGATTCTCCAACATGGGATCCCACTAAAGACCGAGTGTTTTTATGTTGGTTGGAGATTGCAATTCCATCGGCAATTTGGTTGCTAGACGATCTTCAGGAATATCGCTGATGACTGAGGAGCAATTTGATGCCCATTTGCGCAACTGAAACCCTCCGGCTTCTAAAAGTAACTCGGTCTGCTATCTGCAGTCCCTGGCTTCTTCAACATTATCAGCCCCTGACATAATGTCGTCAACGTATATATCGTGTAACACAGTTTCTGCCCCTTTTGGAAATTGATTCCTTTCATCGGAAGCCAATTGGCGTAAAGTGCGAATGGCTAGATATGCTGCTGGTCGAACGCCAAAAGTTACTGTTCTAAGTCGAAAGTCCTTTATGAGGCCATCACTTTCTAACCGCCAAACTAGTCGTTGAAAATCACGATCCTCATTATGAATGTCGATTTGGCGATACATCTTCTCTACGCCAGCCACAAACACTATGCGGTGTTTTCGCCAACGGCACAATACCTGCGGTAAATCTTGTTGTAAGGATGGTCCGACAAAAAGAATATCATTTAGGGACATTCCGTTGCTAGTCTTGCTGGAAGCGTTAAATACAACGCGAAGTTTGGTAGTCGAACTATCTAGTTTGAAAACGGGGTGATGTGGAAGGTAAAATGTTTCATTATTGCTAGCTATAGTTGACGAATCGATCTCCTCCATGTGGCCCAAATCAAGATATTCTTGGATGACCGCCGAGTAGGCCTCGCGAAGATGTGGTTGTTGAGCGAATTTCTTTTCTAACGAGTGTAGACGACTAACAGCATTGTTCCGGGATGAACCTAAAGGAGCACGATCGGGTAGAAATCGAAGTCGCACGGTGTAGCGTCCGCTCTCTGATCTGATGTGGTTTTAGCGTAGAACTGCTCACAATATTCGAACTAGGTTCTTCTAATTGCCAAAATTTTTGAAGTTCGACATTTAAATCTTGTTGATTGAAGAAGACCGCAACGTTCTTCATTGTAGCCGGTTCTTCGTCGTATCTCCCTAAAATTATCCACCCTAGGATAGTTTTTTGAGCTATCAACTCAGAATTTTCAAGCGAGTATAGCCCAGGTTGAATAATATCGGGAAAAACATCCGCTCCCAATAAGGCTCCAATTCCATGAGGCTTATAGTAAAACGGGTCCGCTAATTCCAAGTGTTGAAATAGATTGCTTTCGGTTTTCGGAACTTGATATGACGGTAGAAGATTGCTAAGGGTCCGTAAGGGCACGATTGTAATTGACAAGTTAAAAACGTTAATGCGAGAAAACATCTTGAGATGGATGACTGATTTGGAATATCCAGTTTATGTACCACCTAATCCTGTAATTGACACGACAGTGGGGGCTCGGGGTAGCCTGAGTCTTTGGGCCACAGCTTCAGTAATGATCGAAGTCTGGGATCCCGAATCGATGAGGGCTCGTAGTGTCTCGATCCATCCGGGGCTTGAACTTCGATGAGGGGAGTGGCCAATAAAGTCTGGATATTTTCGTGATTGGAAGTTTGGGGTGAGTCCCGGTAGCCTGGAACTGTCATGTTCATGAAGTTAGATGAAGTAGATGGGCCTGCTGAGTGGTGCTCCGGGATTGTTGCGCAACATTGTTATTTGCGCAATCACGATATGACGATGTTCGGGAATCGTGCGATGATACAGAAGGAATAGACTGATTAGTGGGCATAACACTATTGTAGAAGTTTCAAGATGCAAAAGTGTGTGGTGACGACGCCCGCAGCGCATGCAATTTCTGGCGCTAGAACATTTGTTAACACCGTGACTTTGCGCCAAACAATTATAGCACCAACCTTTGCTTCTAACGACGTTTTGTCGATTTGCTACATCCATTTGCAAAAATTTCGTACAAGAACGGACTGGATGAAGTCCTTTGCACATGCTGCACAAAACTGCCTTATTCGTGTTATGAAAACTTTGCTTATGTGTGTTGTGAATTAGAATTTTTGCTGTTGGTAAATTAGAATTTTTGCTGTTGGTAAATTAGAATTTTTGCTGATCGATTGCTCCCAAGCGCGATGCGTAGTGGATGGTAAACGTTGAACGATTAAAAAAATATTGAAAACGTCCCAACTCGTAATATCAATTCCCAAATTTTGCAAACACGATAAACATTCAGAACTGATATTCAAAATTCGTTTCCATGCATTTGCGGACTCTTCTTTAATTGTTGGCTGTAAGAATAGCGCTTGTAACTGTCAATTTATTAGAAGCCGTTTGTTTTCGAAGCGACGACACAATGTTTCCCAAGCGGTATTATAATTGGCGTCCGTAATAGAAAAATGACGTAGAATTTCGCTGGCCTCCCCAGAAACACTCGTTTTTAAATAATGAAGCTTTTGCATATTCAAGAGTGATTTATTGGAATGTATTATGGATTGGAAAAGGTCGCGATATGAAGTCCATTCCTTGTAGTTACCACTGAACGTAGGCAATGTAATAGGGGGAAGTTTTATGTCATTGTTGGGAATTGCTAATTGGAACTCTCGCAACACGGATCGGTTTGCGTCGGGGGAATCCTGACTGAATGAAGGATTCGATGCAAGAACATGCTGAATACAATCTTGTAGGGATCCCATGTATACAAAATAATACTCCTCGAACTGGTCGTAATGATTTTCTTACACGTGGTCCGGGATACTCATTATACGTGTGTGAGCTTCATCGAATTTATGCCATAACGCCTCTAAGCCTTCCTTTCGCGGACGTAAGTAACCCAATGTGAGATGTTCGGGAGAAGTTTTTTGTTTGCCATAAATGACGCAAATTGATCCCGCATTGTTGCTTGGCACAGCAAAAGATCTTCCATTTCAACGAAATCAATTGAATTTTCGTTCAAAGAAAAATAACGCACTTATTATAAACCGAAATTGTTCAACACGAACCAAACCCAATTGTATGATTCAACTATACAGTTAGACGCCATCTAATCAATATTAAAATTGCACTTAAGTCACGAACGAAATTTGTTACAATCGTTTTAATTTCAGAGCTTCGAATATTAACCAATCATAAAGGGATAATATTAAAATGGGAAAAGGTCTTACGTGAAATTTCGGGGCCGCATCCGGCTCGAAGGACCAATGTCTTTCCACAATTTTCCAAAGCAGTCGTCTTTAGGTTGGCTACGATTTGCTCTTGAAGATGTTGATTCAAACAAAATATTAATAATTGCAAAGATAGTTTATTAACAAATAACCGATGAAGAATAAAATGAATAATAACAATTGGTATTCAAATGAAAAATCAATTTAACGGATCCTGGAATGATTGTGAAAGCAGGACGACGAAGAGTAACAAATGAGCGTTTGGTCTGTTTTGGTGTTGGTTTCTTCGGTATAGATGTAAGACGTTTCTTTCCGGCGGCTTTTTCTGCTTCTCTAATTCAGCAGATTTTCGGGAGAAGTTATAATCGAGCTTCGCATCGATTTTCGGCCACGATTTGAAACACTCAAAATAACTCATAAAAAAAACTTTAAAACATGAAATATGACATTGACAGGGTGGACCACTTCACCCTACCAAACGTGGACCACTTCTCCCTACCGACGCTATTTTCCGCAGAATGACGCGGCTTCAACAATTGCGGAAAAAAGTGCAGAAATTCGGTGGATTTACAAAGTTCATAATGTAAACAACATTTTAGATTAATTACCTTATTGAAATTGATGAAGAATTCGTCATAATGTTGTTGAATGTGAATACTTGCGAAAACTTTCAACAATGTTTTTTGGCACTGGTCTGTGAGAGTGAGTAAATATACGTTTGCACACTTCAATGACTAATAAAAAACAAGCTGTCATCAAGAGCAACCCATGAGATTTGAATATTCTGTTCTAATGTTACTATTACTAACAAAAATGGTGGTGAACCACTTCTCCCTACGCACCACTTTACCCTACCTGACCCTATGTTTGATTTTTCTGCTGCCCCCAAAGTTGAAGTCCATAAGTCCAAATGGGTTTTATAATTGATCTATATAATATGATTTTGGAGTCTAGATTTAACTTTGATTTTTTATTTAGCTGCCAAAATAGACTGCGGAATTTTATTTTCATTTGTTCTTGTTTTTTGTTTATTTGTTTCTTTCAATTGAGTTTCTTGTCTAGGTGGATTCCTGGATATTTAAATTCGTTGGCCTGGGGTATTTTGTGGTTATTTAGTACCAGTGGTCGGCACTATTTGGCTTTAAGCGTAAATGTAATATGCACTGATTTACTTTCGTTTATCTTAATGCCCCATTTTTTGGTCCAGTTTTCTGTATCTTAATGAAAATTCGCAATATTGCTAGGGAGTAAGGTTTTTCGATATGCATTCTAAAAATATCACTTTTTAGATATCTATCGGCAGCGATAAATAGTAATTACAAAACAATCAAGTTCCCTGAACCTCATTATACGAATCATGTTGCAATTACAATCGGATTCAATTACTCAGAGACAGAGGCAGAAGGAGGATTTTGAGATCGCCGAGCATGATTCGGTCTTCCTGGTACTATGAATAATTAGGGCAATAAAAATCAATATCTTAGATATACGTATGTACATATGTATATATGTTACAACAGAATATTAAGAAATTTACATTAATTCGACGAAGTTATATTATCGGTTCTTTCAAGCAAACGGGCAGTAAATCCAGATAAATTCGAATCATATGCGAAGTCCGCAGCTGATTTGTATAAAAGACATTACGATTGGAGAAATATGTTTGCAACATGACATAAAGTGCTTTTCTATGGCAAGCTGATAATTGAAAAAAACATTTTACCACTTGGGGAGCTTTCAGAAGAAGCTCAGGAATCGAAAAATAAAGACTACAGACATTTTAGACTAACCAACACTAGAAAAAACGATAGAATCAACCAAAATGAAGATTTGATGAATATATATTACTTCTATCGTCAGATCCATTTTTGGCTTCTCTGCGTTCTAAATGGACAAATGTAAAAGATGAATTGGATGACGAGGAAGATCAAGAAATCCTCCAATTTTTAAAATTCGATGTAGTTCAAGACATTATTAGAATATAATTTTTCCTCAACTTAATGTAATTTTAGCTATGTGTATTTGTATCAAATTCTATTAAAATAATCGTATTAAAAAAAAGTTGTCTTTAAAAATGCTATATTTTATTATAACATTTAAAACACAACTTTAAAACAAAACCAAAAAAATATTACATTAACTAATATTATAGTTTTGATTATTTCATCATATAGGGTATGAAAGTTACTCCTATTCGTTTTTCATGTACTGACGATATACATATGTATGTAAAATGGCATTCTAAATATTTTCGTCATTAATGATTTTTTCTATACGACCAACCGTTCTCGAGATTTTGGTAATTTTTGATTTCAAATGCAGATGGTAATGCAGATGGGTGGGGAAGGGAGGGGGTGATCTGATTGTGAGGAAATAAAGCTTGGAGTTTTATCTAGCCAACAAAAAAAGACCCCATTAAAAAATATTGATCCGTTCAAAAGTTATGGATTTTTGGCGGGTGCCGGTCAATTTATCGTAAACAATTTATCGTGAACAATTTATCGTAGAACAATTTATCGTAAGAACAATTTATCGTAATGAAGATTATTGTGATGGGTTGGGCCGGGTGAGTGGGTGGGTGGGGTGAGTGGGTGAGAGGGAAGGGGGTAGGGGAAGGGTGGAGTGGGGAAGGGGGAGTGGGGAAGGGGGAGGGGGAAGAGAAGGGGGGAAGGGAAGGGGTGGGGGAAGGGGGAAAGGGGAAGGGTGAAGGGGGGAAGGGGGGAGGGGGAAGGGGATAAATTATCGATGTTTCGTCACACACACACACACACGCACACACACACACACACACACATGTATACATATATATATATATATATACAAAATGTTTACGATAAATTTTCTTACGATAAATTGTTTTACGATAAATTGTCTTACGATAAATTGTCTTACGATAAATTGTTTTACAATAAATTGTTTTACGATAAATTGTTCTTACGATAAATTGTTCTTACGATAAATTGTTCTTACGATAAATTGTTTTACGATAAATTGTTCACGATAAATTGTTTTACGATAAATTGTTCACGATAAATTGTCCGCGAATCATTTTTGGCCGCCGAATGGCACTTTGGCCCCATAGTGCGCTCGAGGCTTTCATCATTTTTATGCGAGATCCACAAACCGCCCCGAACAAGGAGCGAAAACTTATATAGAAACAAGTTTGTTTTTATACTTGTGAGGGAGAACGAAAAATGTGCATCGATCGTTCCGACTCCTACGAACAGTACCGAGGGGCTCAAAATTTCTCTCGTTAGAGAACGAAAGAGAAGCATAAAAAATGCACACAAAGAGACCATTAAAAGAGTATAAATGTGAAATCTGTACTACAAGCAGCAAACAGCATAACAGCGACAGTGAAAATTTTGATTTTGATTTAAAAAAAAATAATTGAACATAGTTTAACATAAAAAAAACCCTAAACAATGCTTTAATGTAGGCCGCATTTTATAACACAGTTTCTGTTCGGATGCCACCACAAACTATCGAGTATCATCGATTGCAAAATTTGTTATCCTGGCAGCAAGCAGATCTTCTAGTTTGTACCCCTATAACCAAAATCTAAGACGTATCCACGTCAAAAATAAAAGTGTGGCAAATTTTGTCTTCAACTTTTGTCATACATGAGATTATTAAAAAATCGTAGTTTTGGAATACGTTTCGAAAAATGAAATTGAGATTTTTATAAAGCTGCCATTTTGGTCACATCTGGTTCACTTTCCATCAGAAGTTAATAGGATCGTCTGATTTTAGGGAAGCCTGCAAATTCTCATAGTTCTAACTCTAATAGATTTTGATAAATATTGTATACAAACTGCCTGTCAACAAAGAGATACACAAGCATATTAGATTGTGGAATTTTTTTTTGTTTGCGTCCTATATTATGACTGGTCCTCTTTCTTATGAACTACTAAATGAACAAATTTGGGCCCCCTACTTATGAACAACGAAGTCTTTGTTCTTCCCTCACCTGTCTGCGTAATGTTTTTATTTGAACGTTTTTATTTGTTTTAATACTGTATAACTGCAATACAACATATTCTGTATTTATACAAGTGTTATTTTTGTCCATACACGCACAAAAATGAGACATTTTGCGAACAAAATATAAGCCAATTTAAAAATATACAGCTATCATAACTTGCAATGAATTTTGGGCACTCTGAATAAATACAAGAATCGAATCCAAGAAAAAAGTTCTAGAAGCCCTTAATACAACAAGGCCTTAGAAGTTGGATAAGAATGTATATTTAGAAGGTTTCAAATTACAAGCCCCAGCCGTCTTTTTTCCTATTCTATTTTTAAGGAATATTTATACCTGCGTGGTTGGTAACAAATATTTCTTGTGTTTTTTCAGCTTTACTAGGCAGATGACAACGATATACAAATAGCTGAAAAATTTCCATGCGGATTAGTATTACTCCAAGTATTACCTAAACGTATTATACAAGTGGACCTGCTTTATTCGATAGTAATGTCCATTGAAAAAGCCGCGTTGTAGGAAAAGTTTGTATGAGAAACACTCCATGCTGAAACGTGGGTTCAGGTCTTAGCCAATTTTGAGCTAGTGATGCGTTTTCATAATTTTTCCCTGTTTATCACTCAGGTAAAAATCATGGGATTAACTTACTTTTTTCTGTAAATTATTTGGACTTTGGTCCTCACGAAAAACGAGCGACAAATGGAATGTATTTACTTTTACCTGTAGTAAGTATAGTTGAAAAAGTATGAACACATAATAGCAAATTTTTTTAGCGATAATATTGGGCGGAAGGGCCTTTAATAAGGTAACCAGATTTCTGAAGCCAGAATCGGGCAAACTTTTTTAAATTATTCTTTTCAAGAACCAATAATTTGATCATTCTATATAGGAGGTATCAAAACATCATTGCAAGAGAACTGCAACAAAGAAGTGACTACAACGAAAAAAAAATACACAGCAGGTAAAATTTCTTGAAACAAATGTCCCGAAAGTTCTTACATAATATTTAGTGTTACATATACAAATCAATTGACCCCAAACCAAATTCAAACCTCAAACATTTTAAATTAATCCTCGTAGAGCTTATATACTGATATAAATTGGGTATGTAGTTTAACACTAAACATACCATAAGCGGTCTTTTGACCGCTTGTGGACTTTTGCATTTAAAAAGCGCATATAATCTTATCATCGCACTTGACTTCATGACTTTTTCTATTTATTA
Source organism: Chrysopilus asiliformis (assembly GCA_964034945.1). Lineage (NCBI taxonomy): Eukaryota > Metazoa > Arthropoda > Insecta > Diptera > Rhagionidae > Chrysopilus > Chrysopilus asiliformis. The sequence goes on along the minus strand of OZ035960.1, from coordinate 72,436,490 downwards.
TATATACACTTAATATTCTATTATTATTATTTTTTTTATTTTGTTTACTTTGAGTAATACTTGTCATATACCGTTATCTACCTCAGCCGGTCATTTGACCGCCCATGGTAGAAATAGGTATGTATTAAGTGCTGGTATGTTTAGTGTTAATCAAGACCCATAATTTTCACGACATTTGTTTTGACTGTAGAGTCAATTATATCGGGGCTATTAGCAATGGCGATTAGTAAAGAGAATGAGAGACAACCATCATCGCCCCGCGATGAGCTGACATTATTTTCATTTTCCAGAGAAAACAATCAACTTTATTAATTTTAGGGGAAAAACGAAAATTTTGTATTAGGTGCAAAACTTAGATTCTCGAGTTCGCGGATCTTTAAAAAAAATCAAATCCCCAGGAACCAATAAAACAACCAATTTTATTTTGAAAAAACACTTTATTTCACCCTATCATTACAGACTTAGACTAATTACAAACGAAGCTTAGTGGTTAACCTTACTGTTTCGAATCTATTTATCAACTGAACTGATTGAGGTTTTTATACCCGTATGGTGAAACCAAAGGGTATATTAGATTTGCCTTACCGTTTGTAACGCCAAGATCCCGTCATCACACAAAAAAATGAATTACACCAGTGTGTTTAGAATGATAAAAAAAGTTGAATTTAGCATGTCCGTCCGTCCGTTCGTCCGTCTGTCCGTCCGTCTGTGGCGCGGATTGCGAGCGTACGGATTGAGCTAGAGACTTGAAATTTTGCACAGATCCGTTTTTCGTAAAATGCGAGGCTAAGTTCGTTAATGGGCAAAAATGGACCATTAAGGGGGGTACCGCCCATACGAACGAAAATGTTTTTTGTGAATATCTCAAACACGGTGCATCTTATCAAAAAACTCCAAGAACAAAAGTTATTTAGGATATGATTCTACATAAAACTCCAATACATCAAAATCCGATTGGAATAAATTTAAAAAAATCTTATTGGAAAGTTTGACTTCAAAGTGGAATTTTGGTATAACTGTTCGAATTTTGATACGAATATCGCCATACGGGTTTCCAATGATTGCCAGATTGGAAATTATAGCTTTTGTTATGTTTACTTATCATAATTTTAAGTTTTCTCATGCTACTTCTACCTAGGCTGTAATTTGATGCTTTCAGACTTTTGCTAAATAGGCGTTTAGCTCTTCCCGTGTGAAATGTTCTTTGACAGAAATGTTCAGGTACACAGTAAAAAATATTTACAATATTCAATGTTGGCAAAAAAGGTGCCAACATTCAATGTTGTAAATTGTAAATTTACATACCTGTTGGAAAATTACAATTGAGAATGTATAATTATTGTACACTTCTTGTATGTACACTTCCAAACTAATTTTGCAAAATTTACATAATTAGTTTGTGAAATTCAATTTCAAATTTCAAAAAATTACTTACCTTAAATGTGAATTTACATACCAAAAATATAAAATTACATCCTTAAAGAGTAAAATTACATCCTTAAAGAGTAAAATTAAATATTTAGAATGTGAAATTACCAATTTTTCACAAAACTGTTATAAAGTTTTACAATACTTAAATTGTAAATTAATTTTAGTATTGTCGTTTGAACTTGTTTCCTTTCAAGTATCTGATGTAAAAAGTAGATTAGTCGTACTCAAATAGAATGCTAAAATTACAATGGACAAAAGAAAAAAATATTTCACACGAAAAATATGTTTATTTTGTTGTCTTTATATATAAAAAAAAAATTTTCTAAAAAAAATAAAACCGACTTTAAAAAAAACTGAAAAGAGAAAAAAGCACTAAAAAGAAAAAAATAATTTCAAACTATGTCCATTAATAGCGTATTTAAAATTCGGCTTTTTTGGAGTGGCGTTAAATTTACACTAAATAAAATCGTTGTAAAATTTCTATTGTCAAGTTTCGCACAAAATCAGTTTGTACATGGAGACAAAAAATAGGATAGATTTCTACAAAAAATAGTAACATATGAGACAGTGGGCTTTTTTATAGCGATTGCTTAAAAATAGGGAATCCAATTTGGGACATAAAAGAACTTAGTTTTGGTGCTTCTAAGAGCCGTGTCTATAGTTAATCTGTTTGACAACAAAATTTTTGGAGTCGATCTTAGTTCTTAGTTAGCCTTAAGGGTTAGAAAGTATGTAAACGATTAGCCTTAAGGGTTAAAAAGTATGTAATTTATTTTAGTTGCAAATTTAACGCCACTCCAAAAAAGCCGAATTTTAAATACGCTATTAATGGACATAGTTTGAAATTATTTTTTTCTTTTTAGTGTTTTTTTCTCTTTTCATTTTTTTTTTTAAAGTCGGTTTTATTTTTTATTTCGAACGTTTTTAGTTTCAATTTTTAATATAGGTAAAATTACAAAGGGTTTGAGGGGATAAGTCCGCAGATGAGAAATATATAAAAGAATCTTCCAGATATTGTACTGAACACAATACAAAGAATTTTACTCGATATCCCAAGCAGGAAGGGGTTTGAAGGGGTAGGTTAACACGGGGGAAATATATAAAAGAACCTTCCTATCTGGCAATTATTGAAAGCTATAATTGCCAATCTGGCAATTATTGAAAACCCGTATGGTGATTTAATTGAACGGCGTATCAAAATTGGACGGACAGACAGACGGACGGACATGGAAAATTCAATTTTTTTTATCATTCTAAACACACTGGTGTAATTCATTTTTGTGTGTGATGAAGGGATCTTGGCGTTACAAACGGTAAGGCAAAGTTAATATACCCTTTGGTTTCACCATACGGGTATAAACATAACAAAAGCTATAATTGCCAATCTGGCAATTATTGAAAACCTGTATGGTGATATTGGTATCTTAATTTGAGCATTTGTACCAAAATTACACTTTGAAGTCGAACTTTCCAATAAGATTTTTTAAAATTTATTCCAATCGGATTTTGATGTATGGAAGTTTTATGTAGAATCATATCCTAAATAATTTTTGTTCTTGGACTTTTTTGATAAGATGCACCGTTTTTGAGATATTCGCAAAAAAAAGTTTTCGTTTGTATGGGGGGTACCCCCCCTAATGGTCCATTTTTGCCGACGAACGAACCGGGGTCCAACCAGGAACTTTCTCTACAACTTTCTCTTTGGGATGACCAAAATCGGTCCACCCAGTAAAAAGTTAGGCGTGAACATACATAAAAAAAAATATTCATGTGGAATTGAGAACCTTTTCCTTTTTGGAAGTCGGTTAAAAATGAATCGTGGTCCGTTTGACTATCCATAACTCGGCTGAATATAATCGGCTGAATATAGCACTTTCAGTAATTCCAAATCAAAAATCTCGAATCTTTTTTCGTTTTGTTGGAAAAGTCGAGAAAAATGTTGGGGAAAAACGGGAATATCGGAAAAATTGAAATTTGCATTTTGTATGGGATTTTGGTATGGAAAGAGAAAATATTGTATTTGGAATTGAAAAACGGAAAATTTTGTACCTCACAATAATTTTATCGCCAACAGATCCCGTTACGCTCTCAGACTCGCGTTTGACAACTGAGAAATATATTTGCTCTTTCCTCATTGATGATCGATGCGAAGCGGTTGTTTATCGATATAGTGCGCAAATTATCGCTGTTTTTCCCACTTTTAAATCGTCGAAAGTATTTTATTTTGTGTACAACGAAGTAAATCAAGGAATTTACTCAGTGACCACGTGAACGTAAATGGATTGGTGTTGAATTTTGTGATTTTTTCCAGAACATAGTGATTTCCAAAAGTGAGGTTAGCGGCACATCGAATCTGGACTTGCATTAACACAAATTTCCTTTATTCATCCACTGCTTTTGTGCAATTTGATAATTTAAATTATTCATTTTATAGAGAACGAATTTAAATAATGTATTTTGTCACCGACCAATTCGTTTATTTAAAAAAATCTATTTGTATGGGAGAGGGAGGTAGGAGTGGTCCAACTGGATAGATAAGTTGTATAAAATCATATTCTAAACACATTTTGTCGTTATAAACTTTTCGATGCGAGGCACCGTTTTCGAGAAAATAAGGAAAAAGTATTCAATGGGTATCGGGGAGGGGAAAGAGGTAGTCTAACTGAATTTTGATGTATAGATAAGTTATGTAAAATCATATTCAAAACATAACAAAAGCTATAATTGCCAATCTGGCAATCATTGGAGACCCGTATGGTGATATTCGTATCAAAATTCGAACAATTGTATGAAAATTCCTCTTTGAAGTAAATCTTTCCAATAAGATTTTTTAAAATTTATTCCAATCGGATTTTGATGTATGGGAGTTTTATGTAGAATCATATTCTAAATAACTTTTGTTCTTGGACTTTTTTGATAAGATGCACCGTTTTTGAGATATTCGCAAAAATCGGTTTCGTTCGTTTTTGGTCCATGGTCCATTTTTGCCTATTAACGAACTTAGCCTTGCATTTTACGAAAAATGGATCTGTACAAAATTTCAAGTCTGTAGCTCAATCCGTGCGCTCGCAATCCGCGCCACAGACAGACGGCAAGACAGACGGACGGACAGACAGACAGACGGACGGACAGACGGACGGACATGCAAAATTCAATTTTTTTTATCATTCTAAACACACTGGTGTAATTCATTTTTGTGTGTGATGACGGGATCTTGGCGTTACAAACGGTAAAGCAAAGTTAATATACCCTTTGGTTTCACCATACGGGTATAAAAAACATTTTAGCTTTATAAATTTGTCAATGCGATTCACCGTTTTCGAGAAAATTGCGAAAAAAGTTTCATTTATATGGAGAAGGGAAAGGTCCGATTTTGCCAGTTCAAGAACTTAGCATTGCCATTTACGAGAAACGCAACTGAAAATATTTCAAATCTCTAGATCAATCCTTCCGAAAGTTATGATATTCACGGATATATAGACGGACAGACGACAGGCGGTCGGACATGCTAAAATTAAAATCTTTTGTCATTCCAAACACCCTGGTGTAGTTCATTTTTGTGTCCAGCGATTGGTTTGGTTTGATACACATATAGTGTGGAGGTCCCCAATCTGGAATGCAGCAACAAACTTATTGGGGTGCGGAAACGTTTTTTTTTATTTGTGAGATAGAGTTATAAATTTTTTTGATTTGTGAGATGAAGTAACGTATAAACTCAAGAACTACTGCACCAACATAGACTATGTATCATGACCACGATTTATAGTTAGGTGTGGTCGCGGTATCGGCTCCCCTTTCACCCCCTCGCCTGTTATCTTCTGAACCACTGAAGGGATTTGAATACGGTTTTCAGTGTTGGGCAGGTCAATCATAAAAGAAATTTTCATCCACTCAAACTACTCCGCTCTACATGGTGCGAGCCCCCTCTCCTGCTATCTACTAAACTACAGAACGGATTTTTATACAATTTTTAGTGTTGGATAGGTTATCTGTCAGGGTAAATTTTCGACCAATCCCCTCCTCAGCTATCTCTGAAACTATTTTATGGTTGTTCAACATATGTTACAACATAAATGCAAAAATCTTAAGTGTCTGGCAATAAGGGAATTCGCTCTATTCCCTTTCTCCCAAGCAGATGGAAAAAATATTTGCAATTTTCTTGAAAACAGTGCGTCAAACCAAAAAAAATATGAACAGAAAATTGTTTGAAATATAATTACTGCATAATTTTTCTATACATCAAAATACTTTTGAAAAAAAAGGATTTTTTCATATTCAAAAATTTATTACTACCCGGGCAACGCCGGGTTCTTTCAAGCTAGTTTTATAATACATATGTTATATCATATGACTCAGTTCATTTTAATTTTTTTACAGATAAAAAATTCAGGTAATTTCGTTTTTTACATATAAATTCAGTTCATTTTCTTTCTTACATAAATAAATTCAGTTCATTTTGATTTTCATATTTTTAGTTTATTCTTAATTATTAATTATTGAATCAATTAGCCTGATAACTTTGCTCATCGCCATTAAATTTTTCGTTTTTCCCCTTGCCTGGCCGACATAAATCCCAAAGAAATATCGTTGTATAAACTCCAACGTTTGTGAACCCTTTTTTGGGTACTCAATATTTAAGACAAAGAACGAAATAAAAGTTTGTACAAAAGCTTCTAGAAAACTGCTTGATTCCGAAATAATTATTTCACCATCATCCATGACATAAAAAACAGGTCCGTTTTCAGTTTCTGTAAAACAAATTCTTTGAAATAATAATCATAAAACTAAAACTGTTAAGTTACCAACTGTAGTGCACCATGGAAAAGGTCCTGGTGGTTCAATCTCTTCAAATTTTGTTCCAATCTAAATTTTTTAAAGTAAATTATTATAATAACTTATATTATTTGCTTATCACTTACTGGGTATGATTTATATATTAAATTAAAATCTTCCCTGAAGTAGGCTGATATGAAATGTATTGATAATTTGTCATTCGAGTGTTGTGTTGATTTGACACCATATTCATGATATTCTTTTGCGTCATGTTCAGATTTTTTAAATTTTGGTTGAATCCTGTGTTTTCGGAATATGTGACTGTGAAAAGACGAATATATTTTAAAACGCTTGTTACACGAATCAATAAGGCATTCTACAAATTCTTGAAGTTGAAAATGAACCGAACTGCGGTCAATCACAAAAAAAAAATCACAATCAACAGATTTGCATTTAAATTGCACTAAACTCAATGTTCCCTGCTGAGCATGAGATTCGTGACTTTTATATTTCGAGAAAGTTTGGCCACAATTCGCTACAAAGCAATTAAAAGTGGGGTTATGTCCAATCTATGTGTTGATTGATGTTTAAAAAAACTATCGACCTTTAGAAACTTTTTTTCACAATTCAAGCAAACATACATTTTACTTAAATTTTGCAAAAAATATACCTTATTTATTAAGTTACATTAGTTTTCTACGCAAGAATAGCCGGCCGCGTTTACTAGACGAATGACAATGACAAAAGACAGATTCCGCTTTTCTGTGTGAATCTTCGTGTTGCCAAAGTTGCGAAATTACAACAGAGAATTGAATTTCACACAAATAAAATGTAATTTTACATACTGAATTTAATTTTAGTCTTTTTGTATGTAAAAAGTAAAAAATACAAATTGTGGTTTGTAAGATTTACACTCTTTTTTACGTGGATACGTCTTCAATTTTGGTTATGGGGGTACAAATTAGAAAATCGGCTTGCTGCCATGATAACAAATTTGCAATCGATGAAACTCGATAGTTTGTGGTGACATCCGAACAGAAACTGTGTTATAAGATGAGGCCTACATTAAAGCATTGTTTAGGGTATTTTGTTATGTTAAACTATGTTCAATTATCTTTTTAAGAATCAAAATCTAAATTTTCACTGCCGCTGCTATGCTGTGTTTGCTGCTTGTAGTACAGATTTCACATTTATACTCTTTTTATGCTCCTCCTTTGTGTGTATTGAATCTGATGTATTGAATGTCATGCAATTTCGTTCTTTTCGCTCTTTAAAGTTTCGTTCTTAACGGCAAAAGCGTTTGCTGTGGTTTCCGACTCTCGTTCTTGGGAACGAAAATGATTTCTATTTAAGTTTTGGCTTCTTGTTCAAAGCGGTTTGTGGGCCTCGCATAAAAATGAATGAAAGCCTCGAGCCATGGCTGTTGGGTATGATGCACACCCAAATAGCATTTTAAGCAGCAAATATGACGTTTATCCCCATATTTCGTCACCATGCAAATCGCGGCGATAAGCAATTTATGTCGCAAACACGTCGTTAGTTGTGCCAATGAAACGCGCAACGACACCCATAGTGGGGAACACTTTTCAGCGGTTTGCGGCGCCGCAATTATAACGACAGGGACGTAATTAGTTTCCTCAAGCTTTATGCGAGCGTCATCTGACGGCATTATATCACACAAATCATCGAGCGGGTTTTCTTTCTCCCTCGAATGGTTACTTAGCTTGTTAGTAAACAGAGATGAACAAATAAAAACGTAAACAGAAAGCAAACAAGAAACATGGCGATAAATTAATGGAAACTTTTGTGGAGTATTATTTGATAATGGACTTTTCCTCCGATTGCATGTCGTGATTTTAGTTGCCATTAAAATTTTTCGACAATATTGGATCTGAAAAATTAAACAGATTTTAATGGGCCATCAAATTATTTTATTTTTAACCAAAAATTTCTTTAATTTTATTTTATCGGTCAAATTTTTTTTTCTTTTGCAATGAAATTTTGATGCCAATAAAATTATGCTGTTTCAAAAATGTCTGCTATCCACTTTTTATGCAATATCCTTCAGTCATTAGCCTGAAATAAGAAATTTAATTCTCGAAGCGAAATCGTTTGCATCAAATGTCAATGGGAAATATGGCGGCTGAAGGCATCAATTTTTTTTTGTGTTTCTTAGACGGGGGGCTTTAATGAAACTCTAGTGGCAACAGGGTCGACACTTTTTCCTTCACGCGCTACTTGAAAGCGAAACTGGCATTCAGGTTCCACAGCTAATCAAAGTTTCGACCCGAAAACCATCAAATGCTGATCTATCGCTGCAGGATTTTCATGAAGCGAATGTTGCCCCAAAGACGAACCATCGATCACCAATTTCCCCACTAAAGCAATTGTGGCTTTGCAGACGCATTATTAATCAGTGCGTCGCTCTCGTTACTTCTTACGCTTCTTGTACGCGGATGTGAATTATAAGTGTAAATTTTTAGCCCCGATTGCGTAAATTGCTGCATTTTAAAGCAGCAAAGAACAAATCTCATGTTCCCGTACTTTTCGATGCTATTTGGGCACACATATATAAGTATGTATTTCATTAGTAAGAGAGCGATATTTCGCTCCCAGCATTAAAGTTTTGTTCAGGGTTGTGACTTTTGATTTTCGAAATCGTAGTAAATCGGCCGAAAAATAGTAGTAGAATCGATGAAATAGTAATAAATTTATGTAAAACCTTCGTCATTATATATATAACTAATTTGAACGAAAGACTAGAAATGGGAGCGTTTTGAACACTGTATGTATGATATTTATTTCATACTTCTCTTATCATAAACCAATTATAAATAAAAACATAACAAAAGCTATAATTGCCAATCTGGCAATTATTGAAAACCCGTATGGTGATTTAAGTGAACAGCGAACAGTTGTATCAAAATTCCACTTTGAAGTCAAATTTTCCAATAAGATTTTTTAAAATTTATTCCAATCGGATTTTCATGTATGGGTGTTTTATGTAGAATCATATCCCAAATAACTTTTGTTCTTGGACTTTTTTGATAAAATTCACCGTTTTTGAGATATTCAGAAAAAAAGTTTTCGTTCGTATGTGGGGTACCCCCCCTAATGGTCCATTTTTGCCCATTAAGGAACTTAGCCTCACATTTTACGAAAAACGGATCTGTGCAAAATTTCAAGTCTCTAGCTCAATCCGTGCGCCCGCAATCCGCGCCACAGACAGACGGACGGACAGACGTACGGACGGACAGACGGACGGACGGACGGACGGACGGATGGACATGCTAAATTCAACTTTTTTTTATCATTCTAAACACACTGGTGTAATTCTTTTTTTGTGTGATGACGGGATCTTGGCGTTACAAACGGTAAGGCAAATCTAATATACCCTTTGGTTTCACCATACGGGTATAATTATTATACCCGTGTGGTGAAACCGAATATCTCAAAAACGGTGCATCTTATCAAAAAAGTGCAAGAACAAAAGTTATTTAGGATATGATTCTACATAAAACTCCCATATATCAAAATCCGATTGGAATAAATTAAAAAAAAATCTAATTAGAAAGTTTGACATCAAACTGGAATTTTGATACAACTGTTCGCCGTTCACTTAAATCACCTTTTTTCAATAATTGCCAGCGTGGCAATTATAGCTTTTTTTATGTTTTAAATAAAAATTTATTTCCTTAATTTTCTTTTCACTAAAATTTCTTACTTAAATATCTATTGGCGATCGTTGTAGGCGGATCCACGTCTTCTGGCCGTCTCTACGAGACAGACACCTGCTTTTTTTAAATTACACGCAAATTCTTAAAATTTCACAAAATTTTTTAATTTTATTTTGTAATTTTTATGTTGAACATAGGAAATTTCACAAAAATTTTTACTGTGTACATTTCACGGTAAAGCCTAAATGGCGGGACCAGATATGTAACCTCTCCCCCGTTAAGAACAAATGTTCTCCTGAATTTTATTGCTTTTAAAAATGCCTTGACTTGTAGTTTTTAGGAAAATTTTAATTTGTTATTTCTTTTCTTTAGTTTCATAATAATAATTACGATGACGTTTAAAATAAAGATGACAGTGGAGCTTATGACATAATTAATATTTCTATGAATTTTTAGCAAATTGATATGGTTTAAATTTTCAAAGTTGTTCGGTGATATTTCTTTAAAATTAGGAAGTTTCATGAAATTCAATTTAACATTTTCATAATATAAAAATCTTTCCTTACATCTTACATTATTACAGTAGAATCCCGATAATTCGTATTTCAAGGGACCAGCAAATTCATACGAATTAGCGGGATATACGAATTATCGGGGTACGAATTATCGGGATTCTACTGTATTACTAAAAGTTTCATTTAATATTTCAATTGTACAATTATTTATTACTATTAGGAAGTTGCGATTAAACATTACTTCTCGATCGTTTATTATCATTTATTGATAACTAGCTTGCATACCCGTCGTTGCCGGGTTAAGAATTTATAAACTTTTGAAAAAAACCTTACACTTGCAGGACTCTCCGTTGCGAATTAGTCTAATCAGATTCGTGACCAGTGACCCAGAAAACCCCTTAATGCCAATTTTTCCCGGGAAAAGCGGGAAAATGATATTTGCAGGACCTTCTAATTCAAGTCTTGAATTTCTAACACCGAATTCGTGATCAGTGACCCCGAACACCCCTAATGCCATTTTTCCCCGGAAAAAATGGGGAAAAGGATGTTTGCGTTATCCTTTCAGGACCTTCCGTTTCGGGTTTTGAAAATCTAGCACCGGATTTGTGATCAGCGATCCCGAAAACCCCCAAGTGAAACTTTTCAGCCTCCTATTGAGCAGGATTCATGGCGAAAATCACGATTTAAAAACACCCAAACCCCCTTTACCCCCCGTTTACCCCCCATTTACCACCAGTTTACCCCCTTGGCGATAAAATTGGTTGGGACATACTGTGAAAGTTTCAAGTTTCTAACTTCAGGGGTTTGGGCGGAACGTTGATGAGTCAGTCAGTCAGTCAGTCAGTCATTTCTCATATTTTTACAAATTATTGTACTATCGTCTATCATTTTGACATCAGTTAATTTGTTTTCTTTTAATTCGCAATTATTTCGAGTTAACAAATTTTGGGATGTCTTTAATTCTTTAAAATATTGTACTTCGTTACTATACTTATATTTATTGTTATTAATTTCGATAACATAGAGTAAGTTCGGATATTGTGGTATAGGCGGGTAATGTGGTACACCATCATTTCTTGGATATGAGATGTCGCATCGCAAGATCAAACATACAAAACTGTTTTTTGTGAAATTCGGTAACCATTGTTGGTGTTGACAAGTCCATGTTTTATCAGGTTATACCGGAATTTTCTGAAATACGTTTTTGAGCCCAATCAAAATTTTATTATCTCCACATTCAAGTGAATCTCGAAAGCCAATATTAAGTTGTTTTTTTAACTGTGAATCAGTGAACGATTATTTAGACAACACATTTGATTTTTGAAAGGATCATTTTTGGATTGATGCGAATTTGACTAAGAAATCATTTTTTTGGTTTGTCATGGTGAAAACGGCTAATGTGGCATACTATTTATACCCGTATAGTAAAACCAAAGGGTATATTAACTTTGCCTTACCGTTTGTAACGCCAAGATCCCGTCATCACACACAAAAATGAATTACACCAGTGTGTTTAGAATGATAAAAAAAATTGAATTTTGCATGTCCGTCCGTCTGTCTGTCTGTCTGTCTGTCCGTCTGTCCGTCTGTCCGTCTGTCCGTCCGTCCGTCTGTCTGTGGCGCGGATTTCGGGCGCACGGATTGAGCTAGAGACTTGAAAGTTTGCACAGATCCGTTTTTCGCAAAATGCGAGGCTAAGTTCGTTAATGGGCAAAAATGGACCATTAGGGCGGGTACCCCCCATACGAACGAAAACGTTTTTTGCGAATACCTCAAAAACGGTGCATCTTATCAAAAAAGTCCAAGAACAAAAGTTATTCAGGATATTGTTCTACATAAAACTCCCATACATCAAAATCCGATTGGAATAAATTTTAAAAAATCTTATTGGAAAGTTTGACTTCAAAGTGGAATTTTGGTACAACTGTTCCAATTTTGATACGAATATCACCATACGGGTCTCCAATGATTGCCAGATAGGCAATTATAGCTTTTGTTATGTTTTTTCCATACAAATATTTAATATTTGAATGGAAGAAACAGTATTCTACATTACCCACCTTAAATATTTGTATGGAAGAAACAGTATACCACATTACCCGCCAATTTTTTGAAGAACTACTTTTTCAGATAGTGTACTTTTTTGATCATATTTTGGTTTTTATGTTTATGATTGGTAACATTGCTTTGGAATTTTATAGGCAAGCCTCTGGAGGTATCGTAAACGAAATTCTAACATAATTGCTTTTAAAACTAGTGATTTATTATGAAAATAAAAGAAGGTGTACCACAATACCCGAACTTACTCTAGTTGTCTTCCATTATCACTTCCATATTTTCCTTTGTTTGTATTGGTGCACGGTAAAAAATCTTGGAGTAAATTCCAATCAAAACTGGATTACGCTGGACCTATATGTAATCCAATGGAAAATTCTAATCCAATAATATGGATTGGAAATTTTTATAAATTTATTTTTGGTTTAATTCAGTATTAAAGTCTAAAGTTTTGATTAAATTGTAGACATTAATGTTAAAAGTACTTAAGTTTGATACATAATAAAAAACTGTTCAAATATGACTGCAAAAAAGGCTAAAATATTTTCAAAAATTCGCATGTATTAAATTCCAATCCAAAATATGTATTAAGATTTCGTCAATATAATTTTTGGATTGAAAAATACTCCAGGATTTTTTGCCGTGTGTAATTAATTTTAAATCTTCTAAGTGTTTAATATGATCCCAGCAAGCGCGAGGTAAGCACTTTATTCTAATTCAAATATTTGTGTTGGTGACTATGGCACTGTGTGTGTTATGTACTCGCCGCTGCCGCATGAAAAAAATAAAAACTAAAGCAGTACGCACTGGAACCAAAGGTGCCTTTGGAGGGTTAGACCTTACCGATAGACAATGTTGGCACGATTTTACCAAGGTTTCTATTTCAGCATCCATCTTCGGCCACCATACATACTCTCGCGCTTTCGATTTCATCTTACAGATACCTGGATGTGATTCATGTTATTGTTTGAGTACTTTAATTGTTTGAACACAAATTGCAAATGCTTAACTCATTTTGTCTAATCTTATAAAGACGTATGTCCTCGTCAACATCACCTTCAGGCCACCCATTTTTAAGGAACGAACTAATTTTAAGTAATACGTCATCTCTAGACTTTGCCTCCTCGATTAATTTAATCGAGATGGGAGGATTAATCAACCCGTGGACATAATTTAATTGCAATTCATCACAATTCTCGAAATATTTATTAGCGAATTCGTCATATGGAATGGGTGAGCGCGAAAAATAATCTGCAATGTTGTCCTTTGATGCTGTATGTTGCACAGTGAACTGATATCCTGTTAAAGCTAAAGCTATTCTTTGCAACCGGTTCGCTGCCATAACTGGAATTCCCCTTTTTTCTCCAAAAATATGGGTTAGCGGTTTGTTGTCAGTGACTAATACAAATTGTCAACCAAACAAATAATGATGAAACCGAAATAAATAGCAGGTGCTTCACGATCAAGTTGAGAATAATTTTGCTCACTAGGCTTTAATTTCCTAGAAGCAAATTCAATTGGTTGTTCAGTGCCATTTTCCTGTACTTGTACACGGTAAAAAATCTTGGAGTACTTTTCAATCAAATTTGGATTACATATAGGTCCACTCCAAAACAGGATTAGATTTTAATACATTGGTTGGATTAAAAAAAAAAATTTTAATCTTTTCTATATTGAATTGTAATTTAAAAATGCATTTGATTTTTCTAATACAAATTAGATTAAAAAGTAATACTGTTTGATTACAATGGTCTAATACTTTTCGATTACAATTTAATCCAACTTTTTATTACATTTATTAATCATATTTGTATTAAAATTTAATTATAAATGATATTGGATTTCAATCAAAGAAAATATTAGAAAGTAATAGCCTATAATTTTATACTTACCGGTGACACAAATCTGAAGAATCCAAATAAAAGTATTTTATTTTGAATTTTTTATTTTTATTGCTTATAATGAGCGTTTACAATTTTAATATATATATTATGTTTAAATAGTTAATATTAATAATACATAGATTTTAATTACTAATTATATATTTATAAATTCTCTAATTACATGCAGGTAATAAATAATTTCAGTAACTAATACATAAGTTTTATTGGAAATCATATTCAATCTGCGATAAAAATAATTTGTCAAACAATGGGCCGTATTCTGTAATTTCCCATAAAATTACATTTTATGTTATGTTATGATGATAAAATTTTCTCTTCATAAAATGAAAATAAAATTTTACAAAAAATCGTATTCTGTAAGGATTGAATAAAATAATTTTATCGTTCATTTTACGAGCCTTTAACACAGGGCCAGGCAAGCTTTGAAAGTTCTCGGGCATCCACTACCCCTGACAAGCGATTTACTTGTTTATATGGCTTGCTCTCCGAGCCAAGTTCAAATTCTGTTGAAAGCTCTTTTTCATTATTTTTGGTTTTGATACACTGTTAATTGTTTTACTTTACGTTAAAAAAAAGTTTTGATAATGAAAAACTTTTATATGAAATTTCCGAATTACAATCGGAAAATAAAAATAATTTCATAAAATCAAAAATATTAATTTGATCAATTTATATTTTATGGAGTGACTGAAAATGCCTATTTAAATAGTATTCCTTTATTGTTTTAATTTCCTGAAATCATATTAAACATTGCATTCAGGGTTCCCACCCCAAAAGTGAAAAGCGGAGTGTTACTGATCGAAAAATAGTAGTGTCAGAGGGATTTCAGTAGTGTCAACTTTTTTAACAGTCGTTTAGAGTTTTATTGAGACAACACATTTTGTGTGTTACCGTCTAATGTTTTATTGCATATCATTACATCAGTACATTTTTATACCCGTATGATGAAAACAAAGGGTATATTAGATTTGCCTCACCGTTTATAACGCCAAGATCCCGTCATCACACACAAAAATGAATTACACCAGTGTGTTTAGAATGATAAAAAAAAGTTGAATTTAACATGTCCGTCCGTCCGTCCGTCCGTTCGTATGTCTGTCCGTCCGTCTGTGGCGCGGATTGCGGGCGCACGGATTGAGGTAGAGACAAATTTTGCGCAGATAGTTTTTTCGTAAAATGCGAGGCTAAGTTCGTTAATGGGCAAAAATGGACTATTAGGTTTTTTGTGAATATCTCAAAAACGGTGCATCTTATCAAAAAAAGTGCAAGAACAAAAGTTATTTAGGATATAATTCTACATAAAACTCCCATACATCAAAATAAGATTGGAATAAATTTAAAAAAAATCTTTTTGAAAAGTTTGCCTTCAAAGTGGAATTTTGATACAACTCTTCGCCGTCCACTTAAATCACCATATGGGTTTTCAATAGTTGCCAGATTGGCAATTATAGCTTTTGTTATGTTTATTAACTAAGTATTATATGAGGCGTTAAAAGCTAGAGTAGACCAACCCACATGTCGAAATCGTGAATTTATTTGTGTTTGAATCACTATTGCGAGTGAGTTTCTAGATAAAAATGTTTGTATGCACAAAAGAACATTTCAACATTGAGTAATAAAGTCCACACAAATTTTTTTTCCAAAAATGTACAGTAAATAATAGTACAAAAGTGAAAAAGCTTCAAAAACTCGATTATGTGGGTTGGTCCACTCTAGCTTTTAACGCCTCGTATGCAGAGCCGTATTAACAAGTTTGAGCGCCCTGGGCTAAATAAAATTTTGCACCCTTACATAGTTTATTGTAAAAATTCAATTTTATTTTTTAAAATATTCTTTAATTCAAAACACAGTACTAACTTAAATTACAGATACGCTAAATATAAAGAAAATTAAAAAAAAGCAATCAAAATTTCATCGCCTCAGATCGATGGTGCCCCTGGGATGTAGCCCAATTAGCCCTATGGTTAATTGGGCCTTGCTCGTATGTCCCTTTTGTTCAAGAATTGAGTGCGTTTAGTCAGTCACTTTTTCATAGGGAATGCCTAAAGTACTTAAATATTTTAGATAAAGAGTCTGAATGATTACATATTACATATTTTTGAATTTTCCCCAGATAAATGAAATTTTCAAATCTAGAAATTAACTTTCTTTGTAGCACGTTTTTTATATGGCGAAAACAAGCCAATTTGAGCCTCGAAGTTGCCCTTGGTGCACATGGCTGCAGAGCGCTGCTTTAACATAAAAGATTTAGTACATTTCTGTGTGAATTCTATTACTTTTTGAACAGCTGGTCGAGTGACAGTAAAAAAAATTCGAAGTTTTGTTTGCTTTAAAGATTTTTTTTGCGGAGAAAGCTAAATAATTCGACTAAATGTCAGACAAAAATTATACCAACATCCATTTTTTACTTTGTTTTTGTTGTTGACCGTTATTTTATAATTATTTTTGTGATTGTATAACTAGGCTTTTCGGTCGAAATTTATATTAAAACTAGCAGACCCTACGAATGCCAGCTTAAAGTTTTTTGTATAAATTTTAGGATGCAAAAAAACCATAAATAATTTAAAAACTTTTGGGAAAAAATATTATTCTTACAGGACCTTGCGTTTCGAATTTTGAAATTTCAACAACAGATTCGTGATAAGCAGCCATGAAAACCTCCTAAAGCCAGTTTTTGCGAGAAAAATTGGAAAAAGGATATTTGCGTTATCCTTACAGGACCTTCCGTTTAGACTTTTTAAAAACTATTGCCGGATGCGTGATCAGCGACCCCGAAAATCCCATAATGCCAATTTTTCCGGGGAAATTTTGGAAAAAGAATATTTTCGTTATCCTGACAGGACCTTCCGTTTCGATTTTTAAAAATCCCACTGCAGAGCTGTGATCAGCGAGCTCAGAAACCCCCTAATGCAATTTTTCCGGGGAAAAATGGGAAAAAGGATATTTTCATTACCCTTACAGGACCTTCCGTTTCGAGTTTTGAAAATCTAACACCGGATCCGTCATCAGCGAACCCAAAAACCCCATAATGCAATTTTTTTCTCGGATAAAATGAGAAGGATACTTCGTTATCCTTACAGGTCTTTCCGTTTCGAACTTTGAAATTCCAACACCGGATTCGTGATCAGCGACCCCAAGAACCCCATAATGGCAATTTTTCCGGGGAAGAATATGGAAAAAGGATATTTGCGTTATCCTTATAGGACCTTCCGTTTCGAATTTTGAAATTCCAACACCGGATTCGTGATCAGCGACCCCAAAAACCCCATAATGGCAATTTTCCCGGGGAAAAATGGGAAAAAGGATATTTGCGTTATCCTTACAGGACCTTCCCTTTAGCATTTGAAAAATCGAACACCGGATTCGCGTTCATAGACCTCGAAAATCCCTTAGTGGCAATTGCATCAAGAAAAATTGGAAAAAAGACATTTGCGTTAATCTTGCAGGACTTTTCGGTTAGAATTTTGAAATTCCAACACCGGATTCGTGATCATTTTCCGGGGAAAAATGGGAAAAAGGATATTTTCATTATCCTTACAGGACCTTCCTTTTCGAATTTTGAAAATATAATACCGGATTCGTGATCAGCGCCCCCAAAAACCCCCTTATACAGATTTTTCCGAGGAAGAACGGGAAAAAGGATATTTATCCTTACAGGACTTTTCGTTTCGAATTTTGAAAATCTAATATCGGATTCGTGATCAGCGCGCCAAAAACCCCCTTATACCGATTTTCCGAGGAAAAACGGAAAGAGGATATTTATCCTTACAGGACTTTTCGTTTCGAAATTTGAAAATCTTATATCGGATTCGTGATCAGCGATCCCAAACATAAAGCCAATTCTCCCGGGGAATAACGGGAAAAAGGATATTTCCGTTATCCTTTCAGGACCTTCCATTTAGAATTTTAAAAATCTAACACCGGATTCGCGGTCAGCGACCCCGGAAACCTTATGCCGATTTTTCCCAGGAAAAACGCGAAAAAGGATATTTGCGTTATCCTTACAGGACTTTCCGTTTCGAATTTTAAAAATATAACACCGGATTCGCGGTCAGCGACCCCGGAAACCTTATGCCGATTTTTCCCAGGAAAAACGGGAAAAAGGATATTTGCGTTATCCTTACAGGACCTTCCGTTTAGAATTTTGAAAATCTAATACCGGATTCGTGATCAGCGCCCCAAAAACCCCCTTATACCGATTTTTCCGAGGAAGAACGGGAAAAAGGATATTTATCCTTACAGGACCCTCCGTTTCGAATTTTGAAATTCCAACACCGGATTCGTGATTAGCGACCCCAAAAACCCCATAATGGCAATTTTTCCGGAGAAAAATGGGAAAAAGGATATTTGCGTTATATTTACAGGACCTTCCGTTTCGAATTTTGAAAATATAATACCGGATTCGTGATCAGCGCCCCCAAAAACCCCCTTATACAGATTTTTCCGAGGAAGAACGGGAAACAGGATATTTATCCTTACAGGACTTTTCGTTTCGAATTTTGAAAATCTAATATCGGATTCGTGATCAGCGCGCCAAAAACCCCCTTATACCGATTTTCCGAGGAAAAACGGGAAAAAGGATATTTATCCTTACAGGACCTTTCGTTTCGAATTTTGAAAATCTAATATCGGATTCGTGATCAGCAACCCCAAAAACCCCATAATGGCAATTTTTCCGGGGAAAAATGGGAAAAGGATATTTTCATTATCCTTACAGGACCTTCCGTTTCGAATTTTGAAAATCTAATACCGGATTCGTGATCAGCGACCCCAAAAACCCTATAATGCAAATTTTTCCGGGGAAAATGGGAAAAAGGATATTTTCATTATCCTTACAGGACCTTCCGTTTCGAATTTTGAAAATCTAATACCGGATTCGTGATCAGCGACCCCAAAAACCCTATAATGCAAATTTTTCCGGGGAAAAATGGGAAAAAGGATATTTTCATTATCCTTACAGGACCTTCCGTTTCGAATTTTGAAAATCTGCATAGCTAAAAACCTGCTCCTGGCAACGCAGATCATTTTGCAAAAAACCGCGTAAAAATCGGTCCAGTAGTTCTTGAGTTTTGTAATCTCAAACCAACCAACCAACAAACAAACTTCCATTTTTATATATCTATATACTCGTATTTAAAAGGCAAAGCGATTTTGTATGGATTTCTTTCGACAGAGCTCCTGGAGTTCCTATTGAACCGATTTTGATGATTTTTTTTTTAAATGAAAGCTCTATAGCTGTAGATATGTCCGTTTTACTTTTTTCCCCATTTTTAATAATACTTTATTAGTAATTTGCCTTTCAAAATTATAAATATGCCGCTAACTAAGTCTTCAATGTTAAAACGACATTTCGTACTGTTCGATTAGTGCAGTGAGTTAGAAGTTGGACTACCATGCGCCAGGCCCGGGTTCAATTCTTATCGATGACAAATTCTTTTTTTTTTCTTTTCAAATTTTTTTTTTTGATTTTTTTACTTTTATTAATATATTATTACTTAATTTATCTTTAAGTTTACATTTTTACTCCTGAATAAGTGTTAGACTACAATGCGCCAGATGTGCGGGTTCGATTCCGAGTGGTGACAAAATGTTTTTTTTTTACCTTAAATTATTTATATTATACTTCTTTAGGCGCGTTGGGCGATTTTTGGATGGGTAAAATCTTATGAGTTCGCGTCACCGACATGCTAATTTAACAGCTTAAGAATGCTGATTTGCTTTCATTTGATTTTTTTATAAAGAAAAAATCGATTTTTTTTTGGAAGACAGTACAGAGCAAAATAAAATTAGCGAGGAAATTTCTGAATAGCACATAACTTTCTTACACAATAAAAAAACGATTTTTTTTTTGGAAAATATCATACAGCAAAATAACAAAAAAAACGATTTTTTTTGGAAAATATCATACAGCAAAATAAAATTAAACAGAAAATTTCTGAACACCAGTTGACTTATATGACAAAAAATCGATTTTTTTGGAAAATATACAGCACAATAAAATTAAACAGAACATTTCTGAACAGCACGTGACATTCTTATACAGAAAGAATTAAATATCTCTAGCTATTTGTTTTAAAAGAAAATCATGTGCTGCTCAGGAATTCAAACCTTAATATGCATATTGACTTTTATTTCTGCTCATTAGCATATATTTTCAAAATTTCAGGTTGAAAAATATATAGGTATAAATACACGACAAAATTACCTTACATATTATTGTTTTCACTTCTGTTGGTCCCCCATGACTGCCTGTTTTTTATTACTTAATTTATCTTTAAAATTTATATTCTTACTACTGAATAAGTGTAAACTACATCGCGCCATTCTGAGCGGTGGCAAAATATTTTTTTTTTGTTGAAATTGAGTTTTTTAAACGTAAAATTAAAAATATCTGTTACGCATCGTCTTTTATTGGAAAAAGTGAAAACCATCTTCTCTATATATAAAATCGTTTAACCTGACGCTAGCCCAAATCCATGAAGATAGACTTGAAACTTTCAGAATATGTCCCAACCATCGCGTAGGCGCTCACTAAGGTGAGATTTTCCGAAATTTTACCCCTAAGGGGGTGAACGGGGAGTAAAGGGGGTTTGGGTGTTTTTAAACCGTGATTTTCGCCATGAATCCTGCTCAATAGGAGGCTGAAAAGTATCACTCGGGGATTTTTGGGGTCGCTGATCACGAATCCGGTGTTAGATTTTCAAAATTCAAAACGGAAGGTCCTGTAAGGATAATGCAAATATCCGTTTTCCCATTTTTTCCGGGAAAAATGTCATTAGGGGGTTATCGGGGTCGCTGATCACGAATCTATATATTTAAAAGGCAAAGCGATTTTGTTTGGATTTCTTTCCGCAGAGCTCCAGCGGCTCCGATTTCGATGATCCTTTTTAAATGAAAGCTCTATAGCTGTAGATATTTTAATAATACTTTATTAGTTATTTCCCTTTCAAAATTATGAATATGCCACTAACTAAGTCTTCAATGTTAAAACGACATTCCGTACTGTTCGATTAGTGCAGTGAGTTAGAAGTTGGACTACCATGCGCCAGGCCCGGGTTCAATTCTTATCGATGACAAATTCTTTTTTTTTTCTTTTCAAATTTTTTTTTTTGATTTTTTTACTTTTATTAATATATTATTACTTAATTTATCTTTAAGTTTACATTTTTACTCCTAAATAAGTGTTAGACTACAATGCGCCAGATGTGCGGGTTCGATTCCGAGTGGTGGCAAAATGTTTTTTTTTTTAATTTTTTTTTGACCTTAAATTACTATTTTATTTATATTATACTTCGTTAGGCGCGTTGTGCGATTTTTGGATGGGTAAAACCTTGAGTTCGCGTCACCGACATGCTAATTTAACAGCTTAACCCATTTTTCGCCGCTCTTAGACGCGTGGGAATTTTTCCATCAAAATTCGTGTGGAAGCTACTTTTGGGTCGAATATGACTTTCAAAAAGTTTCAGAATTTTCCGACCCACAGTTTTCCGGAAAATTGTGGTAAAAATTCTTAACCACGACAAATAGCCAATACTCTGATATGCTCAATATGTGGTATTTTTTCCAGAAAAACGTGAAAATTTTTATTGATTTTGGAATAAAAATGATCTAAGGGCTCAACCCCTTACCGCTTTGCGGTACATTCTTCGAAAAAATAAACAAAAATGTGAAAAAGGTTTTGTAGTACGAATTCTTACCAATGGCGAGAAACGAGTATTTTTACGTTTCTGGGAGGGTTTTTGTCTGTTTTGTGGCCAAAAGTGGGAAAATCCAATTACCCAATCAACGAAAAAGTAATTTGATGAGCTTTGATGAACATTCAAAGTTGTGGTAAGAATTCTTACCGGGTGGTGAATAAATGGGTTAAGAATGCTGATTTGCTTTCATTTGATTTTTTTATACAGAAAAAATCGATTTTTTTTGAAGACTGTATAGAGCAAAATAAAATTAGAGAGGAAATTTCAGAATAGCACATGACTTTCTTACACAAAAAAAAACGATTTTTTTTTTGGAAAATATCATACAGCAAAATAAAATGAGACAGAAATTTTTTTTTGGGAAAATATATACAGCAAAATAAAATTACACAGAAAATTTCTGAACAGCACGTGGCATTCTTATACAGAAAGAATTAAATATCTGTAGCTATTTGTTGTATAAGAAAATCATGTGCTGCTCAGGAATTCAAACCTTAATATGCATATTGACTTTTATTTGACATTTACTGCTTATTAGCATATATTTTCGAAATTTCAGGTTGAAAAATATATATAGGTACACGACAAAATTACCTTACATATATTATTGTTTTCACTTCTGTTGGCAGTCCCCAATGACTGCCTGTTTTTTTATTACTTAATTTATCTTTAAAATTTATATTCTTACTACTGAATAAGTGTAAACTACATCGCGCCAGGTACGGGTTCAATTCTAAGCGGTGGCAAAATATTTTTTTTTGTTGAAATTGAGTCTTTATTGGAAAAAGTGAAAACCATCTGCTCTATATATAAAATCGTTTAACCTGACGCCCAGCCCAAACCCCTCAAGATAGAGACTTGAAACTTTCAGAATATGTCTCAACCATCGAGATTTTTCGAAATTTTATAGCTAAGGGGGTGAACGGGAGGTAAAGGGGGTTTGAGTGTTTTTAAACCGTGATTTTCGCCATGAATCCTGCTCAATAGGAGGCTGAAAAGTATCACTCGGGGATTTTTGGGGTCGCTGATCACGAATCCGGTGTTAGATTTTCAAAATTCATAACGGAAGGTCCTGTAAGGATAATGCAAATATCCGTTTTCCCATTTTTCCGGGAAAAAATGTCATTAGGGGGTTTTCGGGGTCGCTGATCACGAATCTATATATTTAAAAGGCAAAGCGATTTTGTTTGGATTTCTTTCCGCAGTGCTCCAGCGGCTCCGATTTTGATGATCCTTATTTTAAAACATAACAAAAGCTATAATTGCCAATCTAACAATTATTGAAAACCCGTATGGTGATATTCGTATCTAAATTCGAACAGTTGTTAAAACAAGATTTTTTAAAATTTATTCCAATCGGATTTTGATGTATGGGAGTTTTATGTAGAATCATATCCTAAGTAACTTTTGTTCTTGCACTTTTTTGATAAGATACACAGTTTTTGAGATATTCACAAAAAACATTTTCGTTTGTATATCGTCATCAACTCAAGCTCTGATTGGTCAATTATAAAATCTCTGCGATGAAAAATCCCAAGTCAAGACACGGTTTTAGCTTGCCCGTGAGGAGGCTGAAAAACTAATTGGGTATTAGAGTGTTTAGAATGATAAAAAAAAATTGAATTTAGCATGTCCGTCCGTCCGTCTGTCCGTCCGTCACTCTGTGGCGCGGATTGCGGGCGCACGGATTGAGCTACAGACTTTAATTTTGCACAGATCCGTTTTTCGTAAAATCCAAGGCTAAGTTCGTTAATGGGCAAAAATGGACCATTAGGGGGGGTACCCCCCATACGAACGAAAACGGTTTTTGTGAATATCTCAAAAACGGTGCATCTTATCTAAAAAGTCCAAGAACAAAAGTTATTTAGGATATGATTCTAAATAAAACTCCCATACATCAAAGTCCTATTGGAACAAATTTTAAAAAATCTTATTAGAAAGTTTGACTTCAAACTGGAATTTTGATACAACTGTTCGAATTTTGATAGGAATATCACAATAGGAATATCACAATAGGAATATCACAAGGAATATTATAGGTTTTGTTATGCTTAAAATTTATGTTTGTACATCTGTCTGTATGTCGGTCGGTATTTCTGTCTGTTTGACTGAATGTTTGTTCCGGCATCACGCAAAAACGGCGCGGCCGATTTTGATCAAACTTTGCACACAGGTACAGTTATTGACAAGAATAAAGGATATGATTCTTTTTGATGTCAATCCCCGTTTCTTCTGATATCTCTTACTCAAGGGTGTCGGATCCAGTTTAATAGCAACCCCTTTCCCTCTCTTGAAACCTCTTTATGCGCTTAAGGGTTTCGGATCCGGTTTTGACCATGAGAGAGGTCAGCCCGCAGGAAAAATTTTTGCTCACTAATATCTACCCTTCTTTTTTATGTATAGTATCTTTTTTCGGACAAAAAACAGTATATTTCACCTAAAAATTTAAAAAAGCAGTAAATCGATTTGAAAAAACAGTATTTTTCGCAGTATAAATTTTATTCAATGAAAATTTGTGTCTTTGCTCTTAATTTCGGCATTTTTATTCTTTTAAATTAACAATGGAAAGCAAAATCAAAGTAACGCGTTCTGAAGAAGGATGAATAATGACAAGACAGTAATCGATGGGGAAAGGAAGAAGCGAATCTATATGACATGTTGCCATAAA
Organism: Chrysopilus asiliformis; assembly: GCA_964034945.1. NCBI lineage: Eukaryota > Metazoa > Arthropoda > Insecta > Diptera > Rhagionidae > Chrysopilus > Chrysopilus asiliformis. The sequence goes on along the minus strand of OZ035960.1, from coordinate 72,411,770 downwards.
TACTTCGCTGTTCGTCGTTTGAATGTATTTACACTTGCCATGTGTTGCCACTGTTTTGTGTTGCCACTGACGTTTTGCATTGCTATTAATAAATTTGAATTTCGAAACGTTAAAGAATTAAAGTTTTCTGAGTATTTAAATACAGTATTTTGGGGAAAAAAGCAATTATGCAGTATTGGAGTCTGAAAAACAATATAATACTGCGAAAAACAGTATAGACACCATCGTTATGTATAGCCCTCACCTGCTATCTTCTGCAATTCTAAAGGGATTTGGTGCTTCAATGTATGACATGAATTAAAAAGAATGACATTTCCCACAATATTGTCTTTCCCCGTGTGGATAACCACCTTTTACCGTTATTGAATATATTGTAAGTAAACAGTACGATTTTGTAATACACCGTTGGGTCAAAAAGAAAAATGTCTCTAAAAAAATTTCCTTATTTTGGGTTAACTATATGCATTTGACTCGAGGCCGAAGGCCGAGTAAAGAGGAAGGCGAGAGCTGAAATATATTTAAATAATTTTACATAACATCTGCATACATCAAATTCCAACAATTCAAGCGCGAGGGGCGAGGCCGAAGGCCGAGTAGTTGTGGAGGCCGTAGGCCGACGGGGGCAGGGAGGCCGAAGGCCGACCTGCGGAAGGGGGATGAACCGCGAAGCGGTTCGGGGCGCAGCCCCTAGTATAGATTAAAACGCTGGGTTTTAACTTTTTTGTTGCTCTAAGTTTCGGTAAATTTATTTCACCATCGTCAGGAGCTATACAGGGTGGTCCGGATTAGGATGTCAATCCATTAACCCTTCATTCTTTGCACAATTTCATGAAAAAAAGTCCACTATACATGTGTTCGGAAATGTACCGTTATCGAACGGCAGCCATTTTAAATTTTCCCGTCGGAATTTTTCCGCACATCACTAACGAGGCTCTCACTGCCACAAATATTAACGGATTTCTATGATTTCTATGTCGTTAGATAGATAATAAAATACTGTTTTTGGATCAATTAAAAGTTTTGTGAAATACTGCAGATTTTCCTAAATAAATGGCTTTAAACAAGATTTTTTTTTGTTTTCAATCCAAAAAATTTGAGAAAGTTGCGTTTTTCTCAAATACTTGCCCTATACTTTTTTTTATTTTTTATTTTTGTATTATTCCTCTGTCAATTCCCCACAAAACGCATATTTAATTTTCATTATACGATTTCTAGTTCCATAGATATAACCAAAACACTACTCCATGTTTCCACTGAAATCAAAATCAGATATTTTTCTTAATGGAATAGGCACTTCCCCGCACTTTTGGACATCGTTTGAAAAAAATACATTAAACAAAACAAAAAACATAAAACAAAAAAACATAAACATAAAACAAAAAAATACATAAAAATACATAAAATTTCAAGATCCATGCACTATCGAATGTAGTAACGGTTGTATTCTTGTACTGTTTTGGAAAAACAAACTATTTCCAATCAAATGGAGGTCACTTCGAAAATCTTTTGTAGTAATTGTTAAATAAAAACGTGTTGTTTTGTTTTATGTATTTTTTTCAAACGATGTCCAAAAGTGCGGGGAAGTGCCTATTCCATTAAGAAAAATATCTGATTTTGATTTCAGTGGAAACATGGAGTAGTGTTTTGGTTATATCTATGGAACTAGAAATCGTATAATGAAAATTAAATATGCGTTTTGTGGGGAATTGACAGAGGAATAATACAAAAATAAAAAATAAAAAAAAGTATAGGGCAAGTATTTGAGAAAAACGCAACTTTCTCAAATTTTTTGGATTGAAAACAAAAAAAAATCTTGTTTAAAGCCATTTATTTAGGAAAATCTGCAGTATTTCACAAAACTTTTAATTGATCCAAAAACAGTATTTTATTATCTATCTAACGACATAGAAATCATAGAAATCCGTTAATATTTGTGGCAGTGAGAGCCTCGTTAGTGATGTGCGGAAAAATTCCGACGGGAAAATTTAAAATGGCTGCCGTTCGATAACGGTACATTTCCGAACACATGTATAGTGGACTTTTTTTCATGAAATTGTGCAAAGAATGAAGGGTTAATGGATTGACATCCTAATCCGGACCACCCTGTATAGTTAATTGATACTAACATTTTATGAACAGAAATAAACAGTTTAGCGAAACATTTTATTGTCAGTTAAATGATCATGGTTTGAATACTAATAAGAAATATTTCGTAGAGCAGCAAAAAAGTTAAAAACCAGGGTTTTTATTTTAGTATAAATTTCGACTGAAAAGCCTAGTTATATAATCACAAAAATCCATTTTTTATATATCAACTTAATCCTTACAGGACCTTTCATTAGAGTTATTGAAACTGAAACGCTGGATTCGTAATCAGCGACCCCGAAAAGCCCTTAATGCAATTTTTTTCGGGAAAAATTAGAAAAAAGAAATTTTAGTTATCCTTACAGGACCTCCCGTTTAGAATTTTGAAATTCCAACATCCAACTCGTGATCAGCGACCACGAAAACCCCCTAAAGCCAGTTTTTCGGAGACAAAATGAGAAAAAGGATATTTGCGTTATCCTTACAGAACTTTCCGTTTCGAATTTTGAAGATCTAACATAGCTAAAAATCTGCTCCTGGCAACGCAGATCATTTTGCAAAAAACCGCGTAAAAATCGGTCCAGTAGTTTTTGAGTTTTGTAATCTCAAACAGACAGACAGAAAACAGACAAACATCCATTTTTATACATATAGATTTGAAATTTCACTCGTTAAACGTCACATTTCAAATGTCAAATGGCATAAAAGATGATAAAATGATTATAAAAGGTACTATCTCGGAGCTTTTATGTTATGAGTCATAACAGGAAAAATTTTATGTTATAGCGCGTAACATAAAATAAAATTGTCCTTACAGAATACCAATCGAGGTAATTATGTTATTTTAAGACATAACATAAAATGATAAAATTTTCGTTATAGAATACGGGCCAATATCAGTGTTGGGCAAAACGGCGTAAAAAACAGTTTTTTACATTTTTCACGTAAAAAACGTTAAAAACTGGTAAAAAACGTAAAAAACCGTAAAAAACGTAAAAAATAGTAAAAAAAACCTAAAAAATGGGACATCGCATTTCCTATAAAGCATGACAGTCTGTTTAAAAGTTTTTCTCAGCATTTTATTAGAGATCCTATAATATAGAGAGTGGACATCAGCACTTAATAGACTGTACTACTAAATAGGACACTAAGTAGGACTACTAAGTAGGACAGTCTATTAACTCAAATTAGAACAGTTGTTTGAATGGAATTTTTCCAGTTTTTAGAATTTCTTGTCCTTTTTTCCAGTTTTTTGAATTTCTTTTCCTTTTTTTTAAATTGGACACAACTTTTTAATTTTTGAAGTGATAACTTCTTTAGGCGCTTTGGGCGATTTTTGGGTGGGTAAAAACTTATGGTTTGGCATCAGTGGAAAGCAAATCCACAAAACGTGACGCTTTCCACATTGGAAAACCTTTCAACTTCCAAAGCTTTAAGCTTCAACTTCCACATTGGAAAACTTTTAAAAAAAGCACCTCAACTTCCAAAGCTTTCTGTTGTGGTTTTTTCGATAATAATAATGAAGACCTCGGTGCAAAAAACGGTCATCTCCACTTTTTCAAATTTTTCAGGAGAGACAAAAAACATATTAGCGTGAAATTTTTGTTCTGGGACAAAGTTAACAATTTACAGTTTAAATCAAGCATGTATTCTTACATCATTTTAATTTGAGATAAACCCATATTTTTTTTTTGAAAAAGTTATAGACATTTTAAAGTTTTGGACATAGCTGTTTCTTGCACCCAAGAGTAAAAAAGCGGTTTTTAAAATTCATTTATGACTACAAAATATAGTCCAGACTTGTTAACTAGCTTTTATTTAGTAAAAAACAAATAAAAAAATAAAAAAATATTCAATTTAACAAAACAAAACTCCCAGAATAAAAAAAAAAATTTTTTGGAAAAAAATTCCGCGTCAAATTATGTGAAACAATGCGTCTTTCCTTTAATAACTTTTTACACAGGCCTCTAAAAAGTATGCTCTTTGCAGCCAAATGTGCGCATTCGTTTATTCTTGCATTTGACATCAATAACTCATTTTCGCAAAAAAGTGGACATTACCGCTTTTTGCACCGAGGTCTTGAATTTTCATTTTAGAAAAACTTTACAATAGAAAAAGTTTACTTCCACAACTGCACGAAAGAAAAACTGCGCTCAAAAGAAAAACTCGAGATATTAAAAAAGTCTGTTGGATTTACCAATTGCGCGTTTCAACTGCAGTTTTTTAATAAAGCTGCTTCTCTAAAAAAGATTTCTCACAGCTTGAACTGGTTGATAACAGCTGCTTTTTTTAATGATCCGGATAACAGGTCCATATGGATCATTAAAAAAACAGCTAATGTATATATGTAATTGTTGCTCGGAGTGGCGATAGATGTGAAAACCAGACTAATGTTAATGATTTTAATTTACAAATTATGAAATATTAATTTTTGATACTACAAATAATTACAAAATCCAAAAAAAATCTGTTATTTCATAGTTTAAGGTTATCACTTCTGTCGGCAGTCCCAATGACTGCTTTGTTTTTTTTTTAAATACTTCAGTCATGAATATTATGCTTTTATTAACCGATTGTAATTATTTTGGTAACTATTTGTGGCAATGAGTGAATTTTTCGAAATTTTCGCGGAGGTTTATCAGTTTTTCGACCATTTTTATACGTCCGGATGTCCACTCTCTAGATTATAGGCTCTCTAATTCAAAAATTGTAATTACAGCTGTATTTTTTTAATGATCCTGTTGAAAGACGGGAGGAAGTTTGTGGGGTTTTGCAATATAAGTTCAGTATAGGGATTCTGAGGGAACTGTCGATAATTATCGACAAGCGAGTTATGTGCACATATTCAACTTTCTTTTAATTGTGTTGGTGGATACAGCACACTAATACAGGTTTGACTTCCAATGCGATTTCCTTCACTCGGGTAACACTAATGGTTTGACGTCTGGAAATCTATTCCACATTTCCAACGTTTTTATCGACATTTCCAATGGATATCACTTGCTTTAAGGTAGAACCTGAATCGTACGTCGATGCGTCCGTCATGCGTCCGTCACGTTGACAGTTCGAGTAAAATCAACGGGCTGCTATGAGTACTCCCCTAATAATACGTTTTCCGATGCGGTAACCGCATAGAGTAGATCGACTTTTTACTTTTACATGCGGCAACGCACGGAAATGTAATTTCGCAAAAAAGTTTGTTTACGATTTAAGCAATTTAAGTATGGAACAAATTGAAAGTAATTGTTTCGAAGATAAACTAATAGAAACAGTGCAAAACAATGAATTAACTCCAGATTCGTTGCCGTACCCAACTGTCACCGCATCGAACTGTCAACCGGACGGACGCATGACGGACGAATCGACGTACGATTCAGGTTCTAGCTTTATGAGGTAATGAAAACAGTGCGTTTTGCGTAAAAGTTTAGCGCACACAAAACACGAAGAGCAGGCGATATTAAAGTTCGATTGGGCCCCACTTCAGTCATGTGCAGAGTCAACTTTTCTATTATTTCCACTGCCACTGCCTGTGGAAGCCTATATATTTCTATGAACCTACAAAACACATAAATTTAAAGTTTTTAAACATACATAAATTACGCTTTTTTACCTTTCTTCGGGTATCGAAAAAGGATCTGACGCGTCCCGTAGATTTCGTCTCATTATTCGCATTTGATTCCTCCTAAAGTAATAATAAACGGGTACTGCGGAATTCATTGTCTTTGGTAAATTATTAAAAACACTATCTAAAGTTTTTCGCGGTACATTTGCGGCTGTCAAATCGAGATTTTTTGGGTTGCTTATTACACTTGCAACTTATAAAATTCACATCGGGTAGGTAAAAAATTCTTCATCGCTGCGGATCTTCAAGAAAATTTCCTAACTTTAAAAAAATTCCCTCTTTTCGATATTCCACTGGCGATAAGTTTCGATTATGCTCAGAATCGGTGTACTGTACACTTATCGCCAGTGGAATATCGAAAAGAGGGAATTTTTTTAAAGTTAGGAAATTTTCTTGAAGATCCGCAGCGATGAAGAATTTTTTACCTACCCGATGTGAATTTTCTAAGTTACAATGCTAATGGTATGTGTGTAAATACATTCTCATTATATTAAATTTGTCATATAGAATTTCTTGACTGAATTTTACCACTTTATCATTGTTATTAAGTTTGTACTGAATTTATACTTAATACTATAGCATCAATAAATAATTGAATTGAATTTATAAGTTGCAAGTGTAATAAGTAACCCAAATATTCTCGATTTGACAGCCGCAAATGTGAGAGAAGTGGACAACGAAAAGTACCGCGAAAAACATTAGATAGTGTTTTTAATAATTTACCAAAGACAATGAATTCCGCAGTATCCGTTTATTATTACCTTAGGAGGAATCAATTGCGACTAATGAGACGAAATCTACGGGACGCGTCAGATCCTTTTGCGATACTCGAAGAAAGGTAAAAAAGCGTAAATTATGTATGTTTAAAAACTTTAAATTTATGTGTTTGTGAGGTTTATAGAAATAAATGGGCTTCCACAAGCACTAGCAGTGGAAATCATTGAAATGTTGACTCCGCACATGCCTAATCAAATTTTAATATCGCCTGCTCTTGGTGTTTTGTATGCGCTAAACTTCTACGCAAACGCACTGTTTTCACCACCTCACAAAGCAAGTGATATCCCTTGGAAATGTCGATAAAAATGTTGGAAATGTGGAATAGATTTCCAGACGTCAAACCATTAGTGTTACCCGAGTGAAGGAAATCGCATTGGAAGTCAAACCTGCATTAGTGTGCTGTATCCACCAACACAATTAAAAGAAAGTTGAATATGTGCACATAACTCGCTTGTCGATAATTATCGACAGTTCCCTAAGAATCTCTATACAGATCTTGTCAAAGCTCTGCTATACATTTTGTGTTTCAATTTCCGGCCTTCGGAATGAGTGTCCGTGTGTTTAAAAACGATTTTTTGATGCAAACTTTAAGATTACGCTTGTTGCTGCAAGAACTAGTCCAAATATATTTCTTTAACCCTTTCATGCATACATTTTTCTATGGAATTAATTTTCACGGTTTTTGGTATCCGAGGGTTTTTGGGGTCGCTGATTACGAATCAGCAGTAGGATTCTTGGCACTTATAACGATGTAGTTATCCATAGCGATGTCGTCAACTTTCCAATAAAATTACCCTCGACTATGACTCTGGCAATGCTGAGCCTTCCAAAACGAATTTTCATAACGACTGCTCTCGGACCAGTCGATAAACACTAATGTTTGAGTTTCGTCCACTTAAGAATGTTGTCTAATTGTTGTCGCGTTGGCAAAAACGAAATAAAATGTTGAATGCGTCCCTTAATTGTCTAAACATCACTCGCATTTCCCTTTTCCTTAAAAAAACGAAATTAAATTCGCCTTTACTTTGTGATCAAGTTGAAATTTTCAAACCGCTGATGAAAAAAAATCTTTCACGCACAGCGAAATGAAAATTACTCTTGCTTGTGGAGGCCAACAGCGGAAACCGGTTGTAGTGCCGAAACAGGGAGGGAAACACATCTTGGCAGCAAGAAAGTGTAATAAAATTGAATTGAATCGAAATTGCTGACAGCAAAAAAAATTTTATTGATTTAACCTCAACCATTTGTGTTTATTTCTGTGACATTTTTTTGTTATGATTGTTAAAATTTTTTCCCAAAAACGTAAAACCTTTTCATTTGGCTAATCCGGGGAAATTCTAAAACGATTTTCGGACACTTTTCTATTTTGTTTTTCAAAGGAAAAGTGTGCGGAAATCCATCTAGAATTGCATAAAAACCTGCCGGCTGGCCGCCCGACTTATATAAATACTTTTCACAGCTAAATATTAGACTTTTTCGAAAGAAAATTGTTATTTGTTCACTTTTCAAAATATGTTGAATTTAAAACAAATTTTAAATTTGCCGCTACTGTCAAGATTGTATTTAAATTTTCGCCGCCAGAGGGAAAATTAACCACCTGTGCACAATAATACCCTTAGCGATCTTTCCAGATCGTTATTTATCGATTTTTGCCAAGAATCCTACTGCTGAAGTCAAAACTTCAAAAATCAAAATGGCGGATCCAATATGGCGGTCAAAAAAGATAAAATTCATTAGATTACGCTGAAAACTAATACGTAATTTTATCTTTTTTGACCGCCATATTGGATCCGCCATTTTGAATTTTGAAGTTTTGACTTCAGATTCGTAATTAGCGACCCCAAAAACCTTTATAAAGCTAATTACCGATGTTTTAACTGTAATAGATTTGCCACAGTTACGTTTAATCTGCAAAATAGCTACTTTTTTGCTCTTTATTTATTTATAAAATGCAGTAATTATAAAAAAAGCGCATATTACTTTTTTTTCATAACAATTGATGTCCTAGGATACTTACGAAATGAATTTAGTCAATATAAGGGCATGAAATATATGTTATAATATTCAAAAACTGAATTAGAAAAGATGTTGTACAACAACACTGCAACAAAGGGTTAAAATAGCCCATATGTCGCAAATCTCTCCACATTATTCACATTAATTAACGTTAAAATGAGTAGGCGGACGTAATGTAATGAAAGGATATAAACAGTTTTTGAACTCCGAGTTTAAAATCTTTTTCACTTTCAAGAGGAAATGCTTTTGAATACTTTTCTGTGTTTGCTGAAGACTATTAACCTTTTTATTGTTCTAAGATGATTTATTTACGAATAATTACTATATTTAGTGAATGGCTACTTATTAAATTTTTTATCATCAATGTTTTAGGTTTTTTACAGTTTTTTACATTTTTTACGTTTTTTACGTTAAAATTGAGGTTTTTTACGCGTAATTTTTTACGCGTAAAAAACTAGGTAAATTACTTTACGTAAAAAACCGGCACAACACTGGCCAATATATGTATACATCATATTATTAATGGGTTACAAGAGTAACGTCATAAAAGAAAAATGGAAAACCAGCAAAAATATTTATCGGGTTTACAAAGATAATTTTTCTCGCCTGGATGGAATATTTCAACGCAGCTTCTAAAAAAATCGCGATCTTCTTCATCTAACAATACACCATTTTCCTTATCTTCAGGTGCTGCAGTATTAAGGGGTTTTCTTTTTTTCCTGTAAAAAAACATATAATTAAGATCTAACATTGACAAGAGCTATATATTTAATACTCACAAAACCTCCAATGGCACTATCTTCGAGCTTATACGTCGGAAAAAGGGTCACGATAGATTTTGCAAGAACAATTTTTTTCTGATTTGAAGGATAATTCCCGTGTTAGCTACGCAAAAAATTTGCACCAAAGCTGACCAGACAGCGGCGGCTACAATCTGTCCAACAATCTGTCCTAACTCTGTCCGTTTTAATTATTTAAAACTCACTCGGAAACAATAATCAATTTCTAGAAACACAATTGGACCATTTAACTAAAGAACAAAAGCTTTACCGACGTTGAGATATATTTCGCGGCATACTTTTTTTTTAAAAAAAACTTACTTCAAAGAAGGTTGAGAAAAATTTATATCACTTTCAGTCACCGCGTACACTATAGTGTACACATTTTTCCGAAGCCATAAGTAATAACGTATACTTGGTAGATTATTGCAATTTTACCAAATTGTCATAAATTTGATGCTTTTTTAAAATATTTATCCCGTTATCATAGAACTGCCGTCTAAATCAGTTACTTTTAGAATTTTATAAAGTGTCGTGGTTCGAATGAAACTAATTATTGACAATTAATTAATCTTTATTACTTTCTTCTACGGAGTATAATAAAGTATTGTATTCATGAAAAATTTCGACCTCTTAATTTTGCCTAAAAAACATTTCCCGATCACTCCTGAGTCGATTGGAGTCATATTTAAAAAATGTCTTTCTGTCTGTCAGTCTGTCTGTCAGTCTGTCTGTCAGTCTGTCAGTCTGTCAGTCTGTGTACAAGATTTCTCAAAAACTAATAGAGCTAGCGCCTTGAAATTTTATAGGCATGTTGGGTCCTGAAAGGGGACGATCCTATCAACTTTTGGTGGAAATCCGTTAACCGGAAGTATCCAAAATGGCGGTTTTTCAAAAATCGCAATTTCGTTTTTCTCGATTTACTCCCAAACTACGCGTTTTTTAGTGGCCTTAAGTATGGTAAAACTTGGAGAAAATAAAATTTCCCACACCTTTGTCTTTAGCTATAACTCGATATCTCAACCTGTTATCGAGATAAACCGTTATTTCCAAAAAAACAGTTTTTTGCGATTATCTCGAAAAATAACGGGTTTTTGCTGACTGAATGTATGAAGTGAATTAATGAGAATGGCATTCTGCACAATTCTGTTTCTTACTGTTATCTGTTATCTTTTACCGTTATTGAGATATTTTCATTAATATGTAAAAAATCATATGTTTGCGAATAATTTGCAAACTAACAGTTTTTCGACAAATCAGTTAAAAGAATAATTAAAGATGTTAACATTTTCTACATTTTTGCCATTTACCGTAAATTGATATCTTTTACCGTTCTCAAGTTATCTCAAATTTTGTACGTTTTTGATATTTTTGGATGAACCAACAATTTATTGGGAGGTCGTCTTAGGTTGACAACGCGACAGGGCTCTAGCGTAAATTGCACAGGGTCGTAGATTTTGTAGAAGAAAGTTTTGTGTTGACCACAACTGATATTTTTTCTTGTAACTTAATTTACTTTACAATCATTCACTTATGTTCACTGACTAAAATTTGCTTGTAGCTTAATTTACTTGACAATTATTCACTTTATGTTCACTGATTGACTCCCGTTTTTCTTCTGCTGGCGTTTTTCATATTCCAACTCCAGCAGCCCTTTAAGCTATTGGCGTCGGTCTACGGAATTCGCAGTGTCAGCGCGTTTTCGTATCACTAGCCGAGACCGTGAACAGCCACTTGTGCATCGTAAGCGTTTTGTTACTTACGATGCCAGCGGTGTCAGGTTTCGCCTCTGGCCAACGGAAACGCTTCTACTGAAGGTGCAGTTTGTGTCTCCGCCAGCCAGGGCCGGCGATGTGATAATTAAGGGGTGACGGTCAGGGCCGTCACTTACCCCCCCCCTAAGAAGTTAGTGTCCGATGGAAAAGGACACTAACGGCTACTGCGAAGTACCCAGCCCGACGCCTTACAATATCATCACATAGTTAAAATTCCAAATTTTCGTAAAAAAAAATTTTCCCTCATAAGTTTTTCTTTTATAAATTCGAAACATTTTTTTTTAAGATAACAAAATCGTTATGAGTTAATATTAATTTAATTGTTCTGAGAATAAGATTGTTTGAATCAAATTTGTTAAAGACTTGTATATGCGGGCGCCGTTGAACGGGGCCACTCCGTGTTTCATGGTTCGCACCACCGCCGGTGGCGCACCGTAAGCGCTACATTATTCATTTATTTTTTTTTATTATTATTATTCCTAGGTGTCCGCAATTCTGCACCGTGACTGATGCCGTTGCACTCTTTATTATTTAATATATATATACTTGTATATTTCCTCATTATGGGCGGGAAACCCTTTATTTGAAATGCACGGTTCATTTTGTCAATCGGCCAGTTGCTGTAATTTTTTTTTTTTATTATTAAATATATATATATAGCGCTCACGGGGGCGCCCTCGGGGCTCATGGCTAATTTGAAATGGGCGGCCCCACTCCCGGAATTTACTAGCATGAGATAGAATTTACTTTCATTACTTAAAAGAGCCAAAAAAATTTTTTTTTCTTTTTTTTTTTAAATTGGGTTCAATTGGAACCTGCAAGTTAGATTTCGTCTCCATAGTGACACAATTTAGCTCTCAATTTAGAATAGCAGAGTGGTGTCACGAATCTAGGTGGGTTGTTATACTTTGATTTAAGTGAATTGTTATAACTTAATCTAATGGCGTTTTCGACTGGCATGCTCTTTTTGCTCTGAAGTTGCTCTAAATTTGCTCACTCTGAGATCTTGTGTTCGACTGAGATTTTGTGATCGCTCGAAAAAGAGTTACGTGTTCGAGTGACGCAAGTACTCCGTATGCGAGCACTAAAAGAGCATTTTTCGAGCAATTTTGTGATCTGCCTAATGTAGTCAGATTTGAGTTGCTCTTTTGAGGTTAAGGCTAACAAAATCGTGTGGAATCGTAAATGGAAGATATTTATGATTTTGATTTCTTGGATTCTTCTTCATCTAGTGAAGAAGAATTTCATTTGGTCAGAAATATATTAGTGCAGTGTCAACTTAAGGGGAATATATCAAAATTAATTTTAATTTGTTTTATGCTTCTTCTTGTTCTTTGAGAAATGCTCGACTCCCAAGCAGAGGTGCTCGAAATCTACTCGAGATCTGCTCGAAATACCTTGCTCTAAACTGGGGTAGAGCGTGCTCTGAATCTGCCCTGAATCTGCCAGTCGAAAACGTCATAAATGTAATTAATAAGTAGAGTAACTAATGTATGATTACTTATGTATTAACAGGAGTATAATACAATACTACCAACAGTAATATAAAACTTATAGAACATTCTTAAGTGATAGGAACTATAGTACCGATATTATAGTCGAGAACAAAATAGAATATATATAAAAAAAAATAATATGAGGAACAAAAAACACGTATGACTCGACACGACCTTAGGATGTAGCTGTCGCGGTTAGAGGTTCCCCTGATGCTGGTAGGAGGCTTCTGCGATGATCATACGTCAGGTGCTCTCATGGACAGAGTTTTTGTCCCGTCCTGTACTAGCGACCGATGTCCGATCAGGCATTGGTGAGCAATAACGACAACATCAGCGGTAGTGGCGTCTGCGGCGGAAGTGTGAGTGGAAATGTTGGTAATCAACAGAATGTAATTTGCGCTGGCCACAGTAATAGTAGTGGAGCTCAGTGTTGGGCAAAACGGCGTAAAAAGCAGTTTTTTACATTTTTCACGTAAAAAACGTAAAAAACTGGTAAAAAACGTAAAAAACCGTAAAAAACGTAAAAAATAGTAAAAAACCTAAAAAATGGGACATCGCAGTTCCTACAAAGTATGACAGTCTGTTTTTCTCAGCATTTTATTAGAGATCCTATAATATAGAGAGTGGATATCAGCACTTAATAAACCGTACTACTAAGTAGGACAGTCTATTAACTCAAATTAGAACAGTTGTTTGAATGGAATTTTTCCAGTTTTTAAAATTTCTTTTCACTTTTTCCAGTTTTGTTTCAATTTCCGCCTTCGGAATGAGTCTCCTTGTGTTTAAAAACGATTTTTTGCTGCAAACTTTAAAATTACGCTTGTTGTTGCAAGAACTAGTCCAAATATGTTTCTTTAACCCTTTCATGCATACATTTTTCTATGGAATTAATTTTCACGGTTTTTGGTATCCGAGGGTTGTTGGGGTCGCTGATTACGAATCTTAAGTCAAAACTTCAAAAATCAAAATGGCGGATCCAATATGGCGGTCAAAAAAGATAAAATTCATTAGATTACGCTGAAAACTAGTACGTAATTTTATCTTTTTTGATAAATATATGTTATAATATAAAAAAACTGAATTAGAAAAGGTGTTGTACAACAACACTGCAACAAAGGGTTAAAATAGCCCATATGTCGCAAATCTCTCCACATTATTCACATTAATTAACGTTAAAATGAGTAGGCGGACGTAATGTAATGAAAGGATATAAACAGTTTTTGAACTCCGAGTTTAAAATCTTTTTCACTTTCAAGAGGAAATGCTTTTGAATACTTTTCTGTGTTTGCTGAAGACTATTAACCTTTTTATTGTTCTAAGATGATTTATTTACGAATAATTACTATATTTAGTGACTGGCTACGATATAAAATTTTTTATCATCAATGTTTCAGTTTTTTACGTTTTTTACGTTTTTTACGTTAAAATTGAGGTTTTTTACGCGTAATTTTTTACGCGTAAAAAACTAGGTAAATTACTTTACGTAAAAAACCGGCACAACACTGGTGGAGCTGGGTTGAGGTTTGTCTTTCGTTCGTGGAGATCTCCTTGTAGTATGAACTGGGTCGTATGATGTCTTTACTCTATGTCGTTGTTAACGTGTCCTTCCTCACGTGTTAGTTGGTCCTCTCTAATTAAAAAAAATTTATTAGTTGGGGTTGTTATTTGGGTTGAGTTAGCTATAGTTGATTATTAATTATTCTGAATTGAAAAATTATAGCATCCTTTTTTATTAAGTTGGTCACTTCCGAAAACAACTAGAACGGGCCCTCTGTGGCGAGTTTCACAATCAGGTAGCCACCTACAAGATCGCACTGTTCGGTGTTGGTGTTAAATGTGAATTTTCTGTGGAACAAATATACAAGAAGGGGAAGGAGGTAAAGAGTGTTATTCGAGGTTAGTTGTGAATTTCTTTAGTCGATTTACGTGTACCCGTTTTAATTTTCTTCCTTGTTGTATCGTAACGTTTTCGGGGGAGTTTACGATTATGATCTTGTAAGGACCCTTATAAATAGGCGTTAATTTATTAGGACGTGCTTCGTTTTGTATTAGCACGTCTTCTCCAATGTGGAAGGCCTGTGAGTTGACCTTTCGGTCGTGGTAGCCCTTCGATTTCATTTTTGCTTTAATTAGGTTTTTTCGAGCTAATTCAAAGGTTCTTTGGAGTTTGAATCGTAACTGCATGTGGTAGCTTTCGGCGTTATCACAAGGTTCGGGCTTTCTTTGAAGATTCCCTGGTATTTCTGCCACAAAACCGAACAGTGTTTCCATTGGGGTCAGTTTTGTGCCTTCATGCTTTGAGTTATTGTACGCAAAGGCCGCCGTTCTCAAAAATTCATCCCAAATTTGGGGGCTGTCATCCACCAGGCACCTTAGGTAATTTCCGAGAGTGGAATGTTGTCTTTCTACTGTATTTGCTTGCGGGTGATAGGCCGTCGTTTGCAGCTTTTTAATACCTAGTAGTTTGCATATAGATTTGAACATCGCGCTCGTAAAGTTAGTTCCTTGATCCGTTATCAAGACCTTCGGTAACGAGTATCGACTTATGATTTGTTCTACCAGCGCTTGGGCCACGGTGGCTGCTTCTTGGTCCGAAATGGATACAAAATCTACATATCGCGTTAGATCATCTAAAAAGGATAATATATATCGGTTTCCTTTAGGGGTCAGGGGCAACGGTCCGACGATGTCCACGTATACCTTATCGAAGGGTCGTTGAGCCACTTCGGGTACGACTAAAGGCATCTTGATTTTTTTAGCTGATTTATTTAATTGGCATTTTCGGCAAGTCCGTACGTATCTCGCGATTTGCGTTTTCATATTTTTCCATCGGAAATGTTTGCGGATTCGTGCATACGTTTTAGCGTTGCCGAAATGGCCTCCGAATCTAGAGTCGTGGTAGTCCTTTAATATTAGTTTTACCTGATAGGGGTCAGTGACTTCTCTTGCGCCACGAGGGTCAGATGTGGTGGGTTTGGGGTCTTTGCTATTGTTAATGTCGGAAACTGGGGGGGTTGTTTTACTAAGGGGTGGTTTCTGTGGTGGCTTTTTCGTAGGGGGTGTTCCCTGGGGACCGCTCGGGTTTTGTGGGGGATGTGTCGATGCTTGGGCTCGAGTTATTACTAAACAATGCCTTTTATTTTCATTTGCCGCGGAGTTTGGAGGTGGGATTCTAGATAGGCAGTCGGCATTCTGATTGTTTTTTCCGGCCTTGTACAAGATTTCGAAGTCAAATTCGGATAATTTTTGATGAAATCTCGTCATACGGCAAGTTGTGTCTTTTACCTTAAAGATTCCCTTTAGGGGCTGATGATCCGTAATCACTTTGAAATGTCTTCCTAATAAATAGCACTTGAAATTTCGCGTAGCCCAGACTATTGCTAAAAGTTCCCTCTCTGTGGTCGAGTAATTTCTTTCTGCTGGGTTCAGCGTTCGACTAGCATAACTAATGGGGTGACCTTCTTGTTCTAATATGGCTCCTAACGACTCGCCGCTTGCGTCAGTAACGAGTACGAATTCTCTTTGGAAATCGGGGTACGAGAGAACCGGGGGGGACGTTAAAGCGTTTTTTAATCCTTGAAAAGATCCCTCACAATGGTTGCTCCAGTGAAATTTGACGTCCTTTCTCAATAGTCGGTTTATAGGGTTTGCTAATTTTGAAAAATTTGGGATGAACTTGCGGTAATAATTTGCTAGTCCTAGAAATGACTGCACTTGTTTAAGGGTTTTGGGTTGTGGGTATTTTTGTACTATTTCTACTAGTCTAGGGTCTGGACTGACTCCTTGTTCTGAGCAGATGTGTCCCAAATATGTTATTTCCCGTTGTAGGAATTGACATTTTGTGGGTTGTATTTTTAGGTTGGCTTTTCTAAATCGTTGAAAAACTTCACGCAATTTGTCGTTGTGTGTATTTAGATTGTTGGCGAAAATTATTACGTCATCTAAATATACAAAGCAATGGATTCCTTGTAGCCCCGTTAGGATACCATTCAGGAGGGATTGAAAGAATCCAGGTGCGTTTTTTAATCCGAAAGGGATTCGTTTGTATTGGTAGTGCCCGTAGTTGACACTGAATGCCGTTTTTTCTCGATCGGGAGGATCGATTAATACCTGATGATATCCGCTAGCGAGAACGAGGGTGGTGAAATACCGGGAGTGTCCTAAATGGTCCAGTATTTCCTCGATACGGGGTAGAGGGTACACATAAGGGATGCAGACTTTATTCAGTTCTCTAAAATCTACACACAGTCTCAGTTTTCTTGTGCCGTCCTCATTGGTTCGTTTCTTAGGTACCAATATTACAGGGGAGTTGAATGGGCTGATACTCGGCTCGATAATGTCCTCTTGAATTAGGTTTTTAATTTGACGTGCGCACTCCCCAGAATGAGCGGCTGGGATTCGGTATTGTTTTTTGAATATGGGTCTTTTATTTTCCAATAGGGGTAAATTGAAGGTATTCGCGTTAGTATATGAGAGGTTGTCTCCTGGTAAGTGGAAAATATCGCTATACTCGGCACAGAGTTGGGAGATGGTAACTCGTTCTTCGTTATTTAAGTTTTCGTCTAAGGTTATTGATTCCCTCATTAATCCTATCCGAGACGCGTTTTCCTGGACAGCGTATTCTTGGGGAATTTGAGTGTCCGATTTATATACCAGATAGTTCGATAAGGGTTCGGTTTCTAGTTCTAAAGGGGGAAGGGTAATTTGGTTCATGGTGGCGTTTATTACTGCCACGTATGCATGTCCGTCTTGTGGCCTAACTAGGGTGTTGCTAGAAAACACCCCGGGGAAAATTTCTTTTCTAATGCAAACTCTTTCTTCTTCCGTGTTCATAGGTACCATTATGATTTTTTCGGTCCTAGGCTCTAGTTTTTGGAGAAGGTGGTCGTCGTTGCATGGAGAGTGTGGTGGAGAGTTTCCTCGGTCAGTCCACATGCGAGTTATGATTGATTTAGCTTCCATCCCCCCAGCAATAGTCAAAGTTCTTCCGGGGTTATTTATTACGGTATTTGCGTTGTCCGTTGTCTTCATTACTTTGCCTGGGGTTAGTATTACGAGCGGCTGCTGTGAGGGTGAAGATATTGAGGGGGGTGGCTTAGGTGGTGGTTGTATAAGTGGCATACTTTTAGGGGGTGGGTGATTCATCAGTAGGGTCATAGGGGGTTGGTAAATAAGCAGAGACTTGTGAGTTGGGTGTACCAGGGGCAGCGACTGAGGGGGTGGGTCTATCAGGGATAAATACTTAAGGGTAATTGGAGAATTCGCTTGGTCAATCCCCATGCGAGGTTGGACTGATTTAGCTTCCTTCTCCTAAATGATAGACAGTTCCTTTCGAGGGTTGTCTATCAGGGACAAAGATTTAGGGTTGGTTGGAGAGTTCGCTTGGTCAATCACCGTGCGAGGTTGGACTGATTTAGCTTTCTTCTCCTCAATGATAGACAGTACCTTTCGAGGGTTGTCTATCAGGGACAAAGATTTAGGTATAATTGGGGGCAGAGACGGGGGTATCAGGGGCAGAGACGGGGGTATCAGGGGCAGAGACGGGGGTATCAGTGGCAGAGACGGGGGTATCAGGGGCAGAGACGGGGGTATTAGGGGCAGAGACGGGGGTATCAGGGGCAGGGACGGGGGAATCAGGGGCAGAGACTGGGGTAACAGGGGCAGAGACTTACTAGCTAGCAGGGGCAGGGGTTCAGGGGCTGTTTTTTTTATTATCATTATTTTTCCTTCTATTTTTTCTTTGTTTTCTTTAACTAATTTCAGGGCGTGCGTCGCCGCCGATATAGCCGTTTGCATCGCTTGCATCTTGTCCCCCATGTTCTCAGCTATGTTTTCAGCGCGTTTTCTGAATAGGTCACTGTCGATTCCCGTAACCAGTTCTTGGTTTGTAGATGTTTTGTGGGTGATTTTATAGTTTTTTAATACTCTTTCAGGAGTTTTTAAGTTCATGTCCACATGGCCGAAAAGAGACTTTGGTAAGCATTGTTTTAGTGGGCCAATTGTGGGTGCAACTGAGGTTGCGGAATTCGTTATGAGTGTAAGTTTATTTTGTACGCAGTCTATTACTGCTTTTTCCTTCAGAAATGGTATACCCAATATACCGTCCGAAGGTATTGAGTCTGTATCATGGATGATATGAAATTTGCAGTCATATTTGCGACTGCCTATTTCAATCTTTGTGTGGCAAGTGCCAATAGAATTGTTTGCTGAACCGAAAATGCCTCCTATCATTATGGTTTCCTTGACATTAATGGGAATTATTTCTTTTAGTTTGCTAAGTTTTAAAATGTTGCAGTCGGACCCGGTGTCCACCAGCATCATAAGGTTTGGGAATTTTGCTATGTCGACGTTTAGTCTAATATTGTATTTTCCTAAAAAATTCACTTCTTGTTTGGATGGGTCGTTAACTTGTGGTGCTGGGAAGTTTGGTGGGTTGCACGTTACATTGGTTCGGGATTTGGGTTGGCAGTGACCGTCGTGCTCCCGGACTGCCGGTTTTCGTTTCCCTGGTTCTCCAGTTCGGCCTTGTATTTGCGGACACAGATTTCTGTGAAATGGTCGGTTGTTTTACAAAACTGGCAATACAACACACGTTCGTTGGTTATGGGTTTTAAGTCGTTTAGGACTCTTACCTGTTGTTGCGGGCCTCGGCAGCTTGTTCTATCGTGACCGTAAGCGTTGCATTTTGTGCAGAAGGTTTGATTTCCTTTTGCATAGCAATCTCGTTCTTGGTGCCCCCTTTTTCCGCAAAAACTACAGATGATTGGTTGATTGTTGTTTCTAGGGTTTGGCGGGGGAACATTTCTATTTCCGTTAGGGTATCCTCCTGTCCAGTTTCTGTTATAGGGGCCTTGTTGCTGTAGTGGGCTTGGTTCACTTATATTGAGTCGTTTGATGTCCGTTTCGAGGAATTTAGCTTCTTCTTTTATTTCCTCTAGGGTCTTCGCTCTATTTCCTACCAGAAGTTGGCGGATTTGATAATTTATTAATCCCTTCTTATAAGTGGTTACCACTTCCTTTTCGGCTTCCTTCATGAGTCCTTCGTGGCCCGTTGGGTATTCTGCTTCTACTGCATATCTTGTTTCGTCGAGCAGATGCTTCAGTCGGTCTGCATAATCTCCAACACTTTCTCCAGGCCTCTGTTTACTGGATGTCATTTCGGCTCTAACCTCCTCAAATCCTTTTTTCGCGACGTAATTTTTTTTTAATAAATCTAAAGTGTCTTTTACGGTTTCCGGATTTTCCGTGCTTACCAAGTGGTATGCATCGTCCGTGAGCCTATACCGTATACATGATGTAAACGCATTTTTTTCGTCTTCTGATAATCTATCGTTCAAGTCTTTGGCTATGGCTATGAATCTCAGCACTTCATTTGTCAATTTCGGGGAACGTTGTCCTGAGAAAATTGGAATGTACTTGCTGCACATATCCATGTCCTTTTCGTAGCCTTCTGTTGAGTTAGTCATTTTGTAATTTTTCAGTTGTTGGATTTTCAAGTGTTTACTGTTGTTGTCTCCTAGTGCTTCTTTATATTCGTTTAAAGATTTCTGTATTTCTTTCACCTGCAGTTCAGCCTTGCTCTTTTCCTGATCTCTTTTCTTTAATACAGCTGTGAGTTTCGACAGTTGGTTTTTTAGTGAGGCTACCTCTTCTTCTTGTTTGTTCCTTTGGAGATTGGTTGTTATTGCTTGATTTGTCGTAACTTTGTTTTCCGGATTAGTTTCTTCTTCGTATATGTTTACTTGTTCCGTTGCCTCTTTTAATTGCTGTCTTAAACTTTCGATTTCGTCTAAGAGAAATTTTATTTTATTTTTTGTATTTTCACTTTCGTCCTGGAACTGTTTTTCTTCAGATTTTATTGCTTCTATTATTTTAATTATTTGTTTTTCTATTTGTTCGTCTTTTTCTGGGATGTTTTCTAGTGCTGATTCGAACTTTTTAAATTCTTGAGGGGGAATTCTTAGACTTATTTCTGCAGAAAGAATTTCTTTTACGTTTCTTAGTTTTGATTCCGATTTCTCTAAATCTTTTTTTAGTTTGTGGGTTTCTTCTGCTAGGTGTTGTGCCTCTAATTCTGAATCGTTAACCCTTTTGAGTTCCTCCCTTGTGAGTATGTTACTTTCGAAGGGCATTTAATTTGTACGTTAGTTGGGAAATCAACTTCCGAATTTTTAGATAAACTTTTGCAATTTTTGAGAGGAAGGAGAAAAAAAAACAAGAAAAGGTGTTATAATAGGGTTCTACTAGTTTTTTCCTATTGCGGAAATCAATTATGCATTTTCTGTGAATCGATTCCCGAACAGCGTTTAATTCAGATACTGTTAATTAGTGGTGTTTAGAAAAGGATCTTTTTAATTTATCAGGTTTTGTTTGAGTTTTCATTCAGTGTTAAATTTAATTAAATAGTGAGACAGGGAGAAATGGAATTTGACTATCACCTTTGTAGAATGTTACGAAAAAGGAAAAATGGAAATTATAATCGTCATGAATGAAAAGTAAATGAATGAAAAATTCCAGGTATTTGTCACTGATCTTAATACGGAATGGCTACTAAAAGTGGATTTGTTCACTGGCCTTAACTGACTTGGAATATGTTTTTTATTTTTCTCTATTTTCCCTTTTTTTTTTTACTTCCAATATTGGTATGAAAAGAGAATTATTTTAATAGGAAGGGAAAGGGACATTTATATGGATGGATTTTTATAGACGGGGTAAAAGTTACTTTATTATTATTGGTTTATTATTTACGATATTTTTTACTGTATTTATTGAAATTATTTTGTTAAACTTACATAATACACTTTATTTACTATTATCTAAAATATGGAATAATCGTTTGTATTTTGTTTTCTGAAATATTAAAATTCTACTAAATTTCTACCAATATGATTAGATATATATTTTATTTTATTTATCACAATCTATATTGAATTTAATTGTGTGAAGGAATTTTTTGAATTCTGTTCCTAGAGAAAACCTTTTCTTTCTATTACCCTGATATGATTTTCCTTTCTTGGTGTCTCGAACTCCACAAGTTAGGTTTCGTCTCCATAGTGACACAATTTAGCTCTCAATTTAGGATAGTAGAGTGATGTCACTATTTTGACAATTTGGATTTTGATGGACTTCGAGACGACCGGAAAATTTTCAAGCACTGGTTAACCCGAGCCAATCATAGGACTTTTTGCATGTTAGATTTCGGTCCTGTGGAACAGGTACGATTTGGACTCTGAAATTAGCAAAGCAGAGCAGTACCCGTCCACTGAACAAGTTATATTTCGTCAATCGGTGCTACTCTAGCTCGGGGCCCCAGCACTTGTATCAAAATTCGGGCATTTAAGAAAACGAAAAGTCACAATTTTTCGTATAAAATTACTCTATTCTCGTTCAATTCCTTTACACTACACAAATTCACAATATGAAACCACTAATAAAAAAAATTAAAAAAGAATGAAGAAAAAATAGAAATTTTACTTACGTATTCCTGATTTGTTTGCTCCGCTGTTGTTCAGAGTTTTCCTTTCACTTTTTTTTTTTGATCTTAGTTTTAGTTTAGTTTTTCACTTTAATTTTCAATTCTGTTTTTCCACTTATGTTATTTTTCACTTTAATTTTCAACTCTGTTTTTCCACTTATGTTGTTTTTTACTTTAATTTTCAACACTGTTATTCCACTTATGTTAGAAAGTGAGTGAAAACACAAAAACAACAAAAAAAACTTCACCGGCTGCGCCAAATTGTCGTGGTTCGAATGAAACTAATTATTGACAATTAATTAATCTTTATTTTTCTTGTAACTTAATTTACTTTACAATCATTCACTTATGTTCACTGACTAAAATTTGCTTGTAGCTTAATTTACTTGACAATTATTCACTTTATGTTCACTGATTGACTCCCGTTTTTCTTCTGCTGGCGTTTTTCATATTCCAACTCCAGCAGCCCTTTAAGCTGTTGGCGTCGGTCTACGGAATTCGCAGTGTCAGCGCGTTTTCGTATCACTAGCCGAGACCGTGAACAGCCACTTGTGCATCGTAAGCGTTTTGTTACTTACGATGCCAGCGGTGTCAGGTTTCGCCTCTGGCCAACGGAAACGCTTCTGCTGAAGGTGCAGTTTGTGTCTCCGCCAGCCAGGGCCGGCGATGTGATAATTAAGGGGTGACGGTCAGGGCCGTCACAAAAGCAAAGTCGATAAAAATTTCTTCTCGTTGATATTGATTTGTTGTGAACAAAAATAAACTCTCAAATATTATTGTAGTGTTTCCAATTTTTTTTTATATTGCGGTGGACATAATAAACAATTTTGTGTCGGTCGTTGGAAAGTACAATTACAGTACGGCCCGCCACAACAACAAATATGCCTGTACACTGTCGTGTACTATGTTACTCAAAGGTTACTGAATTTATAAACTTCAGTACAAACTTCTTTTGGTAAATAGGTCATATTCGGTATTTACGTTTTTCTACAGAATCCTAATTTGGTAGTTTTTCAAACGCCTTTTCGTGAAAAATAGCGCGTTTTGAAGGGAAAAAATTGTCGGGAACCGTCTACAGCAAATGGTTTATTTACTAATTATATGACATTGAACCGTTTTTTTGCTCTGCGAACAAATCTACATGTAGTCGATAATAATGCTAAACCAGCTGATAATGTTGATAAATTTTTAAAAGTACGTCCAATAATGGATTTAGTTCGTGAAGGTATGCTCAGCCATCCATTAGAAGCTAAACTTAATATTGATGAACAGATGATACCATTCAAAGACACTCTTGAAATGACGCAGTACATAAAGGGTAAACCAACACCATGGGGAATAAAACTATTTGTTTTATGTGGGAAAAGCGGAAGACCATATGATTTTCTTGCCTATCAAGCGCAAACTACTGAACTCAATGCAGAAAATCTAAAAAAAAATTGGTTTCGGTGCCTCAGTTGTTTTGAAATTGTATGAAAGAATTCCGACCACATCTATAGGACACAAATTATTTTTCGACCATTTTTTTCTACATTCCAAATAATCGAAATCCTAAAAGATCGTGGAATAAGTTGTGCTGGAATGATCAGAGTAAACCGTTTCAATAAACCACCTCTTCCCACCGACAATGATATGAAGAAACAAGGACGTGGATCTTCTTCAGAACTTATTAGTAGAAATTCAAAAGTAATTATCACAAAGTGGTTTGACAACAAGCCTGTTCATTTGGCTTCTAATTACATTGGTATTGGTAAGCAAGACATCGTAAAACGTTATTCGAAAATTGAAAAAAAATATATTGAGATAAAACGTCCTGAAGTGGTCCAACCCTACAATGAGTATGGGGGGTGTGGATTTATTGAATCAAATCGTGCAATATTATCACATTTTCATCAGATCTAAAAAGTGGCCTATTCGTGTGATTATGCACTTTCTAGATCTTGCAATTATATGTGCTTGGTACGACTACAAACCAGTGTTGGGCAAAACGGCGTAAAAAACAGTTTTTTACATTTTTCACATAAAAAACGTAAAAAACTGGTAAAAAACGTAAAAAACCGTAAAAAACGTAAAAAATAGTAAAAAACCTAAAAAATGGGACATCGCAGTTCCTACAAAGTATGACAGTCTGTTTTAAAGTTTTTCTCAGCATTTTATTAGAGATCCTATAATATAGAGAGTGGACATCAGCACTTAATAGACTGTACTACTAAGTAGGACAGTCTATTAACTCAAATTAGAACAGTTGTTTGAATGGAATTTTTCCAGTTTTTAGAATTTCTTTTCCCTTTTTCCAGTTTTGTTTCAATTTACGCCTTCGGAATGAGTCTCCTTGTGTTTAAAAACGATTTTTTGATGCAAACTTTAAAATTACGCTTATTGCTGCAAGAACTAGTCCAAATATGTTTCTTTAACCCTTTCATGCATACATTTTTCTATGGAATTAATTTTCACGGTTTTTGGTATCCGAGGGTTTTTGGGGTCGCTGATTACGAATCTGAAGTCAAAACTTCAAAAATCAAAATGGCGGATCCAATATGGCGGTCAAAAAAGATAAAATTCATTAGATTACGCTGAAAACTAGTACGTAATTTTATCTTTTTCGACCGCCATATTGGATCCGCCATTTTGAATTTTGAAGTTTTGACTTCAGATTCGTAATTAGCGACCCCAAAAACCTTTATAAAGCTAATTACCGATTTTTTAACTGTAATAAATTTGCCACAGTTACATTTAATCTGCAAAATAGTTACTTTTTTGCTCTTTATTTATTTATAAAATGCAGTAATTATAAAAAAAGCGCATATTACTTTTTTTTCATAACAATTGATGTCCTAGGATACTTACGAAATGAATTTAGTCAATATAAGTGCATGAAATATATGTTATAATATTAAAAAACTGAATTAGAAAAGGTGTTGTTGTACAACAACACTGCAACAAAGGGTTAAAATAGCCCATATGTCGCAAATCTCTCCACATTATTCACATTAATTAACGTTAAAATGAGTAGGCGGACGTAATGTAATGATAGGATATAAACAGTTTTTGAACTCCGAGTTTAAAATCTTTTTCACTTTCAAGAGGAAATGCTTTTGAATTCTTTGTTTGCTGAAGACTATTAACCTTTTTATTGTTCTAAGGTGATTTATTTACAAATAATTACTATATTTAGTGAACGGCTACTTATTAAAGTTTTAATCATCAATGTTTTAGGTTTTTAACAGATTTTTACGTTTTGACGTTAAAATTGAGGTTTTTTACGCGTAATTTTTTACGCGTAAAAAACTAGGTAAATTACTTTACGTAAAAAACCTGCACAACACTGCTACAAACAAGATTGTACAATACATGAAGTTGAACCGAAAAGAATAATGGATCTTTTGAACTTCAAATATGATTTGGCCAAAGCTTCAAATATGATTTGGCCAAGGACTCACTTTTTTTGTGTAAAGTGCAATGCTTTTTTATGCATTCGCCGTGGAAGTGCATGTTTTTATAAATATCACACTAAATAATATCAATTTTTTCTATTTTTTGTACTAAATAATAAACATGTTGACACCCTTTTGTACTAAATACTAAGTGTTTTTCTTTTAGATGCAATTTTTTAGCCTAAAATCTCTTTATTTATTGTGATAATACGTTTTTGTTACATTTCACCAGTATCAGCCATTGACAACCATTGAGTCACCCTGTACACTGTAGTGTACATTCCGTTACTCGAAAGGTGACTACAGGTAAGAAATGGTGATATGGTTTCTACGCATACTTATGCCCCGTAAAAACATAACACAAGTCAAAAAAAATTCTAGCATTTGTAATTTTCGATGGGATATGTTGAATTGAAAGTGCCCGGACTGTATTGCTTTCTAATCAAATGAGTGTATGTATGTTAATCCAACTTGGATTAAATCTAATTGGAATTAACAAAATAATATTTTCAACATAATATTGGATTTGAATTTAATATATATAGTATTAAGATTATTACATATTAAATCTTAATCTATATATATAAAAAAAACACTTTAAAAAACAAGTTTTATAACCTTATACACTTTCAAAATGCACTAAAAAGTAAAAAACAAGTTTAAAGTTTCACAAAAAATGTTTTTATAAATTGCGTGTTGTTGTGAAAGTATAAAGTGTGCTGCGTTGCACAGTATGAAACCGCTATTACAGATTCAAGAGCAAATGCAACGTCACACACTTTATACTTTCACAACAACACGCAATTTATAAAAACATTTTTTGTGAAACTTTAAACTTGTTTTTTACTTTTTAGTGCATTTTGAAAGTGTATAAGGTTATAAAACTTGTTTTTTAAAGTGTTTTTTTTATTTTATACTTTTTAGTCTTGAATTAGCCTACCAAAAACCTCCAGAAGAGATCTTTCGCGGGAAATTTGAGCAAAAGGAAACTCACGTTATCTTTGCAGGACATTCCGTTATCCTTACAAGAATTTTAAATGTCAGAATCGGATTCAGCGACCCCAAAAACCCCCTAATGCCATTTTTCCCCGGAAAAAATGGGAAAAGGATATGTGCGTCATCCTTACAGGACCTTCCGTTTTGAATTTTGAAAATCTAACACCGAATTCGTGATCAGCGACCCCGAAAACCCCCTAATGCCATTTTTTCCCGGGAGAAATGGGAAAAAGGATATTTGCGTTATCCTTACAGGACCTTCCGTTTTGAATTTTGAAAATCTAACACCGAATTCGTGATCAGCGACCCCGAAAACCCCCTGGTGCCAGTTTTTCCCGGGAAAAATTGGAAAAAGGATATTTGCGTTATCCTTACAGGACCTTCCGTTTTGAATTTTGAAAATCTAACACCGAATTCGTGATCAGCGACCCCGAAAACCCCCTGGTGCCAGTTTTTCCCGGGAAAAATTGGAAAAAGGATATTTGCGTTATCCTTACAGGACCTTCCGTTTTGAATTTTGAAAATCTAACACCGAATTCGTGATCAGCGACCCCGAAAACCCCCTAATGCAATTTTTTCCCGGAAAAAATGGGAAAAAGGATATTTGCGTTATCCTTACAGGACCTTCCGTTTTGAATTTTGAAAATCTAACACCGAATTCGTGATCAGCGACCCCGAAAACCCCCTGGTGCCAGTTTTTCCCGGAAAAAATGGGAAAAAGGATATTTGCGTTATCCTTACAGGACCTTC
Source organism: Chrysopilus asiliformis (assembly GCA_964034945.1). Lineage (NCBI taxonomy): Eukaryota > Metazoa > Arthropoda > Insecta > Diptera > Rhagionidae > Chrysopilus > Chrysopilus asiliformis. Next base: position 72,384,565 of record OZ035960.1, on the reverse strand, counting down.
CGTTTTGAATTTTGAAAATCTAACACCGAATTCGTGATCAGCGACCCCGAAAACCCCCTAATGCAATTTTTTCCCGGAAAAAATGGGAAAAAGGATATTTGCGTTATCCTTACAGGACCTTCCGTTTTGAATTTTGAAAATCTAACACCGAATTCGTGATCAGCGACCCCGAAAACCCCCTGGTGCCAGTTTTTCCCGGAAAAAATGGGAAAAAGGATATTTGCGTTATCCTTACAGGACCTTCCATTATCCTTACAAGGATGGAGTAGTAAAAATATTGAACTGTCACCGGAACTACGCAAGGTGACAAAATTTCATCTTCCTAGGTTGCATAGTTTCGGAGATATAAGGTTCCAAAGATTCCAGAGAAAGACACATAGCCACATAGTCACGTCGTGCGTGACACTTCAACTTAACATAATAGAAAGTGTATAAAAATGGATGTTTGTTTGTCTGTTTGTGATTACAAAACTCAAAAACGACTGGACCGATTTTTACGCGGTTTTTTGCAAAATGATCTGCGTTGCCAGGAGCAGGTTTTTAGCTATGTAGATTTTCAAAATTCGAAACGGAAGGTCCTGTAAGGATAATGAAAATATCATTTTTCCCATTTTCCCCCGGAAAAATTTGCATTATAGGGTTTTTGGGGTCGCTGATCACGAATCCGGTATTAGATTTTCAAAATTCGAAACGGAAGGTCCTGTAAGGATAATGAAAATATCCTTTTTTCCATTTCTCCCCGGAAAAATTTGCATTATAGGGTTTTTGGGGTCGCTGATCACGGCTCTGCTGTTGGAATTTTAAAATTCGAAACGGAAGGTCCTGTAAGGATAATGAAAATATCCTTTTTCCCATGTCTCCCCGGAAAAATTTGTATTATAGGGTTTTTGGGGTCGCTGATCACGAATCCGGTATTAGATTTTCAAAATTCGAAACGGAAGGTCCTGTAAGGATAATGAAAATATCCTTTTTCCCATTTCTCCCCGGAAAAATTTGCATTATAGGGTTTTTGGGGTCGCTGATCACGGCTCTGCTGTTGGAATTTTAAAATTCGAAAGGGAAGGTCCTGTAAGGATAATGAAAATATCCTTTTTCCCATGTCTCCCCGGAAAAATTTGTATTATAGGGTTTTTGGGGTCGCTGATCACGAATCCGGTATTAGATTTTCAAAATTCGAAACGGAAGGTCCTGTAAGGATAATGAAAATATCCTTTTTCCCATTTCTCCCCGGAAAAATTTGCATTATAGGGTTTTTGGGGTCGCTGATCACGAATCCCGTATTAGATTTTTAAAATTCGAAACGGAAGGTCCTGTAAGGATAATGAAAATATCTCCCATTTTTCCCCAGAAAAATTTGCATTATAGGGTTTTTGGGGTCGCTGATCACGAATCCGGTATTAGATTTTTAAAATTCGAAACGGAAGGTCCTGGAAGGATAACGCAAATACCCTTTTTCCAGTTTTTCCCCGGAAAAATCGGTATAAGGGGGTTTTGGGAGTCGCTGATCACGAATCCGGTATTAGATTTTCAAAATTCGAAACGGAAGGTCCTGAAAGGATAACATAAATATCCTTTTTTCCCATTTTGCGCCGGAAAAATTTCCATTATGGGGTTTTTGGGGTCGCTGATCACGCCTCTGCTGTTGGAATTTTAAAATTCGAAACAGAAGGTCCTGTAAGGATAATACAAATATCCTTTTTCCGATTTTTCGCCGGAAAAATTGGTATTATGGGGTTTTTGGGGTCGCTGATCACGAACCCGGTATTAGATTTTCAAAATTCGAAACGGAAGGTCCTGTAAGGATAACGCAAATATCATTTTTCCAGTTCTTCCTGGGAAAAATCGGCCTTAGGTGGTTTTCGAGGTCGCTGATCACGAATCCGGTGTTGGAATTTCAAAATTCTAAACGAGAAGTCCTGTAAAGATAACGCAAATATCCTTTTTTCCAATTTTTCTTGAAACAATTGACACTAAGGGATTTTTGAGGTCGCTGATCGCGAATCCGGTGATCGATTTTTCAAATGCTAAACGGAAGGTCCTGTAAGGATAACGGAAATGTCATTTTTCCAATTTTTCTCGCAAAAATAGGTTTTGGAATATCACGCCTCTGCTGTTGGAATTTTAAAATTCGAAACAGAAGGTCCTGTAAGGATAATACAAACATCCTTTTTCCGATTTTTCGCCGAAAAAATTGGTATTATGGGGTTTTTAGGGTCGCTGATCACGAATCCGGTATTAGATTTTCAAAATTCGAAACGGAAGGTCCTGTAAGGATAAATATCCTTTTTCCCTTTTTTCCCCGGAAAAATCGGCATAAGGGGGTTTTGGGGTCGCTGATCACGAATCCGATATTAGATTTTCAAAATTCGGAACGAAAAGTCCTGTAAGGATAAATATCCTTTTTCCCATTTTTCCTCGGAAAAATCGGTATAAGGGGGTTTTTGGGGCGCTGATCACGAATCCGGTATTAGATTTTCAAAATTCGAAACGGAAGGTCCTGTAAGGATAATGAAAACATCCTTTTTTCCACGGAAAAATCGGCACTATGGGGTTTTTGGGGTCGCTAATCACGAATCCGGTATTAGATTTTCAAAATTCGAAACGGAAGGTCCTGTAAGGATAATGAAAATATCCTTTTTCCCATTTTCCCCCGGAAAAATTTGCATTATAGGGTTTTTGGGGTCGCTGCTCACGAATCCGGTATTATATTTTGAAAATTCGAAACGGAAGGTCCTGTAGGGATAATGAAAATCTCCTTTTTCCCATTTTTTGCCGGAAAAATTGGCATTAGGGGTTTTTGGGGTCACTGATCACGAATCCGATATTAGATTTGCAAAATTCGAAACGAAAAGTCCTGTAAGGATAAATATCCTTTTTCCCGTTTTTCCTCGGAAAAATCGGTATAAGGGTGTTTTTGAGGCGCTGATCACGAATCCGATATTAGATTTTCAAAATTCGAAACGGAAGGTCCTGTAAGAATAACGCAAATATCCTTTTTCCAGTTTTTACTGGGAAAATCGTCATTAGGGGGTTTTTGGGGTCGCTGATCACGAATCCGGTGTTGGAATTTCAAAATTCTAACCGAAAAGTCCTGCAAGGTTAACGCAAATGTCCTTTTTCCAATTTTTCTCGCAAAAACAGTCTTTGGGAGGTTTTTAGGGTTGCTTATCACGAATCTGGAGTTGGAATTTCAAAATTCGAAACGGAAGGTCCTGTAAGGATAACATTTTTTCCCAAAACTTTTTAAGTTATTTATGGTTTTTTGGCATTCTAAAATTTATACAAAAAACTTTTAGCTGCCAACGAAGGGTCTGCTAGTACTATATATATTAAATTCTCCAATACAAAAAAAGATTAGAATATATGTAATATTTCGCATTTATTAAATTCTAATCCTAATTGTATTGAAATTTCGTCTAATAGAATTTTTAGATTGAAAATTACTCCAGGATTTTTTGCCGTGTAGGAGAACAGCGTCTAATCCTACAGGGCTGGCATCCACTACTAATTTAGTCGGAAGAAAAGGGTAATAGTGTGCTAGAGATCTATTGGAAATCAAAAACTCTTTTATTTTATCTACCGTATCACTTTGTTCCTTGTAGTCTCCGCAAATTCGAACTTCTCCTGAATTTTTTATAATAGGAACTATAGGTGTTCCCCACTCACTATGATCTACTGGTTCTAATACTCCTAAACCAACAAGTTTTTCGATCTCAGTCTCGACTTTTTCTTTCATGGCCAATGAAATTGGTCTCGGTTTAAAAAATTTAGGGATTGCATTCGGCTTTAAGTTAAGAGAAACGCGACCTTTGTTGTAAGCGCGTAATTCATTATTGAAAAGATTTTTATACTTGGTCAATAAGTGATTTAGATCTTTATCCAAATTACTCGCATTGAGAAAGTTTAATTTCGTCAAGCTTAAGTTAAATAATTTTGAAAAAATCACGACCCAATAATGGCGGACCTCCATGTTCAATTACCGTAATATCTATAAACTTGAGTACATCATCATATTTAATAGACATGTCACAAACTCCTAGTGGTTTAATTTCAGATCCGTTATAGTTCGTCAAAATTATACCCGTTCTATTTATTTTTATATTTTCAAAGTACTCACGATACACGTCAAACGATATTGCGGATATAGAGGCTCCGGAGTCTAATTCCATATTGAGGCTTAATATTTTCCATCTTTAGACCTACAATGATATAAACTTAATTCAGAATTATCACAAATGTAATTTAAATTTTTATTGTCAGTATAAGAATTATTTTGCTTATCTGATCTCTTAACAACACACATTTTTTTAAATGACCTTTTTGGTTGCATTTAGAGCATCGATAATTCTTATAACGGCAATTATCTTTGGTGTGATTTGAAAGTCAACAAACTTTCTCTAACCCCATTATGAATTTGTCCCCCAATAACGGTGTCCAATTCCGATCCAAAATTACAGTTTGCAGCTAATGCTCTTACTCTTGCAGCCCATTGTCTTTATGAGTATTATACAAATTATACCTTTCCGCAAATGCGCTGTGAGATGGTTTGAAATGGCTCCCTAGTATAGTGATGATTGCTGCATAAGTACTGGATGCATCGTCTACAGATCTTGGTTGCAGCAAATTTATCAGTAATTTATACGATTCTTGCGACAATGCGCCAAGTAATATTGCTTTCTTTTTTGCTGCTGCAGGCGCTTCCTCGATATCATTCGCGATGAAAAATTGCTCCAATTGGCTTCTAAATATTTCCCAATCATCATGGCGAAAATTAAAACTCGGCACATTTCCGATTAAAGCCATAATTCCAATTTTAACAAACAAATTTATTTGATGCGCGGTTAACAATACCTTACTGCAGCCGCACGAGAGTTCAATTGTCCTCGTCGCCAATTGTAATAGATTGAAACAAGCTCGTAACCGAAAAAACAATACTTTATTACGTGTTACTAGAATGAGGGTAACCAACGAACTGAGAGTCAGGTTCAAACTACAATTCAATTTCAGTTCAATACAAATACAACATTTCTAAAATTCTTAATTTCATAATTTGTTCTAATTTTATTTGTTGTAGTATTATTCTTCTTTCGTTGGCTGTAACGTCTTCGTAAACTTCCTGTATTTGATTCCTATCTGATATTACCTACTGTGTTTCTAGTATTTTGTTCTGTCCTGGCTAAATGGTCGCATATTTCTTTTCTGCCATTCCTTGTCGAACCGATACATATACTTTTTGCCAAAACTGCCATAGGGGAATTATTAGTGGACAAATTCCCAATATTTGCCTAGCAAATGGTCTTGATTTTCCTTTGATAACCGAATGTCTGCAAGGACTGGAGTGCCTAGAACAACGGTTAATAGCCTCCCGAATTCCTTTAATGCAAATCAGAGCCTTAGGTTGTGACCGACAGTGCGGTTTAAACGGAGCTTGTGTCAATGTTCCTATTTCCCTCAATACCACAGTTAACGCACTTCCTAGAACTTTTGATGACACGTTATTCAGATTCACTTAAAGCGTAGATTACAATACGCCAACATTGACCAATTAGATACTGACGACCTCAACCCGGGGGTCAAGAGACCCTTCTCGAAAATATTCCACTGGAAAATATTGCACTAACTCCTGGTGAAGGTCAAAGACCGTGGTTCTCCCCATGTCCATGGATTATACTGGCTTCATAATGCCCCAAGCCTTGATCTCTCTGACATTTCCACTTACCCATCTGTAGAGAATTTCGTTGATACTCATATTTCTACGGCCACCCAGAATAGTGATTTGGCAGAATACTTAGTCTATCAGAAGCGTTCTCACGCGAGATCCTGTTTAAGGAAAATTAGAGGTCAGAAGTTTTGTCGATTCGGCATGTCATATCCTCCAATGGATAAAACCATTATTCTTACTCCACTCGACAATTCTAAAATTTCTAATACTCATAACGAAAATTTTGATAAAATTAGAGAATATTTGAATGAAGCAGCTAAAAACAACTTCCATTCCCAATTGCTCATTCGATACGTTTCTAGGAAATATTGAGATGTCTAGAGATTCTTATATTTCGGCTCTTCGGGCAAATTTAAAAAAGCACACAATTTTTCTCAAAAGATCATTAGATGCAATTATGCTGAACGCATACAATCCTTGTATTCTCAGTTTGCACCGAGCAAACATGGATATTCAGTTTGTCATGGATGCTTATGCTTGTTGCCGTTATATTGTTAATTATATTAACAAATCTAACAAAGGAGTTTCCAAACTTATGCGGGAAGTCATGGACGAGATCTCAAGCGGCAATTATACTGTGAAACAAAAACTCCAACATCTAGGGAATACATTTATTCATGGGCTAGAAATCTCAGCTCAGGAAGCAGTGTATAATATTCTCGGTATTCGAATGTCAGAAAGTAGTAATGTGGTTGAGTATATTAACACCAGTCCCCCAAATGAACGTGTTCGTACTGTTAAGTCCCAAAAACAGTTGAGAGAACTACCGCAACATTCAACTGATATTTTCGTCTCAAATTTACTTGACCACTATGAACAGCGTCCTGACTCCTTCGAAAATATATCTCTCGCTGAATTCACCGCATACTATAAATTCTCATCTGTCCGTTCAGCAAATCACAATAATGATGATGGAGAAGAAAATGAGGAAGTCACCGGTGACGAGCCACTACGACTTAAGGATTCCAGTGGATTCTTACGAAAAAGAACCAAACCCTGTGTCATTCGGAATCGCAGATATATAATGATACAGGAACGTAATAATTATTTTCAAGAACAGGTCATGCTTTTCTTGCCTTGGCGCAATGAAGAACGTGATATTTTGCAGCAAAATTGTGAGACTCTCTGTCAACAATATCTCATTGCGATTAATACTGTTCGTCGCAAGTTCAATAGTTTTTTTGAGAATGACGATGAGCTTGACAATGCCCTAATCGCTGCACAAAATGAAAGATTTCTTGAAAATACCGAAGAAATTCAGAATGACGACGATCCGAATCTTCGCCCCTTTCAAATCCCAAATGTGGAACCGAATGTCCGAATAATAGATGATATTGTTCCCCAGGATAACGAAACCCGTGTATTAAAATTGCCACCACTAATTTCCGATCTAGACTTTTCCCAAATTATTCGATCATTAAATACCGAGCAGAGGCTGTATTTTAACCACGTTTTACATAACATAAAAAATGGAACAAACTGTTATGAATTTGTTAGCGGGGGTGCTGGGACAGGAAAGAGTAGACTAATTACTGCACTCTATAATGCGTTGACCAAACGACTTAATTCGCGACCTGGAGCCAACCCTGATGATGTCAAGGTTGTTTTATGCGCCCCTACCGGAAAAGCTGCTTTTAATATAAATGGAACTACCCTTCATTCTATCTTTTCTTTACCCATCAACCAATCACATTCGGAAATTAGGCCCGTTAACAGCGACATTGCTAATACAATATATTCAAAGCTCCAAAATCTTAAATTAATTATTATCGACGGGATATCAATGGTGGGTGCCAAAATGCTATCCCACATCGATTCCAGATTAAAACAGATTTTTAGAAGTACATCTCCATTTGGTGGCAAATCTGTTATATTTTGGGGATTTAAGACAACTTGCTCCTGTTGGGGATAGATGGGTCTTTCAATATAGTAGAAATGATGTTTATGGCATTGTAGCTGGATCAACATTGTGGAATCTTTTTAAATTTTTCCCACTTACTAAAATAATGCGACAAAGGGATGACTTGAATTTTGCTACCGCCCTCAATATCATGGCGCTTGGGAAAATGACAAGTACTGATATAGCGCTGTTCAAGTCAAGAGAATGCACCCCCGAAGCAGTTCCTCAGGAGGCCATACATTTATTCAAATCAAACGACGATGTAAATGAATTCAATACGTGTAGATTAAACTTAATCCAATCTGATCCTGTAATCTCAGAACCCGAGAACAAAGTCAAAGGGACAATTCCGGAAAATTCGCGAAACCATATCGCACAAAAAAACATTTAAAATGTTAAAATTTTGTGTTGAGAACTGAGCGATGGGGTCTTTTGGTTATATTCAAAATACTTTAATAAAAAAGAGCCATATCCAGCCATAAGGGTCAGTTGATGACAGTCACTGAGACATGATTGATCTCATCAATTGCCGTGTGCCTGACGATTAGACTTGCGCGACTAAAAATATGAGTTTTGTGTACTTAACATTCGTTTTATAAATTTGTACATTTACGAGCCTCAAAGCTTTCAACAATCCACTCTACAGACTTTTTGGTTTCTTATATGAAGTACGTAGTATCAAAAGTATTGTACAGTACACTCACGATTATATGTACAGGAAATTTTAAGCTTTTTATTTAACAGAGTATTTATTCTCAAAAAGTCTAGTTTATCCTTAGATGCTTACGCATCCTTGGACAATTTTTATGTGACAAATTTAAGAAATATTAAGAGGTATTCATTTCGAATTGCGGTCAAATTAAAAATGCTTGATTGCACCCTAGAATGTGGCCTTTAGGCAATCGCCATAAAAAAAAGGCAGATTTATAGGCGTGAGAAGGAGTGGTCAAATCTAATTAAGTTGGATGGAAGAGTTGTGTAAGAGTTTTTCTAGCATTTAAAATTTTTTGACCTTACTCACCGTTTTCCAGAGAATCTCAAAAATATTTTCATTTGAACGAGAGTTTCTGGAAGGGTTGGATTAATTTTGCTCATCAACGAACTTAGTTTTCATTTTTTGAGAAAAGCTCTTTGTCAAATTTAAAGTTCCTAGCTAAACCAAGCACCCGGAATCGTACCCCTCAGAAAGCGTAATAAGGTCTCTAGTATATAGATGAACATTTCAACTAACAGTTGTTTTTGGGTCAAGGAATCGTGAAATGAGTTTTGATTCGGTAATCTTTGTACAAATTTATGAAACGAATGTTAAGTACACAAAATTCATATTTTTAGTCGCGCAAGTCTAATCGTCAGGCACACGGCAATTGATAAGATCAATCATGTCTCAGTGACTGTCATCAACTGACCCTTATGGCTGGATATGGCTCTTTTTTATTAAAGTATTTTGAATATAACCAAAAGACCCCATCGCTCAGTTCTCAACACAAAATTTTAACATTTTAAGTGTTTTTTTGTGCGATATGGATTTTTTTTGCTCCTTTATAATTTATGAAAGTAATGACATCTCACTCTCTCTTTCGGCGCTACTAATGTCTCTCACCAGAGACAGAGATCTCTACCGAGATCTCTCATGACTTTATAAAGTTCTACCCTGACTAGGCTATCATAGGAGGTTTTAAAGTCTATGAATATGTGTTTTACTTACCTCGCATGAGTAGAGTGCATAGTCTATCTGATACAGCTTGAAATCCGATAACAGTAAATAAGAATCGGTTTTATCAACTGCTTATATAAGAGCATCCTTGTCATTGGAGAAAGCATGCTTTTCGGGTGCATTAACGAGGCGATAGACATATAAGCTTTATTTGCTTTTCTTAGGGATTCCTGAACATGGTCATTGAACTTTAAGAGCTTATTAAAATTGACACCCAGATATCTAATCTTATCCTTGGGCCGAAGTTCTCGACCACCCAGAGAGATAGAGAGGTTAGAACATATTTTGGCAGTACCCGATGGACCCCTTCCAGACGCGTTTCTAAAGTGAATTAGCTCTGACTTATTACTATTAATTGCAATGCCCCATGAGTCATAATACTCCTTGATCTCATCCAGATGGAGCTGCACAAAACGGGCAGCGACTTTTGGATCTCTGTTTGACGAAAAAATATCAATTGTTGCCTAATATAGCGTAGAATTGTTGAAATTTTATGAGTGCCAAACGAATTTAACACTCGTATTTTTTTAAAGTTGTTCAATTTAACATGCTTTTGACTGAAATGTGAGATTCGAACAAAAAATAATTTCTACACATTGTTTGAAAATTTCATGGTTATGGTCAGGAAATAAGATTCAAATCCCTATGCTAGTTTTCCTAGAAAAGTACCGTGTCCGCATTCTGTCTTTCCCACTGAAAAATAATATATTTGTCTCTTTCTTTTTATAAATTTTTTTCCCAATAATACAAATTCTTGATTTCGGAAATCTTATAGCAAATTTTATTAATATTTCTAATAGCAAATTTTATTATTTCATACAAATGTTTCAAAATTACCCGCTTATAAAATCAAAATTGCATGCCAGACACACACATAACATGTCATGCCTTAATAAGATTTCACTGGGTTTTTTTTTAAATAATCATGCCTTAAAAGGTTTCACTGGAATCTTCAAAAGTGGTACTTAGAAAAAGTGTACGCGTTTTAAAAGTGGTTTTTGTGAAAGAAGGGCATTAAAGTAATACCCTCGTGTGATTTTGAAATCGGATTAAAGTGTTAAACGCAAATAAAGTGCAAAAACGTCCAACGTTTGACGTTTCTCAACTAGTGTTCCACAAAGTAATGGTTTTGTAGTTTGGTCCTCAACACATGCCAACTACCGTCAGCATTGATTGAAGATCGGGCTAAAGAATTAGAAACTTCTGAGACTCTTGGATTGCCATCGAATCTTCTGTTAAAGAAAAACGCCAAGTATATGATAACAGTAAATATCAATACTGCTGACGGGTTTGTTAATGGCGCAACAGGGCAGTTAATGGATATAGATTTCAGGGTTCTCGGAAATGGCGTGCCAATTCGCTTATGGATTCAATTTGAACAATTATCTATCGGTCAAGATGGGCGACTTAAACGTATTCATCCTGAAAACTTAAATTGGGCCCCTATAGAAAAATCAGTTAAAAGTTGTCAATACAAATCCAATGATCGAGTCGTAATTGAGAGGTCCCAGTTTCCGGTCGTCCCAGCCGAAGCTATTACTATCCACAAAAGTCAGGGATCCACTTATGTCAACGTTTCTGTTCATTTATCCACTGGTATGACACGAGCCCATTTGTATGTGGCATGTAGCAGAGCAACAAAAGCTTTTGGTCTCTTTTTAATCGGGAAATTCAAATCACTAAAATCTCCTACAGCTTCTGATCCCGTTTCTACAGAGTTAGTATCTTTGAATTCAGAAAAACTTCTAACGCCCCATTTTTACACAAACACATTGAAAATATTGAATGCATCAATTTAGTTTTGTCACTCGATATCCTATGTTTTGTAGAAACTTGGACATTGCCCAATGAGGAGTATGACTTAGATCAATATTCCATTGTCGCTAGGTTAGATAACAGCGGAGGGCCAAATATAAGAAAACACAATGGTATATTCTGTTTTGCTAAGAATTCAATTGCCTCACTTATTAATGTTGTAAAAGTACAACAAATCTGTGAAAATAATCATGTTTTCCAATATGTTTTGTTTGAATTTCATGAAAAACACGCGTTGTCCAAGAGCTAGAAAATGTATTGCGGATACCTTTTTTAACCATTATCGTAGTATCAATAACAATGATGTGATGAGCAAAAAACTTCGCGATTTGAGTCTACGAAGTTTGTTAGACCAAAGAGTTTCCACCACTAACTGCGGTTCCCAAATCGACTGGTGTTTCTCCAATTTAGATACACCTTCAATTTTCGCAGATACTTTTGAAGAGGGATATAGTTTTCAGGACGCTATACAGATTGTTGTAAATTCAACCATCACTTAATATAAATTCCTACAAAATTCTTTGTGTAATTTAACCGATTTTGGACCTCCGTATGTTCAACCACACGCCTAACTTTGGTCGAACATTAAACATATTTAAAACATAATAATGAAATGACTGTTGGGCTTATAATTAGGTTTGGTGTCTTGGCAATACAAAAATATATATTTTGGACAATTTTCACCTTTCTACGGGTTCACCTGGACAGGTTGAAAAAATGTGTAAAAAATGCATTTTTTTTCAATTTAAAAAAAAAATAACATAAACAAAAATAAAAATTAATTAATTTGTTATGGAGTATGTTGGCAAAGGCCCAAATATAATTTTGGTAATTTTTCCGACACCACTGGCAACCCTAGCTTGCTGCAATGTGTCGGCGAAAAATGCCGTGTGGTGGAACACACGTTGGGACCCGTACTAACATTTGCAGTGCACATTTTTGTAATCAATTGCTTCGCCCGTTAGTTGGAGCTCTTTTGTTATATGTAAAGGTCGCAATTGTTTTTCGTGTAAAAGAGTGAAAATAAAACAAAATGTCACGCCGAAAGTTTTTAACAAACCAGGAGTTAATTGATATTATGAACAATTTCTCGGAAGATGACCCTTCATTAGCTATTAAAACGGTAGTTTGTTTGCCGCCGAATAATATTGTGGGGGACTCGGACGACGAATTTATTGATGATGATGAGATCTCAACAAATATCGCGTGTGATTTGAGCCCATTAAATGAAGTTGCCGGTAAGTATTTTGTTGTGGGTTTTTAATTGTGTTTGGTTAATTGCGTTCGTGTGTGTAGGCACGATTCAGGTCATTTTTGAATCAAATATTGCGGATTACGGTGGACCCGAAGAAGTGAAACATCCTGAGCCATCAACATCGAAACATGAGCCACCAACAGAAAAATACCGATTCAAAACTGATTTTAAGCCAAATTGGAGAAGAACAACCCGATTCAAATACGATATTCACCCGGTGCACGAGCCACTGAAGGAAGGCAAACAAAGTCCAATGCTCGAGGCAATTGGTATGTACCTTATATCCAACTAACATATCTATACCTTATTCTAACTCACACCTAAGTTCTAACTTTTTTACAGGCGAAAAAAAACCATTTGAATTGTTTAAAATTATTTTTTGATGATACTGTGATTGAAATGCTTGTGGAGGAGACTAATCGTTATGCTGCACAACACAATATTCCAAAATTATATGAGATGCAACGTTTCATTGGAATACTCCTATTTTCCGGATATCATCATGTGCCACAAGTGAAATTGTTTTGGAGTTTGGATCCTACATTTGGCATACCAATCATACGACAAACAATGCCACAGAATACCTTCCTTCGGTTTAAATCAAATTTTCATATCGCAAACAATGACACGTTAGAGTCGGGTGATAAATTTGCCAAAGTGCGGCCATTATTCAAGATGCTAAACAAACGTTACATGCAATTTGGCGTCTGGGCGGAGCATTTGTCAATTGATGAAACCATGGTTCCATATTCTAGTCGTCATTCTGTCAAAATGTTTATTCGTGGCAAACCAATTCGTTTTGGGTACAAGGGTACCACCATACGAACGAAAATGTTTTTGTGAATATCTCAAAAATGGCGCATATTATGAAAAAAGTCCAAGAACAAAAATTATTTAGGATATGATTCTACATAAAACTCCCATACATCAAGATCCGATTGGAATAAATTTTAAAAATCTTATTGGAAAGTTTGACTTCAAAGTGGAATTTTGGTACAACTGTTCGAATTTTGATACGAATATCACCATACGGGTTTTCAATAATTGCCAGATTGGCAATTATAGCTTTTGTTATGTTTTTTTTTGTTTTTGTTGCTTCTAGAACTAACATAGAAGTCAAGTTTATATATTGGTAACAAACAGACAAATACACTTTACAAAAAAAATGTGTTGGTATGCTAGTAGTTTATTGAATGTAGTTTACTGTAAGTGCGGAAACAAGTATTGTAGTAGTAACATAAAAACACAAAATAAAAAAAAATAAAAAAATTAGTGTAGTGTATTTGCAATACAATTCAAACTTAATAAACATCAGTTAGGGCACATCAGAATTATTCGACATACAATAAAATGCAATTACAGTACTTTGACTTTGGAGAAAGCAAAGGTAAGGTCAAAGCACTGTAATAAGCATAATTATATGTAGGGCAAAATTAATTGCATGAATTGCTTACGCAGCAATAACATTGTAATGCAAATATGACTAACGCGAATGGCCATAGTAATTAAGAATTATATTTATGTAAAAAGTTAAGTCATCATTTTTTTCTTATATAAACCGTAGTCAAGTAATAAACAACAAGTATTCTTACTCAGTACTTCGATCGTAATTATTAAACAAAATCTGGCTGTCTTTTTAGACGCCGAATGATAATTAGCTGGAACTCTGCCAGCTGGATAAACTAAAAATAGAGATATAGGGACAAAACATTACATGGCGATCCTGCCAAAATAATCACATTCGATCCTTCAAAAAAAAAAAAAATAAAAAAATAAAAAAAATCATATTCGATCATGCCAAGCAAAGCGGAGTGGAATGTTCTTTGCACCAATGAAGACTTTCCGCGCGGCCAAAAGCTGATCACCAAAATTATTTTACTGAAGGCCGGTGCGAAAGACGAGGAGTTCAATGTAGTTGAGGTACAATCAGTTAATGACTCCGTAAAAATTCGAATTGCCGTATTAAAAGCGAGTGAGACAAGAGCTGTTAATCCTGATATCGAATTCTACGATACATTGACATTCAAGCTAATCCAAGGCATTAGTCCCTTTCACATTCTTGGGCAAACTGTAAAGAACGAAGTCAAAGTTGTCGATATGGACGAAAAAACCGACGAAGAGGATGAGGACGAAGGACAGCCAAAGAAGAAACCGAAATTGGAAAATCACGCAGATGGCAAAGGAGTTAAAAATTAGAAAAAGTAGACTTAAGTTCCTTTCCACCTCATTTAAAAAAAAAAAAAAAAAAAAAAAATATATATATATAAAAAAAAAATTATTATCAATTTGAGTAAATTTCGCACGTAATTACTAAAATTATTTTTTTTATATAATTCTTAATATATTTTTATTTGTACTAAACAATAAGTTTATAATCCTAAATTTCCTACAACTTCGTATGTTTTGATTGAAAATTATTTAATTAGTGAAAATTTTCATATGTATTCATTTGAAATTTACAATACAACAACTGAAACAAAAACGATAATAATTATAATAGAAATAGTAGCATGACATTAATCAATCTGTAATAGAAAAAGAATTACTAACAATCCATTGGGGAATAAATTTTTCAAACCTTACTTGTTTGGTAAAAAGTTCACGGTAGTAACAGATCACAGACCTTTAGTACACTTGTTTTCAGACAAAATTCTTCAACTAAATTAATATAGTAACAAAGCCATTAAAATTTTTTTTGAAATCATTAAGAATAAAACGGTGACAAATATGAATGAGGAAAGATTCAATAAATTAATAAAACTACTGAAAATGGACAGAACAGATCAAATGATTAAAGATAATCTTCTCAAAATCATCAGAGAATATCAACACATTTTTCACTTAGAGAATGAAAAACTATCAGTCAATAACTTCTACACTCAAAAAATTAAAACAAATGATGAAAATCCAGTTTATATTAAAAACTACAGATTACCCCATTCTCACATAGAAGAAATTAATTCCCAGATATATAAAATGAAACATGAAGACATTATTGAACCATCCGTAAGTCCATACAATTCTCTACTTTTAATTGTACCAAAGAAAAGTAATTCAGACATAAAAACATGGCGTTTAGTCGCATACGCTTAGATTTGTCAGATTACGATTACGATATTATTTACAAAAAGGGGAATATGAATACGAACGCAGATGCTCTTTCACGCATTCCTATAAACTCAGATACACTAAAAGCAATAATTCCAAATAACGATTCCATGGTGATGATAACAACAAGAAGCATGGCAAAGAAACGCCATCAAAAAAACGGAAGTCAATTCTCCGGAGGGGCCTGATCAACTCCATATCTGGGATTGTACATCCTTGTCCGATATAAGAAAAGTGCACAAACTAAGATGTAAATTAATAAAGAATAGTAAAGAAATAAAAGTTGTAACGTCGAAAACAGAGGTAATACTCACATGTAGCGATAATCCAGCAAAATTAGTTTTGATTCTGGAGAAACTACATAAAGAAATGGCCAATCTGAGTATTAAATACCTTGCCATAGAAGAGCAAGATGATATATTCAAAATAATAAATAAAGAAAAATTAAAAAATGAATTTAATAATCTGCAGAATAAGAAATATTTAAATCCTCTGAAAATATTAATATATAAAAAACCAAAACATATAAGTGATGAGAATATACAACAATCTATTATAAAAGAATACCATGATTCACCACATGGAGGACATTTAGGAATCAGGAAAACTATTTTAAAGTTAAAGCAAAAATATGTATGGAAAAACATGAGAAAAATGGTTCAAAAATTCATAAACAACTGCTCAATTTGTGCTTATAGTAAACAAGTTAGACACACGAAAGAAAATATGGTTAAAACAAATACACCTAATACAAGTTTCGAAATTATTTCAATTGATACAGTGGGTCCACTAAGAATTTCTGATAAATTCAGATATATTTTAACAATGCAGTGCGAATTGACCAAATTTATCGTTGCATATCCAATGGAAACTAAAGAAGCTAAAACAGTAGCTCGTACATTAGTTGAAGAATTCATACTAAAATATGGACATTTTAAGATATTGAAATCTGACAAAGGCACAGAATTCACAAATGAACTTATGTCTGAGATATGCAAACTCCTAGAAATAAAACAAATATTCTCAACCCCTTACCATCATGAAACACTCGGTTCTATCGAAAGAAACCACAGAGTATTAAATGAATTTCTTTTATCCTTCGCATCCGATAATGAATGGCATAAGTGGATTCCATATTATACATTTGCTTACAATACAACACCACATGTTGATACAACTTACACACCATATGAACTTATATACGGAAAATTACCCTATCTTCCGAATGATATAATGACAGAAACTAAAATTTATGACTTAGAAAATTACAAAAACGAATTAAAAATTAGATTAAGATATTCTATAGAAAAAGCTAAAAAACTTATTGAAGCAACAAAAACACAAAGAGTTGCAAATAACAATACAAATAATATAATAAATTTTGAGATAAATGATTATGTACTATTAAGAACACAAAATAAGAAAAAATTGCAAAAACCATATCACGGACCATATAAAATAATACGCAAAAATGGAGTAAATAGCATTATTGATATTAATGGTACCGAAAAAGAAATACACAATAATAATTTAAAAAAATGGTCTCCAACCATATAACAATTATAAAATATATAATTTTTAAAAAAATGTAATCAAGAAGCATTAGTACTTAATAATTACATAAATTAACATAATTAAGATACCTTATTTTCATATATGTTTAGTTGATTAAAAATTTCTATAATTATAAATTTTTAACTTAAGGGCCAGGGTGTAGTGTATTTGCAATACAATTCAAACTTAATAAACATCAGTTAGGGTACATCAGAATTATTCGACATACAATAAAATGCAATTACAGTACTTTGACTTTGGAGAAAGCAAAGGTAAGGTCAAAGCACTGTAATAAGCATAATTATATGTAGGGCAAAATTAATTGCATGAATTGCTTACGCAGCAATAACATTGTAATGCAAATATGACTAACGCGAATGGCCATAGTAATTAAGAATTATATTTATGTAAAAAGTTAAGTCATCATTTTTTTCTTATATAAACCGTAGTCAAGTAATAAACAACAAGTATTCTTACTCAGTACTTCGATCGTAATTATTAAACAAAATCTGGCTGTCTTTTTAGACGCCGAATGATAATTAGCTGGAACTCTGCCAGCTGGATAAACTAAAAATAGAGATATAGGGACAAAACATTACATTAGTATTAGTAGTACATAAGTTAATTCCCATAACATGTATTTGTATATGCAGAAATACAAAAGATCTATTTTCATGATATAACTATATTAACAATTTTAACAAATTCATGTCTTTTTTCTACACCTTTTCTAAAACCTTTTGTCTTTCACATTAATTCCCTTTACCAACTAACCAGGGGCGTGGCGTCATTGGATGCAAGGGATGCATTGCATCCCTTACAAATCTCATAAAAATATTGGTAACTGAGTTTTTAAGTTGAAACATTTTTTTTTTTTCAAAATTCGATCATAATTAAGTTTGAGTTTATTGTTAGAGTTACTGTTTTGTGCCCTTTGTAGCTTCAATACAACTTAGAGTTACTGTTTTGTGCCGTTTGTAGCTTCAGTACGGCACAAAATGTATTTTATCATATAGTCGTGATATATTCAACCGCGAATGCCTTTAAAAAAAGAGAGACTTTCTTAACTTGCCGTTGAAATTGTGTGGAAGCAGAAATTATTGTTGCATCTATGAGTTGTGTACGAAGAGAGGTAAAACTAAACTTTAAGAGATGAAAACCTATGTTAACGACTGGAGAAAAGAGATAATGTGGATGCAAAATAAAAATTGCTTCCACCTCAGCAGAAGTCAAATAATTTGCGCTTTTATTGAAATAACTAAAAAACTAAGATCCGTATTTAAAAAGTTTTTTTGGAGGACATTTAGATGATTTTGTTTTGAGTAATTCTATATCTAATATTCATACCTTTTTGAAGAAAAAATACGCGGTTTTCGCGTTTAAAAAAACCATTCCAAAAATAAAAATTTCTTTCGGGCGAGCATTTCTCTTTTGCCTCGTAATGTCATATGCAACAGGAATAGGTGAAATAAGCAATTCGAATCGTTGCTTCCGAGTGAAAATAAGTAAAAAAAATGCATTAAGGCAAATTGGTAGTAGGGTTTCTGCATGCGTAGTGAGTATTGTCTTAAATTGTTTATTTATTAGCGTGTTTTTTTATTGTGTGATTTTTGTAATAGTTTGGTAAAAATGGCAGATTGTTGTGTAATCGATAGCTTATTAAAACAATCATTTAGTTCGCGCTCTTTTTCTGAAAAACAAAATATTCTTGATCGCGGGAGACCAAAACCAAAGTTAAATATAACAACAGTAAATAAAAGTTGTACGAGACGATTTTCGGTCAAAGTTTACTAAGATTTTAATTGGCTTTGCGGTTGTGCAAATAAGCAAAAGTTATTTTGTTGGCCTTGTTTACTTTTTTCGAAGGATTACAACGTTTGGCAATCTGCAAGTTACAGCGATTTAAATAATTTTCATAAAGCTGTTTAATTAGCAATTCTGAGTTAAGAACGATCTTGGTGTATCCGGGTTTATGCGGACAATCGTAAATATTTTATTTTAAAACAGTATTTTTTATACAAAAAGATCATTAATTTACTTTTTCTCTCGATTCGGATATATAAGGGTCTCGAATTAAAAACAAACACATTATAATTTCGTAGTCTGGGGATCAAAGATCGGATGAATTTTTCATAATCATTTTCATAATCATAAAGTACAAGTTATTTTAAAATTTTAAACTTTTTATTATTTTATTTTCATTCATTTAAGTAGCTAACGAGAGATGCATTTTTTCACAACACAAAAAATACCTTTATTAATAACATAAAAACCTTAAGCTGGCAATTAAATTCCAAAAAATTAAAATTTGCATCCCTAGCTTCAAAACTCACGCCACGCCCCTGCAACTAACATAACCTTTCCCAATTCCCATTCTGGCAAGATAACTTTCGGCTTCCCGTGCCCTTGCTGAGCTACAAAAACAATGCATCACTAGAATTGAAAAATTGTTTTTGTTGTTTGAGAAAGTTTAATTCGCAGTAGTTGAAAAAAAATATGTATTGTAAATAATTACTTATAATGTATAGTAAGTTAGAAAAGTGGAATTTTGATACCACCCTTCGCCGGTCAATTAAACTTGATAAACAATGCCATATCACATCAGGGTTTCCAATAATTGCCAAATTGGCAATAATAGCTTTTGTTATGTTGTAAGGACACAGCCCAAGAAGTTGCGCTCAAGGCCGCCATCGCCAAGTTCTACTCCTTGTGCGGTGCGGGCGCTGCGGGTAAAGACGGCATACCAAAGCTAGCTCATGGCGGGGTCGTGAGTTTGTCTTTCCCTTTCAGCGCACCACACATAAAGTGGTATGCCTTAAAACTGGGCAGCAGAACAACTGGGGAGGAGGGGTTCTTACGCCCCTCATTGTCCTAGGTAGCTGCGGACTAAATAACAAACATGATTCATTGAAAATAGACGAAAGAGCTTGAAGCCGACGGACGGATTTTCCCACCCCATTCCAGGATCAAAACCCGGACCAATGAGCCCGAAGGGTATCCGTGACCAAACGGGTTCCCAAAACAAAATCTCTCTTACAATTTACATAGGCCAATCTCAAATTAATTCACCCATCTCGAATCCGCTCCTCGTCAACTTCCTCCCTACGTCGTCTTGCCCTCGCTCTCTTACCTTTCTTTGTCTAACAAAGCATTTTTATTGCCAACTAGCGTTCTTCAAAACTCGACGAACGGAATTTTTCCGACACTCTCGAATCTCATAAATTCCCTTGATCAAAATAAAAGCAACGAATCATTAAAAAAAAGAACTCGTTTTGGATTGAAATTTTAGATTTAATTGAAAGAAATTTTATAAACATTGGTC
The DNA here is from genome assembly GCA_964034945.1 of Chrysopilus asiliformis. NCBI lineage: Eukaryota > Metazoa > Arthropoda > Insecta > Diptera > Rhagionidae > Chrysopilus > Chrysopilus asiliformis. The sequence goes on along the minus strand of OZ035960.1, from coordinate 72,364,175 downwards.
ATAAAAACTAATCCTACTCTAAACTGTTCTATACCTGCAGTAATTATTTTAATTCTACCAAAGAAAATGTTGAAATTTAAATATGAAAATATATAAAATAAAATTATCAAAATTATCTGTGATTATTTCTAGTTGTTAGTATTAAGTTATTAATTAATTCATATATTTTATTTAGTTTTAAAGTCCGTAATATTTTATGTTAAATGTGATATTTGCATGTTGAATGATGAAATGTTGAATGTTGAAATGCTGAGTGAAAATTTAACGCGACATATGAGAAGATGCCAAGAAACTGGTCCTTGTTTCTGCTTTACGTCGTAAAAAAATAATAGTCGATTTTAGATATCTGTTGCTATTTATGCTATGCTCGGTTATACTCTGCGAGTGGTGTTGTACGGATGATGTCCTTTCTTGTAATGGTCGAACGCCGGTGTTGTTAGTGTAAAAGTAAAATTTTTGGTTACTTACAATCGCCGTAAACTTCGCTGTTAGAAAAATGTGGGTTTTACTGTGTGCATGAAGAACGAAGCGTGGTGATGAGTTGGTGTTGGTAAAATTCGTGCTTCTGTTGTTTTGTCGTCTTTTACTTGCGTATCCAAACTGAATCTTTTATGCACTTTTATTATATTGTAATTAAATTTATTTATTTTGTCTATCACTATCACAAGAAACGGTTTACATAAGCGATGCTTTGAACGCATGATCATTGATTTAATTGTAATAACAGCAACTTTTCTTGTCGATGTCACCTTCGAATCTTAGTTTTTTTCTGGGTTTTTATTTATGTTCCACTGTGATATTTTAGTTAATCATTTTTACACTTTTATAATTCAAATTTTGTGTTTTTATATCTTAGGTTAATTAGGATAGTTTAAATTCTAGTCATAATTTATACACTATTTTTAATTTATTTTATACAGCTGATTTTAGCTTAGTTTTACTTATTTATTTCAACAGAAAACTAAATTCTTTTCCATAAAGATTCGCTTTAAAACGCGTGTAAGATTTATTCCAAAATTTATCGTGGATTATTCGTTCAGTTAAGAAAATTAATAAAACAATTATTTTATCGATGGTTAATCGTTAAACTACTGACTATAAAAAAAAATTAAAAAGCATCGCTTAAAGAATCAAATTTCCGTCCGGCTCGAATTTCAACATCTTGACAACTGCCAGAACTTGGCGTTTTTTCCAGTGAACGTCCGAGAATTCCATTTTTTCCCAACAATAGAACGGCAATTGAATCGTTTTTGGTTTTTATTTCCATTAGCAATGAATATTCCAAGATTTAAAATACTTTATTGAAATTGACAATAATACCAAAAAAAATGGTATTCAAAAAAAAATTCCCAATGTAACTTTTGTCGCTAGGATATAAAACTGAATTTTAAAATCTTTCCTTGTTGTCGACTGAATTGTTATTTGAATTATTCGAACCGTTTTGGCTATCGCTGGATAAATTAAACTAATAATTGTTTAACCTTAATAAGGGCATTTTTGCATGGCAACTAGAAATTCAGGGGTTCTTAACCTTTTAACCTCGCCTTGCGCTGGCCTTTTCGTTAACCCGTTTACTACACCATCAATAGCTTTGATTGACCTCTAGGTACTCAAAGGTGTTGAAAAAAAACGAGAAGGGGTATCGAAAAGCCCAACGTGTGGCTCGACCACGCCCTGAGATGTCTCATGACCAAGTTTTAGCCGGGCAAAATCCGAATCTTTTCTAACAGTTGGTTTGCTTGCATTCAATATGAAAATCGAAAAATAAAATTGAAGTTTAAAATTCGAAATAGGACCGTGTAAGAACAAAAAAAAATGGAAGGTTAAGGAAGAAAATCTCTAAATGGTGTTGGTATTCTACGATACCCAGGCAATCTACAACATTTGTTAGCGTAGAAAAATATCCTTCTGCTGTGCAATCGTCGTAATAGTCGCGTCAACAACACCAAAAGATTGACGGTACCTATAGCAAATTACCCAACATAAGGCACTTTCCCGAACCACAACCTATTGACGAAGCTAGGTAGGTAATTAAACAAAAATTGAAAACCCTTGGGCTAAGATCAAACAAGTATTTTCACCGCTATCTATGGATGCGCGATATGATAAGCGGATTTTTGAAGTATACTGTAGTTAACAGGTGAAGCCTGCCACGATGATTTATTAGATCGACGTGAAAACAATTCTAATGGAAAGTTTGTAAACAATCGAGTTGTAACCGTCATGACCGTAAATCTTTAGCATGAACTTTACCATTTAAGTCTTCGACTATGTAAATCGAGTTGCCTACAGCTTTGACAATCTTGCACTTCAAAAATTTAGGTGCCAATTTCGCGCTATACTTGTTTGCCGCAGCCCTTAGAGTGAAGTTACGACGGAACACAACCTGGCCTGTGGTAAAAACACGTTTTCGGGAACGTAGGTTATAGCCGGCAGCGTATCGCTCATGGGCTTGATCCAGGTGTAGCTTCACTTCTTCTCGTATAATTTTAAGTCTGTCGTGTCTAAGAATTGGTACGTCTTCCCCGCTTAAAGACTGAATTCGACTTAAGAGAGGGTATGAGGAACCATGCAGCATCATATTTTGACCAAAGTTTACATAATAAGGGGAATATCCAGTGGCTGAATGCGCAGAGGTGCGTAAAGCGCAAGCGATTTCCGCTATGTGTTTGTCCCATTTCCGGTGATCCTTGTCGATATACGAACGTATCGCCGTAAGTATCGACCGGTTCACCCTTTCTGAAGCATTGACTTGCGGAGAATAAACGGCAGTTAGCATATGCTTCACTCCATAGGTTGTTAGAAATGCTTCAAAGTCTTTGGCCGTAAACTGTGATCCGTTATCGGAGACTAGACTTTCAGGAACTCCATAAGTCAGAAAGGCGTAATTTTTGAGGAACTGTATTGCAGACTTACACGTAGCTTGTCTCATCGGTTTGAGCAATACATATTTCGAGAACTGGTCAAGAATCACAAAGAGTACCGTGTTTCCATCAGTACTTCTCGGATATGGACCCATGAAGTCCACGTATATCCTTTGCCAGGGTCGTTCAACCTTGACTTGCTGTCCCATTGGAGGTCGAAGGATGGTATTCGGTGCTTTTGTCTGCTTGCACGTTTCACAATTTGCAACGCAAGCCTTAACTTGTGACGTCATGGATGGCCAATAATAAAGCTGTCGGAGACGGAAGAGAGTTTTGCCTATCCCACCATGCGAAGACTGAGGCGGATCATGAGCCGCCGAAACCAAAGCTTCGGTCAAGCCCGCCGGTACCCACAACTTCCACGCAGCATCCTCTTGTGCCACATCACCCGTACGTGGATCCTTTCTCTTGTAGACGTACCCATCCGAGACACACAGATCAGGCAGACTATCTCCCTCCCGGTTAATGGTGTTTATGAGATCCTTATATTCGTCGGAACCAAAATGCGGAGATTCCAGATCTACATCAGGAGAAAGAGAATCCACCCGACCTGCGATCTCATCCGCGTACACCCTAGAGAGAGCATCTGGCACGACATGTTGACTACCCTTGCGATGCTGAATTTCGAAGTTGAAGGCTTGTAGTTTTAAGGACCAACGGGCTAGCCTACCACTAAGGTCTTTTTGGCTCATAAGCCACCTCAGACTCGCATGGTCGGTAATGATCGTGAACGGCAACCCCTCGACATACGGACGAAACTTTTTCACGCATAGAACTGCAGCGTAACATTCGAGCTCAGTAATACAATAGTTACGCTGTGCCGCGTTGAGTTTCTGACTCACGTATGCTAGAGGCCGCTCGTCACCATCGTCGCCAATTTGCGATAACACTCCACCCACTCCAGTGGTGCTAGCATCACAAGAAATGATGAACGGCTTGGAAAAGTCTGGCGTGGTGGGAACGGGTGCGGAAATGAGCGATAATGAAAATATGAAAGATAATAGATAAGATAAGATAAAAAGCCAAATTATCTAGATAATTTTTAGATAAATATTTATTTTGACATTGCACAAAATTCAAAATTACGTACTAAAAAAAATAGCACAAAATTTTTTGCTTTTCTTGATTTCCAATTTAAATATAATAAGAAACGAAATAATAATAAAAGAAAACGGATAAGAAACGTTATCGTAACGTAACGAAATTAAGTTTTTTATCGATACAAAACGAAATAACGTCACGAAATATAAGTTTAATTTTGCTACGTAAGGAAATTTATAACGTTATGATTTTTTATTTCGTTCATAGCCCGGTTTACACTTGGCAACAGTTACTGGCAGAACTTTTTTTTTATGGACAAGAGAAGAGAGGCGAGGGAAAGAGTGACACTTCGCTTCCTTGTCCGTAAACAAAAATTGTTGCCAAGTATAAAACTGTTCCTAAAAAAAGTTTTTAGGTTTTCAAAAGTATGCAGAAAACAATTTCGTTTCAGCATTTTTTCAGATTTAATTTTTTGATTTTCGGTGGTAACGATTATCTCTAGATAAATGGGATTTTCCTTTATCTAGATAAGATAAAGATAACTTTTTGGGGGTGTTATCTAGATAAGATAAAGATAACATTTTTTTTATCTAGATGATTATCTAGATAATTATTATCTAGATAACCCCAACACTGGTGATAGGTGACGCCAAGGATGAATAATTCGGTACGAATCTACGATACCAGCCTGTCAATCCAAGAAACCTACGGACTTGTTTGACAGACTTAGGTATGGGGAATTCGGCCACCGCAGCCACCTTCATCGCGTCTGTCTTCAGAGACCCATCTCCGACTATGTATCCCAGATACTTGATTTCTTTCTTACAGAAGAAACTCTTTCCAATGTTGATCGTTAAATTTGCGCGTCGCAAACATTTCGCAAGCTCAGATAGAATGCGCAGGTGAAGATCGAAGCTAGGGGATATTATCAACAAATCGTCGAGATAAACAAAGACATATCGGCGAAGCTCGCTGGACATGAACGTCATGACTTTATCCATGAGTCGACACATGCGTTGCGGCGCATTACACAACCCGAACGCCATCACCGTGCATTGATATAGGGGTCGTCCTGGCACTGTAAAGGCCGTTACCTCCCGAGACTTAGTTTCAAGCGGAAATTGCCAGAATGCGTCTTTTAAGTCCAGACTGGATATGAAGCGTGTATCTTCTAGACGACTTAAAAGACCATCTACATGGGGGAGAGGATAAGCATCCTTAATCGTCAACTCGTTAACCTTGCGCGAATCCAGACAAAGGCGTACTTTGCCAGGTTTACGCACGAGAACCACAGGTGACGACCAAGCGCTATTACTTTCCTCAATCACCCCTAACGCTAACATCCTTTCTAGCTCGTTAAACATTAACCCCTGTATCACCGGTGATACCGGATAGTGCCGCTGCTTGACCGGAGTCGCCCCCTGAACATCAATGACGTGTTCTTCAAGCATCGTCTTACCTAACCCAAGCGCTTCACTAGACGGAAAGCTTGTGATCACATCCCGTAAACGGTGTTGATCTTGCGCTGATAAAACATGGTAGTCACTGGTTTCATGTGAAATATTCAACTCGTCTATCTGCTCGACCATCTTTGGCATAATGTCGTACAAAGTCCAGAAGTCCACACCCAAGTACAAGGGTTGGCTCAACGACGGAACAACGTACAGGGTAAGGTCTTTGGTCTTTTCGCGAAACTTAACTTTGACTTTCACGTAACCGACGAACTCATGTGAAGTTGGCGACCTATTTTTGGAAATCATTAAAAAAAATTAGAGTTCTGAGTAGGTTTTGAATAGTTCTATAGTTCTCAATTAGTAAAAAAAATAGTTCTGGTGTTTTAGTGGGGGGAAAACCGGAACCAAAAAATGGGTCGCCAAGTTCACGCAGCGACCTGTTTTCCGAAAAAAACAGTTCTGATGGTATATATCGATTCACAATAAAGAGTTCTACAGTTCCTGATAGTTTTTTTCAATAGTTCTAGTAAAAAAAAATTTCATACAAAAAACCACTAGAATCCAAAATATTAAGATTAAAACAGTTCTGGTTGGAGTTCCCTGTAGCACTCCACCCCAGTAATCATAATCCGTGCTTATTTGGCCGGAATGTCGAGTTTTCGAGAAAATTTTTTTTTTCAATTTTTAAAAAATCCTTTAAAAATGTCCTGGAAAGGGATACAACAGTTCTGGTTGGAGTTCCCTGTAGCACTCCACACCAGTAATCATAATCCGTGCTTATTTGGCCAGAATGTCGAATTTTCGGGGAAAAATTTTTTTCCTCTAACATTTAAAAAAAAATCAATAAAAATATCCTGGAAAGGGATACAACAGTTCTGGTTGGAGTTCCCTGTAGCACTCCACACCAGTAATCGTAATCCGTGCTTATTTAGCCGGAATGTCGTTTTCGAGAAAAACAAATTTTCACTCAATTTTTAAAAAATTCAATAAAAATGTCCTGGAAAGGGATACAACAGTTCTGGTTGGAGTTCCCTGTAGCACTCCACCCCAGTAATCATAATCCGTGCTTATTTGGCCGGAATGTCAAGTTTTCGAGAAAAAAATTTTTTTTCAATTTTTAAAAAATCCTTTAAAAATGTCCTGGAAAGGGATACAACAGTTCTGGCTGGAGTTCCCTGTAGCACTCCACACCAGTAATCATAATCCGTGCTTATTTGGCCAGAATGTCGAATTTTCGGGGAAAAATTTTTTTCCTCTAACATTTAAAAAAAATTCAATAAAAATGTCCTGGAAAGGGATACAACAGTTCTGGTTGGAGTTCCCTGTAGCACTCCACACCAGTAATCGTAATCCGTGCTTATTTAGCCGGAATGTCGAGTTTTCGAGAAAAACAAATTTTCACTCAATTTTTAAAAAATTCAATAAAAATGTCCTGGAAAGGGATACAACAGTTCTGGTTGGAGTTCCCTGTAGCACTCCACACCAGTAATCGTAATCCGTGCTTAGTTGGCCAGAATGTCGAATTTTCGGGGAAAAATTTTTTTCCTCTAACATTTAAAAAAATTCAATAAAAATGTCCTGGAAAGGGATACAACAGTTCTGGTTGGAGTTCCCTGTAGCACTCCACACCAGTAATCGTAATCCGTGCTTATTTGGCCAGAATGTCGAATTTTCGGGAATAAAAATTTTTCCTCTAACATTTAAAAAAAAATCAATAAATAGTCCTGGAAAGGGATACAACAGTTCTGGTTGGAGTTCCCTGTAGCACTCCACACCAGTAATCGTAATCCGTGCTTATTTAGCCAGAATGTCGAATTTTCGGGAATAAAAATTTTTCCTCTAACATTTAAAAAAAATCAATAAAAATGTCCTGGAAAGGGATACAACAGTTCTGGTTGGAGTTCCCTGTAGCACTCCACACCAGTAATCGTAATCCGTGCTTAGTTGGCCAGAATGTCGAATTTTCGGGAATAAAAATTTTTCCTCTAACATTTAAAAAAAATCAATAAAAATGTCCTGGAAAGGGATACAACAGTTCTGGTTGGAGTTCCCTGTAGCACTCCACACCAGTAATCGTAATCCGTGCTTATTTAGCCAGAATGTCGAGTTTTCGAGAAAAACAAATTTTCACTCAATTTTTAAAAAATTCAATAAAAATGTCCTGGAAAGGGATACAACAGTTCTGGTTGGAGTTCCCTGTAGCACTCCACACCAGTAATCGTAATCCGTGCTTATTTAGCCAGAATGTCGAGTTTTCGAGAAAAACAAATTTTCACTCAATTTTTAAAAAATTCAATAAAAATGTCCTGGAAAGGGATACAACAGTTCTGGTTGGAGTTCCCTGTAGCACTCCACACCAGTAATCGTAATCCGTGCTTATTTAGCCAGAATGTCGAGTTTTCGAGAAAAACAAATTTTCACTCAATTTTTAAAAAATTCAATAAAAATGTCCTGGAAAGGGATACAACAGTTCTGGTTGGAGTTCCCTGTAGCACTCCACACCAGTAATCATAATCCGTGCTTATTTGGCTGATATGTTAAATTCCGAAAACAGAAAAATTTTATTGAAACGTGCACCGAATGGTTTACTGGGGACGATTTCATGTTTGAAGGTATTTACAGTTAACTCGCTTTGCGCTTTTACGATTTACACGGTTGCCAGATTGCAAGATTTTTTTGATAATAGAATCAAATTGTATATTTTTATGAAAATATTCAATTTTAAAGAGCATTTCTCTCAATACTCCAAAACCTATTTTTTGTATTTTTATACCCGTATGGTGAAACCAAAGGGTATATTAGATTTTCTTTACCGTTTGTAACGCCAAGATCCCGTCATCACACAAAAAAATGAATTACACCAGTGTGTTTAGAATGATAAAAATATCAGTTGTGGTCAACAGAACTTTCTTCTACAAAATCTACGACCCTGTTCAATTTACGTTATAGCCCTGTCGCGTTGTTAACCTAAGACGACCTCCCAATAAATTCTTGGTTTGTTCAAAAATATCAAAAACGTACAAAAATTGAGATAACTTGAGAACGGTAAAAGATATCAATTTGCGGTAAATGGCAAAAATGTAGAAAATGTTAACATCTTTAATTATTCTTTTAACTGATTTGTCGAAAAACCGTTAGTTTGCAAATTATTCGCAAACATATGATTTTTTACATATTAATGAAAATATCTCAATAACGGTAAAAGATAACGGATAACGGTAAGAAACAAAATTGTGCAGAATGCCATTCTCATTAATTCACTTCATACATTCAGTCAGCCATTAGTTTTCGAGATAATCGCAAAAAACTGTTTTTTTTTTTTGGAAATAACGGTTTATCTCGATAACAGGTTGAGATATCGAGTTATAGCTAAAGACAAAAGTGTGGGAAATTTTATTTTCTCCAAGTTTTGTCATACTTAAGGCCACTAAAAAACGCGTAGTTTGGGAGTAAATCGAGAAAAACGAAATTGCGATTTTTGAAAAACCGCCATTTTGGATACTTCCGGTTAACGGATTTCCACCAAAAGTTGATAGGATCGTCCCATTTCAGGACCCAACATGCCTATAAAATTTCATGGCGCTAGCTCTATTAGTTTTTGAGAAATCTTGTACACAGACTGACAAACTGACAGACTGACAGACAGACAGAAAGACATTTTTTAAATATGACTCCAATCGACTCAGGAGTGATCGGGAAATGTTTTTTAGGCAAAATTAAGAGGTCGAAATTTTTCATGAATACAATACTTTATTATACTCCGTAGAAGAAAGTAAAAATAAAGACTTGAAATTTTACGCAGATTCGTTTTTCATAAAATGCAAGGCTAGATTCGTTAATGGGCAAAAATGGACCATTAGGGGAAGGTACCCCCCATACGAACGAAAACGTTTTTTGCGAATATCTCAAAAACGGTGTGTCTTATCAAAAAAGTACAAGAACAAAAGTTATTTAGGATATGATTCTACATAAAACTCCCATACATCAAAATCCGATTGGAATAAGTTTTAAAAAATCTTATTAGAAAGTTTGACTCCAAAGTGGAAATTCGAATTTTAATACGAATACAGTAGAACACGCTTAAATGCACATCGACTTTCGCAGAATTTTTTGTGCATTTATCCGTGTTTTGCATTTATACGTAGCACGGAAGCACCGATAAATGCACATTAATGTGCAATTATGCGAGTAAAAGATAAACATGCAACTTTAATATTCCTGTAATAAACATTTAAATTCAACAAGGCTACACAAAAACAAAGAACCTAATTAAGAATTCATTTTATCAAATAAAAATAACAATAATCACTTTTTTTTGTGTAATTACATTTCATTTTTGCACATGTGCATTTAAGCGTGTAAAATTTCATATAATTTATACTTTTGCGGATGTGAAAATGGTTGCATTTAAGCAAGTATTGCAATTAAGCGTGTTTCATTTATCGTGTATATTTATATGAAAAATGCTTCAAAATCCCCTATGCACAAATTTTGCGTGCAATTACAGGAGTTTTGCATTTACGCGTGTTGCATTTAAGCGCGTTCTACTGTATCACCATACGGGTTTTCAATAATTGCCAGATTGGTAATTATAGCTTTTGTTATGTTTTTATTTAAACGTGCACCGAATTGTTTACTAAGGACGATTTCTAGTTTGGAGGTATTTACAGTTAATTCGCTTTGCGCTTTTACGTTTCACATGGTTGCCAGATTGCAACATTTTTTTGATAATATAATCAAATTGTATATTTTCATAAAACAAGAAATATCAATAGATTTAAATTTTAATAGTTCATAGTTTATGCCAAGGGGTTTCTATTAACACCACCCCCGTACCCGGATTAGTGGGAAGAAGGGAGATATAGAAGGGTTAAAAAATATTTGGTATAAGAATTCATTTCTCGCTGGCGTTTGCAACTCGTGTCGCATGGAATTTTAAACCTAGTGCACAATGCAAAAGGTATTTTTTTGCGAATCAATGTAATAAATTTTGTTTTTTGTTAGGGCAATAAGGGCCCCAATGGAATTTCCTGTAACTTCAAAATTAAAAAATTCACATGTTTTCTGAAAGTGTTAAAATCGAATAAATTTTACAATTAAAAAATTTGTCTTTTGAATTTTAGGCGTCCGACTATTTTGGTATTAAAAGGAGGAGAGACGGAGTAACTGTTCAAAATTTTTGGCGCGAAACGAAATCTTGAGAAATCTGACTCGGATTTATTTGGAAATTGTGTTCCGGAAAATATATATTTTGGGGGGGAACGAATTTCGGTAGAATTAAGACCTAAAATTTTTGGCGCGAAACGAAATCTTGAGAAATCTGACTCGGATTTATTTGGAAATTATGTTCTATATATTTTTAAAATATATATTTTCGAGAACACAATTTCCAAATAAATCCGAGTCAGATTTCTCAAGATTTCGTTTCGCGCCAAAAATTTTAGGTCTCAATTCTACCGAAATTCGTTCCCCCCCAAAATATATATTTTCCGGAACACAATTTCCAAATAAATCCGAGTCAGATTTCTCAAGATTTCGTTTCGCGCCAAAAAATTCAGGTCTCAATTCTACCGAAATTCGTTCCCCTCAAGATATATATTTTCTGGAACACAATTTCCAAATAAATCCGAGTCAGATTTCTCAAGATTTCGTTTCGCGCCAAAAATTTTGAACAGTTACTCCGTCTCTCCTCCTTTTAATACCAAAATAGTCGGACGCCTAAAATTCAAAAGACAAATTTTTTAATTGTAAAATTTATTCGATTTTAACACTTTCAGAAAACATGTGAATTTTTTAATTTTGAAGTTACAGGAAATTCCATTGGGGCCCTTATTGCCCTAACAAAAAACAAAATTTATTACATTGATTCGCAAAAAAATACCTTTTGCATTGTGCACTAGGTTTAAAATTCCATGCGACACGAGTTGCAAACGCCAGCGAGAAATGAATTCTTATACCAAATATTTTTTAACCCTTCTATATCTCCCTTCTTCCCACTAATCCGGGTACGGGGGTGGTGTTAATAGAAACCCCTTGGCATAAACTATGAACTATTAAAATTTAAATCTATTGATATTTCTTGTTTTATGAAAATATACAATTTGATTATATTATCAAAAAAATGTTGCAATCTGGCAACCATGTGAAACGTAAAAGCGCAAAGCGAATTAACTGTAAATACCTCCAAACTAGAAATCGTCCTTAGTAAACAATTCGGTGCACGTTTAAATAAAAACATAACAAAAGCTATAATTACCAATCTGGCAATTATTGAAAACCCGTATGGTGATACAGTAGAACGCGCTTAAATGCAACACGCGTAAATGCAAAACTCCTGTAATTGCACGCAAAATTTGTGCATAGGGGATTTTGAAGCATTTTTCATATAAATATACACGATAAATGAAACACGCTTAATTGCAATACTTGCTTAAATGCAACCATTTTCACATCCGCAAAAGTATAAATTATATGAAATTTTACACGCTTAAATGCACATGTGCAAAAATGAAATGTAATTACACAAAAAAAAGTGATTATTGTTATTTTTATTTGATAAAATGAATTCTTAATTAGGTTCTTTGTTTTTGTGTAGCCTTGTTGAATTTAAATGTTTATTACAGGAATATTAAAGTTGCATGTTTATCTTTTACTCGCATAATTGCACATTAATGTGCATTTATCGGTGCTTCCGTGCTACGTATAAATGCAAAACACGGATAAATGCACAAAAAATTCTGCGAAAGTCGATGTGCATTTAAGCGTGTTCTACTGTATTCGTATTAAAATTCGAATTTCCACTTTGGAGTCAAACTTTCTAATAAGATTTTTTAAAACTTATTCCAATCGGATTTTGATGTATGGGAGTTTTATGTAGAATCATATCCTAAATAACTTTTGTTCTTGTACTTTTTTGATAAGACACACCGTTTTTGAGATATTCGCAAAAAACGTTTTCGTTCGTATGGGGGGTACCTTCCCCTAATGGTCCATTTTTGCCCATTAACGAATCTAGCCTTGCATTTTATGAAAAACGAATCTGCGTAAAATTTCAAGTCTTTATTTTTACTTTCTTCTACGGAGTATAATAAAGTATTGTATTCATGAAAAATTTCGACCTCTTAATTTTGCCTAAAAAACATTTCCCGATCACTCCTGAGTCGATTGGAGTCATATTTAAAAAATGTCTTTCTGTCTGTCTGTCAGTCTGTCAGTTTGTCAGTCTGTGTACAAGATTTCTCAAAAACTAATAGAGCTAGCGCCATGAAATTTTATAGGCATGTTGGGTCCTGAAATGGGACGATCCTATCAACTTTTGGTGGAAATCCGTTAACCGGAAGTATCCAAAATGGCGGTTTTTCAAAAATCGCAATTTCGTTTTTCTCAATTTACTCCCAAACTACGCGTTTTTTAGTGGCCTTAAGTATGACAAAACTTGGAGAAAATAAAATTTCCCACACTTTTGTCTTTAGCTATAACTCGATATCTCAACCTGTTATCGAGATAAACCGTTATTTCCAAAAAAAAAACAGTTTTTTGCGATTATCTCGAAAACTAATGGCTGACTGAATGTATGAAGTGAATTAATGAGAATGGCATTCTGCACAATTTTGTTTCTTACCGTTATCCGTTATCTTTTACCGTTATTGAGATATTTTCATTAATATGTAAAAAATCATATGTTTGCGAATAATTTGCAAACTAACGGTTTTTCGACAAATCAGTTAAAAGAATAATTAAAGATGTTAACATTTTCTACATTTTTGCCATTTACCGCAAATTGATATCTTTTACCGTTCTCAAGTTATCTCAATTTTTGTACGTTTTTGATATTTTTGAACAAACCAAGAATTTATTGGGAGGTCGTCTTAGGTTAACAACGCGACAGGGCTATAACGTAAATTGAACAGGGTCGTAGATTTTGTAGAAGAAAGTTCTGTTGACCACAACTGATATTTTTATCATTCTAAACACACTGGTGTAATTCATTTTTTTGTGTGATGACGGGATCTTGGCGTTACAAACGGTAAAGAAAATCTAATATACCCTTTGGTTTCACCATACGGGTATAAAAATACAAAAAATAGGTTTTGGAGTATTGAGAGAAATGCTCTTTAAAATTGAATATTTTCATAAAAATATACAATTTGATTCTATTATCAAAAAAATCTTGCAATCTGGCAACCGTGTAAATCGTAAAAGCGCAAAGCGAGTTAACTGTAAATACCTTCAAACATGAAATCGTCCCCAGTAAACCATTCGGTGCACGTTTCAATAAAATTTTTCTGTTTTCGGAATTTAACATATCAGCCAAATAAGCACGGATTATGATTACTGGTGTGGAGTGCTACAGGGAACTCCAACCAGAACTGTTGTATCCCTTTCCAGGACATTTTTATTGAATTTTTTAAAAATTGAGTGAAAATTTGTTTTTCTCGAAAACTCGACATTCTGGCTAAATAAGCACGGATTACGATTACTGGTGTGGAGTGCTACAGGGAACTCCAACCAGAACTGTTGTATCCCTTTCCAGGACATTTTTATTGAATTTTTTAAAAATTGAGTGAAAATTTGTTTTTCTCGAAAACTCGACATTCTGGCTAAATAAGCACGGATTACGATTACTGGTGTGGAGTGCTACAGGGAACTCCAACCAGAACTGTTGTATCCCTTTCCAGGACATTTTTATTGAATTTTTTAAAAATTGAGTGAAAATTTGTTTTTCTCGAAAACTCGACATTCTGGCTAAATAAGCACGGATTACGATTACTGGTGTGGAGTGCTACAGGGAACTCCAACCAGAACTGTTGTATCCCTTTCCAGGACATTTTTATTGTTTTTTTTTTAAATGTTAGAGGAAAAATTTTTTTCCCCGAAAATTCGACATTCTGGCCAACTAAGCACGGATTACGATTACTGGTGTGAAGTGCTACAGGGAACTCCAACCAGAACTGTTGTATCCCTTTCCAGGACATTTTTAAAGGATTTTTTAAAAATTGAGTGAAAATTTGTTTTTCTCGAAAACTTGACATTCCGGCTAAATAAGCACGGATTACGATTACTGGTGTGGAGTGCTACAGGGAACTCCAACCAGAACTGTTGTATCCCTTTCCAGGACATTTTTATTGAATTTTTTAAAAATTGAGTGAAAATTTGTTTTTCTCGAAAACTTGACATTCCGGCTAAATAAGCACGGATTACGATTACTGGTGTGGAGTGCTACAGGGAACTCCAACCAGAACTGTTGTATCCCTTTCCAGGACATTTTTATTGATTTTTTTAAAAATTGAGTGAAAATTTGCTTTTCTCGAAAACTCGACATTCCGGCCAAATAAGCACGGATTACGATTACTGGTGTGGAGTGCTACAGGGAACTCCAACCAGAACTGTTGTATCCCTTTCCAGGACATTTTTATTGTTTTTTTTTAAATGTTAGAGGAAAAATTTTTTTCCCCGAAAATTCGACATTCTGGCCAACTAAGCACGGATTACGATTACTGGTGTGGAGTGCTACAGGGAACTCCAACCAGAACTGTTGTATCCCTTTCCAGGACATTTTTATTGATTTTTTTTAAATGTTAGAGGAAAAATTTTTATTCCCGAAAACTCGACATTCTGACCAACTAAGCACGGATTACGATTACTGGTGTGGAGTGCTACAGGGAACTCCAACCAGAACTGTTGTATCCCTTTCCAGGACATTTTTAAAGGATTTTTTAAAAATTGAGTGAAAATTTGTTTTTCTCGAAAACTTGACATTCCGGCTAAATAAGCACGGATTACGATTACTGGTGTGGAGTGCTACAGGGAACTCCAACCAGAACTGTTGTATCCCTTTCCAGGACATTTTTATTGAATTTTTTAAAAATTGAGTGAAAATTTGTTTTTCTCGAAAACTTGACATTCCGGCTAAATAAGCACGGATTACGATTACTGGTGTGGAGTGCTACAGGGAACTCCAACCAGAACTGTTGTATCCCTTTCCAGGACATTTTTATTGATTTTTTTAAAAATTGAGTGAAAATTTGCTTTTCTCGAAAACTCGACATTCCGGCCAAATAAGCACGGATTACGATTACTGGTGTGGAGTGCTACAGGGAACTCCAACCAGAACTGTTGTATCCCTTTCCAGGACATTTTTATTGTTTTTTTTTTAAATGTTAGAGGAAAAATTTTTTTCCCCGAAAATTCGACATTCTGGCCAACTAAGCACGGATTACGATTACTGGTGTGGAGTGCTACAGGGAACTCCAGCCAGAACTGTTGTATCCCTTTCCAGGACATTTTTAAAGGATTTTTTAAAAATTGAAAAAAAAATTTTTTCTCGAAAACTTGACATTCCGGCCAAATAAGCACGGATTACGATTACTGGTGTGGAGTGCTACAGGGAACTCCAACCAGAACTGTTGTATCCCTTTCCAGGACATTTTTAAAGGATTTTTTAAAAATTGAAAAAAAAAATTTTCTCGAAAACTCGACATTCCGGCCAAATAAGCACGGATTACGATTACTGGTGTGGAGTGCTACAGGGAACTCCAACCAGAACTGTTGTATCCCTTTCCAGGACATTTTTATTGATTTTTTTTAAATGTTAGAGGAAAAAAATTTTTCCCCGAAAATTCCACATTCTGGCCAAATAAGCACGGATTATGATTACTGGTGTGGAGTGCTACAGGGAACTCCAACCAGAACTGTTGTATTCCTTTCCAGGACATTTTTATTGATTTTTTTTTAAATGTTAGAGGAAAAAAATTTTTCCCCGAAAATTCGACATTCTGGCCAAATAAGCACGGATTATGATTACTGGTGTGGAGTGCTACAGGGAACTCCAACCAGAACTGTTGTATCCCTTTCCAGGACATTTTTATTGAATTTTTTAAAAATTGAGTGAAAATTTGTTTTTCTCGAAAACTTGACATTCCGGCTAAATAAGCACGGATTACGATTACTGGTGTGGAGTGCTACAGGGAACTCCAACCAGAACTGTTGTATCCCTTTCCAGGACATTTTTATTGATTTTTTTTTAAATGTTAAAGGAAAAAAATTTTTCCCCGAAAATTCGACATTCTGGCCAAATAAGCACGGATTATAATTACTGGTGTGGAGTGCTACAGGGAACTCCAACCAGAACTGTTGTATCCCTTTCCAGGACATTTTTATTGAATTTTTTAAAAATTGAGTGAAAATTTGTTTTTCTCGAAAACTTGACATTCCGGCTAAATAAGCACGGATTACGATTACTGGTGTGGAGTGCTACAGGGAACTCCAACCAGAACTGTTGTATCCCTTTCCAGGACATTTTTATTGAATTTTTTAAAAATTGAGTGAAAATTTGTTTTTCTCGAAAACTCGACATTCCGGCTAAATAAGCACGGATTACGATTACTGGTGTGGAGTGCTACAGGGAACTCCAACCAGAACTGCTGTATCCCTTTCCAGGACATTTTTATTGATTTTTTTTTAAATGTTAGAGGAAAAAAATTTTTCCCCGAAAATTCGACATTCTGGCCAAATAAGCACGGATTATAATTACTGGTGTGGAGTGCTACAGGGAACTCCAACCAGAACTGTTGTATCCCTTTCCAGGACATTTTTATTGATTTTTTTTAAATGTTAGAGGAAAAAAATTTTTCCCCGAAAATTCGACATTCTGGCCAAATAAGCACGGATTATGATTACTGGTGTGGAGTGCTACAGGGAACTCCAACCAGAACTGTTGTATCCCTTTCCAGGACATTTTTATTGAATTTTTTTTAAATGTTAGAGGAAAAAAATTTTTCCCCGAAAATTCGACATTCTGGCCAAATAAGCACGGATTATGATTACTGGTGTGGAGTGCTACAGGGAACTCCAACCAGAACTGTTGTATCCCTTTCCAGGACATTTTTATTGAATTTTTTTTAAATGTTAGAGGAAAAAAATTTTTCCCCGAAAATTCGACATTCTGGCCAAATAAGCACGGATTACGATTACTGGTGTGGAGTGCTACAGGGAACTCCAACCAGAACTGTTGTATCCCTTTCCAGGACATTTTTATTGAATTTTTTTTAAATGTTAGAGGAAAAAAATTTTTCCCCGAAAATTCGACATTCTGGCCAAATAAGCACGGATTACGATTACTGGTGTGGAGTGCTACAGGGAACTCCAACCAGAACTGTTGTATCCCTTTCCAGGACATTTTTATTGAATTTTTTTTTAAATGTTAGAGGAAAAAAATTTTTCCCCGAAAATTCGACATTCTGGCCAAATAAGCACGGATTATGATTACTGGTGTGGAGTGCTACAGGGAACTCCAACCAGAACTGTTGTATCCCTTTCCAGGACATTTTTATTGAATTTTTTTTAAATGTTAGAGGAAAAAAATTTTTCCCCGAAAATTCGACATTCTGGCCAAATAAGCACGGATTACGATTACTGGTGTGGAGTGCTACAGGGAACTCCAACCAGAACTGTTGTATCCCTTTCCAGGACATTTTTATTGAATTTTTTTTAAATGTTAGAGGAAAAAAATTTTTCCCCGAAAATTCGACATTCTGGCCAAATAAGCACGGATTATGATTACTGGTGTGGAGTGCTACAGGGAACTCCAACCAGAACTGTTGTATCCCTTTCCAGGACATTTTTAAAGGATTTTTTAAAAATTGAAAAAAAAAAATTTTCTCGAAAACTCGACATTCCGGCCAAATAAGCACGGATTATGATTACTGGGGTGGAGTGCTACAGGGAACTCCAACCAGAACTGTTTTAATCTTAATATTTTGGATTTTAGTGGTTTTTTGTATGAAATTTTTTTTTACTAGAACTATTGAAAAAAACTATCAGGAACTGTAGAACTCTTTATTGTGAATCGATATATACCATCAGAACTGTTTTTTTCGGAAAACAGGTCGCTGCGTGAACTTGGCGACCCATTTTTTGGTTCCGGTTTTTCCCCCACTAAAACACCAGAACTATTTTTTTTACTAATTGAGAACTATAGAACTATTCAAAACCTACTCAGAACTCTAATTTTTTTTAATGATTTCCAAAAATAGGTCGCCAACTTCACATGAGTAACCGACGATAGTTTGTGGCTTACTATCAGCCGTTTGAAAGTTGGAGAAAAACTTGTGAATTTTGAGGTTCAATTTGGATATCAACTCTTGAGCGTCTTTGCCGAGGCAACTAATACTCGCGCCTGAGTCGAGCAGACCTGTGACTTGAAGATCGTTTATGTAAATCTGGGCGTGTGGGCGTAAGTCACCAGACACAGCTACTATGCTGGAAAGCGTAGATACTTTTCGCTGTTTTAGGGTTTGGTACCAACTACGAAATCTTTTTGAAGAGCGTTTCTTCTTGGGCGAGGTTACCGCACTAACGGTACCAAAAATTCTAGCTCGCGCTTCGAAATATTCCTTTTTTCGCTGATGCAGTGTCTTGTAAGTACGCTCCGTTTTCAAATCAGGTAAGACTTCAGATCTTTTTAGTATAGTTACTCTATCGTTATTGTTTTCTTTTCTAGATGGTTCAAGGTAAGTATTTCTTTCAGGTTCTTTTTCGGACTCAGCAAGGTAAGTAGAAGTCACATCAGGGTATTTGGACAAGTTTGGGTAAGTATTAGTGTTGGACAAATCAGGTGTATTTGGGTCTTCATCGGGTAAGTATCTGTAGATTTCGTTATTACGGGCGAGAAACCTCGTTCGACGTCCCGCCCCTTTTCGAGTTTTCCTTATCGTTCTTTGTACAATTGGGACATTTTGCTTTTATGAATCCCTTTTTTCCGCACGTATAACAGAAAGGACCTGTTGGAATTATCGGGCAGTCGCGGTAGAAATGATCTCGTGCGTCGCAATTCCAACACGTCAAATTGTTACGGTCCTGGTTATTGAGACGAGGGTTAACTCTGGGTCGTTCGAAAGCTTCTAAATATTCTGGCGATGTTTCATTCTCACCTATATCTAACTCATGTATATTTCGAGATTCGATATGAGTTTGAGAAAAGCGCAAATCGTTTAAATAACGTTCGCCAAGTCGAACTAAAATTGTGAATTCGTTAAAGTTAGTTGCTGGGGTCGAAAAAATCATTGTTGCCAAACGAGGCTGTAAATTTTGACGCAACATAGAGATGAATTCGACCTCTAGCATTGGACGCCTCATTTTATTACGCAGTTTTGTAACGTCACGTAAAAAGTCGTCAGCCTTTTCGCGAGCACCCTGTTTGCGGTTGAGAATCTGGTTTGTGATTTGATAGTCCATGATATGTGACTGAAATTGACATCTAAGGGCTGTCTTTAAGGATCCCCAATCAGGTCGGAGATTATCATGGCGGTATTGCCAGTACCACTCTTCAGCTCGGCCAACAAGCAAAAGATGAAAATTACGTGCCAAAAAATCAACTGAAACACCCTCATTTTCGCACATAATTTCGGAGCGAAAGATAAGTTCTTCAACTGAAATGCCACTTTCAGATCCATCGAAACGAATATTCCACCAACTGAAAGGAGTTCGTGTTCGGAAACGTTCGTCTCGAGGACCGAAATAGGGCAAAGCAAAAGGCATTTCCCGTCTAGGAGGAGAAGGAAGATCACCTGCTGCCGGTAGTCCTGGTTCTTCCCTTGGAGGAGGAACAGGGGCCACTGCAGCTGGTGGTCTTGGCTCTTCTACTCGTGGACGGGGAGGATTAGCTATTACTGGTGGTGCTGCTGCTACTTGATTGGCTGGCAGCTCTAAATTAACAGGTCTTTGCGTTAATTTAAGGCTTCGTACGGACTCTTGGAGTTCTTGAATTAACCTTCTCTGCTCATCAAGTTGTCTTTCATATTGAGCGATTCGAGAGGCCTGATTATTTGACATTCGATCGCCAATTGGGTCGAACGTAGGGTCCCATAATTAATTCGTTGCAGAACTACCTATGCTATCAGGTGTTTCTGCTGGAAAATGTGGTGGAGGTTTATTGATGTCGAATGTAACCTGGTGATACGAAGGTGGTGGAACCGCTTGAGCTCCCAGTTCTTCATCCCGATATCTGTTATGACCTTCGAAACGGAGTTGTTGTCGGACTCGGTCCAGATTCGGATTAGGCAAGGTTCTACTGTTCTGGTTAGCTAAGTTTGGTGTTGGACGATTTAATGGAGTTCTATTGTTTTCAGGTATAGCCGGTAAAGATACGTTTGGGTTACTAGCCTGATTCCTATCCGCGTTATCAGAGCTAGAAACGTTTGCATTTGCTTGGGATCGCAAAACTCGGTTAGTTGGGCGACCTCGAGGACCACCCCCTTGCGTAGGAGGGGTTCTATGCATGTTTATGACAAAATTTGATAGTAATACAAAAAGAATATGTCAAATTCAAGTGACAATAAAAAAAAATTTCAAAATGAACTAAAATTTGTTTAAAAAAATAAACAATAACCAACTTAAATTTAAGAAAAGAAAATTTTTATCAGCCAAAACTGATTAATTATCAAAATCCGTGAGAAATTATTCCAAAATTAAATACTACAATTCAACTGCCGCAATAGTCAAAATCCCAAAATTTTATTTTAAATTTTACTTTTTTTAAATTCAAATAACCATACATAATAATGGTAGAGAGCGAGAGCATTTCGAGTTCGAGGCAAGTGACAAGAGCATAATATGGAGTTTATTAAAAAAAAAAATCAATAACCAAAATTTTAAATTAACTTTTCTAACTATTGGTGTTATCGGTTGCACCAGAAAATATCCTGCTAAGGAATCCATAATCAAATGAAAGCTTTAATCATAAATTTTCCATCAGCATTCGCTTCTTCCAACCGCAACAGACACTTCCAAATTTCCGTCTTGAATGGGGAAAACAAACTAGAAATTAGTTTTCCAAATTAAATTAGCGCTGCGGATCGGGTTGCCATATCAGGCAGACAAACAGTCCCCACGATGTCACGCCTTGCTTAAAGTAATCGACTCCATTCGCATGAACTTCAACAAAATTTACTTTCCTTAGAACGGACAGCTATCGAGCATATAGCCGAAATAGCAGTTTCCAGAACTTCGGTCAGAAAATTTCCCCAAAGACATAACTTCAAAACTCTTTCTAAAAATTTTACGAACACAATTAAGAAAAATGGTTCAGGGGACCATGTACAGATAAAAATAGATGAAATTGGGCAATAAGAAAAAGGTCGGGTAAATAAAATCAAGATCTTATCCAAATTTCAAAAATCAAGAGGTTATTTACAAAAATTTGTGAGACACTGTCCGTTCAGGACTTCCCTGAATTCCGTGAAGGGTGAATCTTTGTTGCTGCCAAACAACAAGGATGTGCCTCGTTGGGCGCCATATATGTGTAAGGACACAGCCCAAGAAGTTGCGCTCAAGGCCGCCATCGCCAAGTTCTACTCCTTGTGCGGTGCGGGCGCTGCGGGTAAAGACGGCATACTAAAGCTAGCTCATGGCGGGGTCGTGAGTTTGTCTTTCCCTTTCAGCGCACCACACATAAAGTGGTATGCCTTAAAACTGGGCAGCAGAACAACTGGGGAGGAGGGGTTCTTACGCCCCTCATTGTCCTAGGTAGCTGCGGACTAAAAAACAAACATGATTCATTGAAAATAGACGAAAGAGCTTGAAGCCGACGGACGGATTTTCCCACCCCATTCCAGGATCAAAACCCGGACCAATGAGCGCGAAGGATATCCGTGACCAAACGGGTTCCCAAAACAAAATCTCTCTTACAATTTACATAGGCCAATCTCAAATTAATTCACCCATCTCGAATCCGCTCCTCGTCAACTTCCTCCCTAGGTCGTCTTGCCCTCGCTCTCTTACCTTTCTTTGTCTAACAAAGCATTTTTATTGCCAACTAGCGTTCTTCAAAACTCGACGAACGGAATTTTTCCGACACTCTCGAATCTCATAAATTCCCTTGATCAAAATAAAAGCAACGAATCATTCAGGGTATTCACAGTCCTCTTTTAAATTGCGGGTAAATTTACCGCTCGGTAATTCAGTCAAATTTAACAGATTTTTACCGAGACGGTAACTTGGTTCATGTAAAAATGAATTACCGGATTCGGTAATTGTATACATGCCTTGAGTCGTGTTTTCCGGCCCGGTTATTCGGTATCAAGAATCAACCGCGAGTGCGCTAGTAATGTTTTTAGTTGTCAAATTTTCTCGCTGGTTTTTTGTTAATCTCATCGGACTGATGCAAATTTTTTCAATTTTGATAGCCGTTGCCACAATAGAAATTCAAAAGAATACATCAAACATGGATTTAAAGGTATATGACATATTTTACAATCAAATTCGCAGTTCATGATTTGGTCACGTAGCAAATAAAAGCGCTGTTCTCAAATCTGTGCTGTGGGATGTTCACAGCAGAATATTTTCAGTCTTTTAATATTACCAATAAATACCGAATACCGAAAATTAAAAGAGGATTGTGAATACCCTGATTAAAAAAAAGAACTCGTTTTGGATTGAAATTTTAGATTTAATTGAAAGAAATTTTATAAACATTGGTCATAAAAACTAATCCTACTCTAAACTGTTCTATACCTGCAGTAATTATCTTAATTCTACCAAAGAAAATGTTGAAATTTAAATATGAAAATATATAAAATAAAATTATCAAAATTATCTGTGATTATTTCTAGTTGTTAGTATTAAGTTATTAATTAATTCATATATTTTATTTAGTTTTAAAGTCCGTAATATTTTATGTTAAATGTGATATTTGCATGTTGAATGATGAAATGTTGAATGTTGAAATGCTGAGTGAAAATTTAACGCGACATATGAGAAGATGCCAAGAAACTGGTCCTTGTTTCTGCTTTACGTCGTATAAAAATAATAGTTGATTTTAGATATCTGTTGCTATTTATGCTATGCTCGGTTATACTCTGCGAGTGGTGTTGTACTGATGATGTCCTTTCTTGTAATGGTCGAACGCCGGTGTTGTTAGTGTAAAAGTAAAATTTTTGGTTACTTACAATCGCCGTAAACTTCGCTGTTAGAAAAATGTGGGTTTTACTGTGTGCATGAAGAACGAAGCGTGGTGATGAGTTGGTGTTGGTAAAATTCGTGCTTCTGTTGTTTTGTCGTCTTTTACTTGCGTATCCAAACTGAATCTTTTATGCACTTTTATTATATTGTAATTAAATTTATTTATTTTGTCTATCACTATCACAAGAAACGGTTTACATAAGCGATGCTTTGAACGCATGATCATTGATTTAATTGTAATAACAGCAACTTTTCTTGTCGATGTCACCTTCGAATCTTAGTTTTTTTCTGGGTTTTTATTTATGTTCCACTGTGATATTTTAGTTAATCATTTTTACACTTTTATAATTCAAATTTTGTGTTTTTATATCTTAGGTTAATTAGGATAGTTTAAATTCTAGTCATAATTTATACACTATTTTTAATTTATTTTATACAGCTGATTTTAGCTTAGTTTTACTTATTTATTTCAACAGAAAACTAAATTCTTTTCCATAAAGATTCGCTTTAAAACGCGTGTAAGATTTATTCCAAAATTTATCGTGGATTATTCGTTCAGTTAAGAAAATTAATAAAACAATTATTTTATCGATGGTTAATCGTTAAACTACTGACTATAAAAAAAACTTAAAAAGCATCGCTTAAAGAATCAAATTTCCGTCCGGCTCGAATTTCAACATCTTGACAACTGCCAGAACTTGGCGTTTTTTGCAGTGGACGTCCGAGAATTCCGTTTTTTCCCAACAATAGAACGGCAATTGAATCGTTTTTGGTTTTTGTTTCCATTAGCAATGAATATTCCAAGATTTAAAATACTTTATTGAAATTGACAATAATACCAAAAAAATGGTATTCAAAAAAAAATTCCCAATGTAACTTTTGTCGCTAGGATATAAAACTGAATTTTAAAATCTTTCCTTGTTGTCGACTGAATTGTTATTTGAATTATTCGAACCGTTTTGGCTATCGCTGGATAAATTAAACTAATAATTGTTTAACCTTAATAAGGGCATTTTTGCATGGCAACTAGAAATTCAGGGGTTCTTAACCTTTTGACCTCGCCTTGCGCTGGCCTTTTCGTTAACCCGTTTACTACAATGTCTCTTTCGTAAATCCGGAATTCTTTATCTAGATTTAGCTCGTCATAACCAACGTAAGTGAATAATAGTTCCTTAATTTGGTTAATATTGAATTTACTTTTGATTCCTCTAGCAAAGTTTCCCGATGTAATTGGTTTCGTTTTACTGAATAATAAACTATAGAGAGAAGATTAATTTTCTTCTGGGTTTAATTCATACATTGAAAAGTCATTAATTTCTTGGATTAATTTTGTTACTTAAGTCATTAATTGAACTTAGTTTGACATGATTTATTTTTCTGCAGAGGTCCTTGTAGTTGGCTTCTGGCGTATAGTGAAGTTTGAGTATCATAGTTTGTTGAGTGCAGTTGAGTGGAGACGTGTTTTTATTAGTGCGAACTTAAATCTTTATATATTCAACTATTACATTCATTACGTGGTTTGGGTAAAAGTGTCAGTAAAAGTAATAGCATTCAAAATGTATCACTAACAACAGCAGCGATTGGATATACATCACCTTTGATCAGCAAGTCAACTTTTGCGGAATTGAATTTGAAAATTAGAGGACTTGAGAACACTCTTGTTACAATGGTTGAAGGAATCAAATCAACAATAAATGCGGAAATTAAAAAGTCCAAAAAAGTCCAATTGATATTCATATAAAACATCAACTTTTTGACTTAGACAATAAAGTTAACCAGCTTAATACCAAACTGGAGGCACTTAATGTCCCGCTAAACAATCATCAAACGGACCGACGGTCAACGACCTCATTCACTTGAATTTCCAGTTCACCGTAGGAATAGAAACAGCTGAAATCGACGATCAGCTGATGGTGTTGTTCTCTCTCCTCCAACTTTCTCCAATGTGGCGATCACTATGTGTCAGCTGTTGATACCCCGCCGTCCTTATGTTCCGTCACTAGGAAACACAGCAAATCAATATTGCTATCAAACCTTGCGCCGAGTACTTTATCAACAGATATTTGCCAATGGCTGCTGGGAAAAAATATTTTGACAGCAGATGATGCTTCTGAAGTTCGCTGCTATGATTAATCTGCTCGTCATCACCTTAACAATTCACATAGTTTTTCCTCTTTTAAGCTAATTGTACCCGGGCACTGTTTTGAATTGTTAATGTCCACTTCTATTTTGCCACCAGATACCTTAGTAAAAGAATTTATGCCACGTAAATCTTTGGGGTCTCGGCAGGTAAACATGAATCGCTAATGGTTTATTATCAAAAAGGTTAACGGCATCAGGACAAAAACAAATCGTTTACATTTGAATGCTTCTTCATCTAACTTCGACCTAATATGCCTGACAGAGACTTGGGTGCATGCTGGAATTCTCGACGCTGAAGTTTTCGATAAGAGTTTTAGTATTTTCCGCAAAGATCGGCACACTAACCTTGTCAATGCACCAGTTGGAGGTGGTATTGTTGTTGCCATCCAATATCACATAAATTGTTCAGTTGTTGTGACAAATGGCTCATTGATTGAATTTTTATGCCTCAAAGTAACACTTGCGTCAAGGAAGCTGTATATTATTGTTGCATACATCGTTCCTGGCAGTCCGGTAGCATCGTACCTGGAATTAATTGACACCATCGAAGGAATTGCCTCTAAATGATCATCTAATGACGAAATTATACTTATGGGTGATTTTAATTTACCGAATTTGACTTGGGTTCCTTCTGATCAAGATTCTTCGTTTTTATGTAATGAGGCATCGTTATGTGAAATAACAATGGTTGACAATCTGTCATCACTTAATTTGAAACAATTGAACCCTATTAACAACGAACTTGGTCGGAGGCTTGATCTGGTGTATTCATCCAACGTAACGGAGGTCGTCGTTAATCAGGCAGACTGCCCATTACTTAGCCCCCTAACCGGAATATTTTTGTTGGAGCCAATAATTTTATATAAGGGTAATTTGAAGGCTCTGATCACGAAAATGAAGTCCATTTTTTGATAGGTTAAGTGGTTTGGTCGCCAGTTGCAAAAATAGGTAGGCCGCCAAAAGGCGGGTATTCCGGTGAACGTATGATAAAATAAAAGATAGGTGTGTAGTATTTTTTATTTATTTTGACACTAAAAAGGGTGAAATACATAGGTATTATAAGGTAAAACAAGAAAAAAGGTAATAATATGAAAAAATCAATAATTATGGTATTTATGCCAGCATTTTCTATTGGAAGTGAGGCACAACTTTACCTTGCACTTCATGCAATAAACCTGGGTCTCAGATTTACAGCCACGTAACTTGCACGTTCTTTTACCACTACGGTCCAATAGATCTAGGCGATGACCAACGTAATCGAACCGAGCATCCTCAGGAATGTCATACATGCGACGAACACCAGATGACTGTTGAGCTGCTTGGTTTTTGAAGACCGGAGATGGTCGACCAACTGGTTTTCTGTCTGGAAGTGTTTCACTCATCATCAACGACCTAGCAACTTCGGTTCTGAAAACTGCCATAGAGAAGATAGGCATTTGTCAACGACATTAATTTCAAGGAGGAATTTTTGGTCTTCAAACGAATGTGGTACCGACCCATAAGACCGTCCATCAGGTCAACACCACCCATGTGATGGTTGTATTCCCGGATGATTCGAGGACAATCAATGACATCGTAGGTCTTTTCGTTTCGACAGTAACGGGTGACTTTCTCTGGCTACGTATCCGCATTCGCAGAACGAAAAGGTTTCACACCTACATACGTCGAGGCAAACGGCAAAACATATTGTCTTTCCAGATAACGGTTGACACCTCAACATCATGGATGATAGCTGTAAATTCTTCAGAGAAGCCTCGAGGTTTATCTCTCCATTCCTTGCTGGTCTCAGAGATCATTTTGTTGTTGGGAATCCGATTGGACCTCATTGTTCCCAAAGAAAAAATACCACGGCTTCTCAAATATACGTGGTATAGAGGTATAAAAATTATCCAAGTAAAGAATATAATTTTTATACATAGGAATTGTCTCTGCCAAACGAACTACAACATTTCCGGTTGCTCCTAAGTCTGGTTTGCCAGGAAGTACCATATTGTCGGTTTTACCACAACATTCTTCAAATCGATAAGCATAACCTGCTGAATCACACAACCCCATTTGTGGGGTTTGTCTTGGAAGCATTTCTGTACAAAAATACAAAAAAATATTGGAATAATTACACTAATCCACTGTAATTATCTGCTATTTCATTTACTATGAATAAAAACCGTTTAATGGTGATAAAACACAGATAAATGAAGAAACAGATAAGGAAATAGCCAAAGAAGACTCAATTACACGCGAATTGATTCGTGCGTGAAAAGTTAGCGTACACGGGAATACCCGACAAAAGGCAGGCCCCTTATATGCCAATCAAATCACTATTTCTAATTAAAAAAAAACAAAACTAATTTGATATAATGAAAGTACATAATAAATCCAACTTACAAATAATTTTTTTATTCCGGTAGCACCACTACAAATATTTTACTTTATTTCACAAAAAAAACTCAATTTTTAAAAATAATTTCGACGGAACAACGGTGGTCTTGGCTCTTCTACTCGTGGACGGGGAGGATTAGCTATTACTGGTGGTGCTGCTGCTACTTAACAGGTCTTTGCGTTAATTTAAGGCTTCGTACGGACTCTTGGAGTTCTTGAATTAACCTTCTCTGCTCATCAAGTTGTCTTTCATATTGAGCGATTCGAGAGGCCTGATTATTTGACATTCGATCGCCAATTGGGTCGAACGTAGGGTCCCATAATAAATTCGTTGCAGAACTACCTATGCTATCAGGTGTTTCCGCTGGAAAATGTGGTGGAGGTTTATTGATGTCGAATGTAACCTGATGATACGAAGGTGGTGGAAGCGCTTGAGCTCCCAGTTCTTCATCCCGATATCTGTTATGACCTTCGAAACGGAGTTGTTGTCGGACTCGTTCCAGATTCGGATTAGGCAAGGTTCTACTGTTCTGGTTAGCTAAGTTTGGTGTTGGACGATTTAATGGAGTTCTATTGTTTTCAGGTATAGCCGGTAAAGATACGTTTGGGTTACTAGCCTGATTCCTATCCGCGTTATCAGAGCTAGAAACGTTTGCATTTGCTTGGGATCGCAAAACTCGGTTAGTTGGGCGACCTCGAGGACCACCCCCTTGCGTAGGAGGGGTTCTATGCATGTTTATGACAAAATTTGATAGTAATACAAAAAGAATATGTCAAATTCAAGTGACAATAAAAAAAAATTTCAAAATGAACTAAAATTTGTTTAAAAAAATAAACAATAACCAACTTAAATTTAAGAAAAGAAAATTTTTATCAGCCAAAACTGATTAATTATCAAAATCCGTGAGAAATTATTCCAAAATTAAATACTACAATTCAACTGCCGCAATAGTCAAAATCCCAAAATTTTATTTTAAATTTTACTTTTTTTAAATTCAAATAACCATACATAATAATGGTAGAGAGCGAGAGCATTTCGAGTTCGAGGCAAGTGACAAGAGCATAATATGGAGTTTATTAAAAAAAAAATCAATAACCAAAATTTTAAATTAACTTTTCTAACTATTGGTGTTATCGGTGGCACCAGAAAATATCCTGCTAAGGAATCCATAATCAAATGAAAGCTTTAATCATAAATTTTCCATCAGCATTCGCTTCTTCCAACCGCAACAGACACTTCCAAATTTCCGTCTTGAATGGGGAAAACAAACTAGAAATTAGTTTTCCAAATTAAATTAGCGCTGCGGATCGGGTTGCCATATCAGGCAGACAAACAGTCCCCACGATGTCACGCCTTGCTTAAAGTAATCGACTCCATTCGCATGAACTTCAACAAAATTTACTTTCCTTAGAACGGACAGCTATCGAGCATATAGCCGAAATAGCAGTTTCCAGAACTTCGGTCAGAAAATTTCCCCAAAGACATAACTTCAAAACTCTTTCTAAAAATTTTACGAACACAATTAAGAAAAATGGTTCAGGGGACCATGTACAGATAAAAATAGATGAAATTGGGCAATAAGAAAAAGGTCGGGTAAATAAAATCAAGATCTTATCCAAATTTCAAAAATCAAGAGGTTATTTACAAAAATTTGTGAGACACTGTCCGTTCAGGACTTCCCTGAATTCCGTGAAGGACGAATCTTTGTTGCTGCCAAACAACAAGGATGTGCCTCGTTGGGCGCCATATATGTGTAAGGACACAGCCCAAGAAGTTGCGCTCAAGGCCGCCATCGCCAAGTTCTACTCCTTGTGCGGTGCGGGCGCTGCGGGTAAAGACGGCATACCAAAGCTAGCTCATGGCGGGGTCGTGAGTTTGTCTTTCCCTTTCAGCGCACCACACATAAAGTGGTATGCCTTAAAACTGGGCAGCAGAACAACTGGGGAGGAGGGGTTCTTACGCCCCTCATTGTCCTAGGTAGCTGCGGACTAAAAAACAAACATGATTCATTGAAAATAGACGAAAGAGCTTGAAGCCGACGGACGGATTTTCCCACCCCATTCCAGGATCAAAACCCGGACCAATGAGCGCGAAGGATATCCGTGACCAAACGGGTTCCCAAAACAAAATCTCTCTTACAATTTACATAGGCCAATCTCAAATTAATTCACCCATCTCGAATCCGCTCCTCGTCAACTTCCTCCCTAGGTCGTCTTGCCCTCGCTCTCTTACCTTTCTTTGTCTAACAAAGCATTTTTATTGCCAACTAGCGTTCTTCAAAACTCGACGAACGGAATTTTTCCGACACTCTCGAATCTCATAAATTCCCTTGATCAAAATAAAAGCAACGAATCATTCAGGGTATTCACAGTCCTCTTTTAAATTGCGGGTAAATTTACCGCTCGGTAATTCAGTCAAATTTAACAGATTTTTACCGAGACGGTAACTTGGTTCATGTAAAAATGAATTACCGGATTCGGTAATTGTATACATGCCTTGAGTCGTGTTTTCCGGCCCGGTTATTCGGTATCAAGAATCAACCGCGAGTGCGCTAGTAATGTTTTTAGTTGTCAAATTTTCTCGCTGGTTTTTTGTTAATCTCATCGGACTGATGCAAATTTTTTCAATTTTGATAGCCGTTGCCACAATAGAAATTCAAAAGAATACATCAAACATGGATTTAAAGGTATATGACATATTTTACAATCAAATTCGCAGTTCATGATTTGGTCACGTAGCAAATAAAAGCGCTGTTCTCAAATCTGTGCTGTGGGATGTTCACAGCAGAATATTTTCAGTCTTTTAATATTACCAATAAATACCGAATACCGAAAATTAAAAGAGGATTGTGAATACCCTGATTAAAAAAAAGAACTCGTTTTGGATTGAAATTTTAGATTTAATTGAAAGAAATTTTATAAACATTGGTCATAAAAACTAAT
This sequence comes from Chrysopilus asiliformis, assembly GCA_964034945.1. Taxonomy (NCBI): domain Eukaryota; kingdom Metazoa; phylum Arthropoda; class Insecta; order Diptera; family Rhagionidae; genus Chrysopilus; species Chrysopilus asiliformis. The sequence goes on along the minus strand of OZ035960.1, from coordinate 72,333,334 downwards.
CCTACTCTAAACTGTTCTATACCTGCAGTAATTATCTTAATTCTACCAAAGAAAATGTTGAAATTTAAATATGAAAATATATAAAATAAAATTATCAAAATTATCTGTGATTATTTCTAGTTGTTAGTATTAAGTTATTAATTAATTCATATATTAATTAATAACTTAATACTAACAACTAGAAGTAACCACATAAGGCATTATGCCTTCGTAAGGTTCAATAAATAAATAAATAAAATAAATATATTTTATTTAGTTTTAAAGTCCGTAATATTTTATGTTAAATGTGATATTTGCATGTTGAATGATGAAATGTTGAATGTTGAAATGCTGAGTGAAAATTTAACGCGACATATGAGAAGATGCCAAGAAACTGGTCCTTGTTTCTGCTTTACGTCGTATAAAAATAATAGTTGATTTTAGATATCTGTTGCTATTTATGCTATGCTCGGTTATACTCTGCGAGTGGTGTTGTACTGATGATGTCCTTTCTTGTAATGGTCGAACGCCGGTGTTGTTAGTGTAAAAGTAAAATTTTTGGTTACTTACAATCGCCGTAAACTTCGCTGTTAGAAAAATGTGGGTTTTACTGTGTGCATGAAGAACGAAGCGTGGTGATGAGTTGGTGTTGGTAAAATTCGTGCTTCTGTTGTTTTGTCGTCTTTTACTTGCGTATCCAAACTGAATCTTTTATGCACTTTTATTATATTGTAATTAAATTTATTTATTTTGTCTATCACTATCACAAGAAACGGTTTACATAAGCGATGCTTTGAACGCATGATCATTGATTTAATTGTAATAACAGCAACTTTTCTTGTCGATGTCACCTTCGAATCTTAGTTTTTTTCTGGGTTTTTATTTATGTTCCACTGTGATATTTTAGTTAATCATTTTTACACTTTTATAATTCAAATTTTGTGTTTTTATATCTTAGGTTAATTAGGATAGTTTAAATTCTAGTCATAATTTATACACTATTTTTAATTTATTTTATACAGCTGATTTTAGCTTAGTTTTACTTATTTATTTCAACAGAAAACTAAATTCTTTTCCATAAAGATTCGCTTTAAAACGCGTGTAAGATTTATTCCAAAATTTATCGTGGGTTATTCGTTCAGTTAAGAAAATTAATAAAACAATTATTTTATCGATGGTTAATCGTTAAACTACTGACTATAAAAAAAACTTAAAAAGCATCGCTTAAAGAATCAAATTTCCGTCCGGCTCGAATTTCAACATCTTGACAACTGCCAGAACTTGGCGTTTTTTGCAGTGGACGTCCGAGAATTCCGTTTTTTCCCAACAATAGAACGGCAATTGAATCGTTTTTGGTTTTTGTTTCCATTAGCAATGAATATTCCAAGATTTAAAATACTTTATTGAAATTGACAATAATACCAAAAAAATGGTATTCAAAAAAAAATTCCCAATGTAACTTTTGTCGCTAGGATATAAAACTGAATTTTAAAATCTTTCCTTGTTGTCGACTGAATTGTTATTTGAATTATTCGAACCGTTTTGGCTATCGCTGGATAAATTAAACTAATAATTGTTTAACCTTAATAAGGGCATTTTTGCATGGCAACTAGAAATTCAGGGGTTCTTAACCTTTTGACCTCGCCTTGCGATGGCCTTTTCGTTAACCCGTTTACTACAATGTCTCTTTCGTAAATCCGGAATTCTTTATCTAGATTTAGCTCGTCATAACCAACGTAAGTGAATAATAGTTCCTTAATTTGGTTAATATTGAATTTACTTTTGATTCCTCTAGCAAAGTTTCCCGATGTAATTGGTTTCGTCTTACTGAATAATAAACTATAGAGAGAAGATTAATTTTCTTCTGGGTTTAATTCATACATTGAAAAGTCATTAATTTCTTGGATTAATTTTGTTACTTAAGTCATTAATTGAACTTAGTTTGACATGATTTATTTTTCTGCAGAGGTCCTTGTAGTTGGCTTCTGGCGTATAGTGAAGTTTGAGTATCATAGTTTGTTGAGTGCAGTTGAGTGGAGACGTGTTTTTATTAGTGCGAACTTAAATCTTTATATATTCAACTATTATATTCATTACGTGGTTTGGGTAAAAGTGTCAGTAAAAGTAATAGCATTCAAAATGTATCACTAACAACAGCAGCGATTGGATATACATCACCTTTGATCAGCAAGTCAACTTTTGCGGAATTGAATTTGAAAATTAGAGGACTTGAGAACACTCTTGTTACAATGGTTGAAGGAATCAAATCAACAATAAATGCGGAAATTAAAAAGTCCAAAAAAGTCCAATTGATATTCATATAAAACATCAACTTTTTGACTTAGACAATAAAGTTAACCAGCTTAATACCAAACTGGAGGCACTTAATGTCCCGCTAAACAATCATCAAACGGACCGACGGTCAACGACCTCATTCACTTGAATTTCCAGTTCACCGTAGGAATAGAAACAGCTGAAATCGACGATCAGCTGATGGTGTTGTTCTCTCTCCTCCAACTTTCTCCAATGTGGCGATCACTATGTGTCAGCTGTTGATACCCCGCCGTCCTTATGTTCCGTCACTAGGAAACACAGCAAATCAATATTGCTATCAAACCTTGCGCCGAGTACTTTATCAACAGATATTTGCCAATGGCTGCTGGGAAAAAATATTTTGACAGCAGATGATGCTTCTGAAGTCCGCTGCTATGATTAATCTGCTCGTCATCACCTTAACAATTCACATAGTTTTTCCTCTTTTAAGCTAATTGTACCCGGGCACTGTTTTGAATTGTTAATGTCCACTTCTATTTTGCCACCAGATACCTTAGTAAAAGAATTTATGCCACGTAAATCTTTGGGGTCTCGGCAGGTAAACATGAATCGCTAATGGTTTATTATCAAAAAGGTTAACGGCATCAGGACAAAAACAAATCGTTTACATTTGAATGCTTCTTCATCTAACTTCGACCTAATATGCCTGACAGAGACTTGGGTGCATGCTGGAATTCTCGACGCTGAAGTTTTCGATAAGAGTTTTAGTATTTTCCGCAAAGATCGGCACACTAACCTTGTCAATGCACCAGTTGGAGGTGGTATTGTTGTTGCCATCCAATATCACATAAATTGTTCAGTTGTTGTGACAAATGGCTCATTGATTGAATTTTTATGCCTCAAAGTAACACTTGCGTCAAGGAAGCTGTATATTATTGTTGCATACATCGTTCCTGGCAGTCCGGTAGCATCGTACCTGGAATTAATTGACACCATCGAAGGAATTGCCTCTAAATGATCATCTAATGACGAAATTATACTTATGGGTGATTTTAATTTACCGAATTTGACTTGGGTTCCTTCTGATCAAGATTCTTCGTTTTTATGTAATGAGGCATCGTTATGTGAAATAACAATGGTTGACAATCTGTCATCACTTAATTTGAAACAATTGAACCCTATTAACAACGAACGTGGTCGGAGGCTTGATCTGGTGTATTCATCCAACGTAACGGAGGTCGTCGTTAATCAGGCAGACTGCCCATTACTTAGCCCCCTAACCGGAATATTTTTGTTGGAGCCAATAATTTTATATAAGGGTAATTTGAAGGCTCTGATCGCGAAAATGAAGTCCATTTTTTGATAGGTTAAGTGGTTTGGTCGCCAGTTGCAAAAATAGGTAGGCCGCCAAAAGGCGGGTATTCCGGTGAACGTATGATAAAATAAAAGATAGGTGTGTAGTATTTTTTATTTATTTTGACACTAAAAAGGGTGAAATACATAGGTATTATAAGGTAAAACAAGAAAAAAGGTAATAATATGAAAAAATCAATAATTATGGTATTTATGCCAGCATTTTCTATTGGAAGTGAGGCACAACTTTACCTTGCACTTCATGCAATAAACCTGGGTCTCAGATTTACAGCCACGTAACTTGCACGTTCTTTTACCACTACGGTCCAATAGATCTGGGCGATGACCAACGTCATCGAACCGAGCATCCTCAGGAATGTCATACATGCGACGAACACCAGATGACTGTTGAGCTGCTTGGTTTTTGAAGACCGGAGATGGTCGACCAACTGGTTTTCTGTCTGGAAGTGTTTCACTCATCATCAACGACCTAGCAACTTCGGTTCTGAAAACTGCCATAGAGAAGATAGGCATTTGTCAACGACATTAATTTCAAGGAGGAATTTTTGGTCTTCAAACGAATGTGGTACCGACCCATAAGACCGTCCATCAGGTCAACACCACCCATGTGATGGTTGTATTCCCGGATGATTCGAGGACAATCAATGACATCGTAGGTCTTTTCGTTTCGACAGTAACGGGTGACTTTCTCTGGCTACGTATCCGGATTCGCAGAACGAAAAGGTTTCACACCTACATACGTCGAGGCAAACGGCAAAACGTATTGTCTTTCCAGATAACGGTTGACACCTCAACATCATGGATGATAGCTGTAAATTCTTCAGAGAAGCCTCGAGGTTTATCTCTCCATTCCTTGCTGGTCTCAGAGATCATTTTGTTGTTGGGAATCCGATTGGACCTCATTGTTCCCAAAGAAGAAATACCACGGCTTCTCAAATATACGTGGTATAGAGGTATAAAAATTATCCAAGTAAAGAATATAATTTTTATACATAGGAATTGTCTCTGCCAAACGAACTACAACATTTCCGGTTGCTCCTAAGTCTGGTTTGCCAGGAAGTACCATATTGTCGGTTTTACCACAACATTCTTCAAATCGATAAGCATAACCTGCTGAATCACACAAAATGAAGAGCTTCATCCCCCATTTGTGGGGTTTGTCTTGGAAGCATTTCTGTACAAAAATACAAAAAAATATTGGAATAATTACACTAATCCACTGTAATTATCTGCTATTTCATTTACTATGAATAAAAACCGTTTAATGGTGATAAAACACAGATAAATGAAGAAACAGATAAGGAAATAGCCAAAGAAGACTCAATTACACGCGAATTGATTCGTGCGTGAAAAGTTAGCGTACACGGGAATACCCGACAAAAGGCAGGCCCCTTATATGCCAATCAAATCACTATTTCTAATTAAAAAAAACAAAACTAATTTGATATAATGAAAGTACATAATAAATCCAACTTACAAATAATTTTTTTATTCCGGTAGCACCACTACAAATATTTTACTTAATTTCACAAAAAAAACTCAATTTTTAAAAATAATTTATGCGCCTCCATTCACCAAAATATGACTTTCAACTTGCGACAGACCGTAACCAAGACAACGTACAGGGCTAAATTTTTTCCAGCATGTAAACCGATAACTTACAAAAGTCAGTGTAACATGTTCCGGCGATTAAAATTGTTACCCGTTATAAACAAGCGAATTCCCTGAAGCCCGCCTTTTGTCGGACATTCCGGCTAGAGGGTTAACGTTGTTTCCGATCATCCACCATTACAAGTTGAACTTAATTTTGATTTTTCATTACATACTTAGGTATAATACTTGTAATTTGGTTTATAATTTTCGAAAGACTAACTTTTTATTGTTAAATGAGTAGGGGAAACTGGGGCACATTCGGCAAAGGGGCACATTCGGCATTGCCATTTTCAGTATCAAGAATGCTTCAGAAAGGAGCGATCAAATACGTAAATGCACAATAATGCAATAACTTGAATTTAAATAAAGTCTGAGAGTTCTATTTCGGCGCTCAGAAGAGCAAGAGGTATTTTTGTGTTTTTCGGAAGTTTGATGTAATTTTCCCAAGCAGGTACGTAAGGAATTTTTGAAGTCAATTTCGTCCGACGCTTAAAAAATTTCGCGCAAATAGCATTTAAAAACATTAAGTTTCAATCCCGAAAGTAGAATGCCCTTTAATTTACAGTATTTTAGATAAAAAATCTGAAAACATTTAGCTGACACTTTTGGGGCACATTCGGCTTTCGTGATTTTAAGAAGTGAGATTGAATACATCCGTGATTTTAAGAAGAGAGATTGAATTTAAATTACTAAATTTAAATTATAGATTGAATTTAAATGAATCCTGTCGGCACATTTCGATATTCCACATAATATATTTTTAATATAAATTTCGATAACTATTTCGTGAAATAGGATTTTTCAATCATTCTTGTATGTGATATGTAATGAATTTTTATTTTTTATTTTATTTTAAAGAATTAATAAAATGAATTCAAATCTAATAGTCTTTCAATTAGTAAAATCAAACAAATAACGTATATTCGCCGAATGTGCCCCTTCAAAAGCCGAATGTGCCCCGGCATGGGGTACATTCAGCAAAATGGCCTCCTTTTTAAAATTAGTAAAAATCGTATATTTCTTTAGAGCTACAAAAAAAATCTATTTCCTATTTAATAGTAAAATAATGAAAGTTTTTACAAATTTTCAAGATTTTCAAATTCATCAAACGAATTTGGCAGGAAATGACTTTGAAAAAAACCTGCCGAATATGCCCCAGCTTCCCCTACTTTAATAATATTGATTGGGAGACTTTGGTTCTTAATCCATTCGGTATTTTGATGCCATATGGCAACGCAGTTAAAAATTTGAATTGACTTATTATTTATTTATTTTCAACACACTATTCTCATTCAGTGCACCTTTAAGTGCATTTGTGACCCAATTTTGATTTTTTGAGTAAAAAGCTGGACTACAGTAAACGTATTTTTAAAAAATAAAAATTTTTAATTTTTTTTTTTTGTTTTAAGTGAATACTAATAACTTAAAGGCTTTCCTCCATTACCATGACTTCTGTAACTGCAAAAAAATGCAGAAAACTAGAACAAGATAGACTTATGTAGATCTAAAAAGGAATGACTGAATACAAGTTAAACGTTATCCCTTCGCTATAAAGTTTTACAATTTTATAGCAATCATACCAAACCTTATGCTATGGACAGCCACTTGTGTGCATCGTAAAACGTGGACAGCCACTTGTGTGCATCGTAAGCGTATTTTGCTTACGATGCCAGCGGTGTCTGGTTTCGCCTTTGGCCGACGGAAACGCTTCTGCTAAATAAGCAGTTCGTGTTCCCGTCTGCCAGGGCCGGCGATATGGTAATTAGGGGGTGACGGTCAGGGCCGTCACATTACTCCCCCCTCTGAGAACGGCGGCTGCGAAGTCCTTTGACTTACAATACAATATGTTATTGAGTTTTTTTTTTGAGTGGTTTTTTTTGAGTGGTTTTTTTGGAGGGGTTTTTTTTTGTGAAGTCTTTCATGCGGGTGCCGGTGAGGGTAACCGGTACGTTCCGTGTTATCTTGGTTCGCGGTATTATGCCGGTGTGGTGTTCCATTAGCGCCACACACATACAACAATCGCTACCATATACACACGTGCATACACACACATATATTTATATAATATGTATATCATGCACAGATTGCCCACAAGATATATGAAATGTGCAAAGTTGTAATTTTTGTTGCTCCCCGTCCATTTTCGTGAAGTTTAGGTCAAAAAAATTAGATTTAAAAAAAAAGTAGGAATCTGTAGTGGAAAAAACCCAGCCGGTTTTTCATTGAAGTTTCAAAAATAGACTTTAAAATGGTGAATCGCTTTAACTGTCCGTAACTCCTATAATATTTAATTTTTCGTTGATGGTCTAAAGACAACTTTTGTAGAGGATAACTAGACGAACATCTAATTCTCACGAAGTTTTGACCTACGGTTGAAATTTAATGCTTTTTTGGTCCCAAAACAGCAATTTTTTAAGAACATTTTCATAAATTATTTTCTTTAAATGTATTTTTTGCACTTTCTAAAGGGTGGAATATTTCTTCTGGAAAGCCTATGTTGTAGAGAATGAAATGTAGATTTATTTTAAAAAAAATTAAGCCGATCTAAAGTTATACGACATACAAGTTAACACATTCTGTCATATATCAAATCATTACCACACCCCTACCGATCCCCATTATCTCCATCATACAGCATAATTCCATATTTCCACCCAAAATCGTTCTCATTCCCACGATTCGCCCAAGATGGTCTTCGCGGAATCAAACATGTTGCAACGAGTATAGAATCATATTTCGTCTAAGAATTTCGAATGCACAGGTAACGCTTGTAACGTTACACGTGTGCACGTTTTGCAGAATAAGCTAAATTAGGTTATAAAAGACTTAGTTAAGGTAAATTAAGTTTGTCATTTGCCAATTGTATCTTAAAGCATTCAGATCTAAATAAAGAGCTTTTTTATAAAAACAAGTTAGTTTTTTTTGAGCTAACACGGAGGAAAATCCATAACTGGCGCCCGAGCAGTAAAAAAGTCCGAACATCCGTGCAAAGAAAACGCGAAAAAAATTTACTAAAGTTAAAAAATTTACTAAAGTTAAAAAATTTACTAAAGTTAAAAAATTTACTAAAGTGAAAAAACTTACTAAAGTGAAAAAATTTTACAATAAAGTAAAAATCGCAGTTTAAAATCATTTGTAACTAGTTCAAAAATAATAATAATATTGTGAACATTTGTGATCAGAGGCAGTATTGTCAAGCCAAAAACTACCTTAAAACACTCTCAGAGGCTGGAGAGAAATCTGATCCTAAAAAATAAGTGCGATCAAGTGAGAAAACAAAACCTGACGACAGAAATTGCCGAAAAGGAACGAGCAACTCAGCGATCGCCAAGCAGGACAACCGGACCAGGAAAAGTTATCAAAGAGGAACTTCGTGAAAGAATTCGAGGCAAAAGCAGATAGTGATCCAACCCGTACCGCAGTAGGCCCCATCCAACGCACAACTTTAACAAATCAACGGTTAGAGCCAAAAAGGATTCTACGGACGATTCATCATGCAAACAGCGAAAATTCTATATTTAATGTAAGTTCTCTCAGTAATTTTCCATTTTTTTAAGTTAAGAAACGAAAAAGAAAACGTAAATATTAATTAAATAACTTCAAACAAAAGAAAATAAAGAAACGTGTAACGTAAAGTCATAAATAGTGAAACACAATATTTGCATATTATTGTACGAATAAAAAATATTAAATATATATGAAATAACAAAAAATAAGAAATCGTAAAAAGTTATATTCAAGAAATAAAACATATTGTTAAACAAACATATTTTTTAGAAATTAAGATCGTGTTATCATATCCAATTAAAGTAAAAAGTTTATTGTTAAGATTGTTGTGAGCTATTTTCGTTGCTACGCGATCGTTAACTAAATACCATAATCGAATTGTGCCTTAGATTATTCTGATTATAATATCATCTTGCTCTGATTCGTGAACATCCTACTCCTTAAACCTATAAAAAATGGATACTCTCCAACAAACAATTGTGCAATTGACCGGAGCAGTTAATGCTCAGATCGAGCAGATTAGAGTAATAGAAAATCGATTAATACAACTCGAAAATAAACGGGAACAAATTGATACACACACAGAACAAACAATTTCGGGTCCTAAAACCCCAGAAGATCTCGAAGCAATAAAAAAGCTTCCCGACTCTGTAAGGGATCTTCAAGCTTTTGACGGTAATCCGGTGCAGTATGTGTCATGGATTCACAACGTCGAAACAATATTGGACGATTACAAAATAGTTAAAGACAAACCCATATTCAGGGCAATTTTAAGACACATCAGACAAAAAATAAGAGGCCCGGCTGACGCCGCCCTAATTTCTTACAATATTTTCGATGATTGGCCCAGCATTAAGAAATGCTTGTCCCTTCATTACGCGGACAAGAGGGATGTAAGAACCTTAGAGCATCAGCTACACGCGATGACTCAGAAAGATAAAAGCGTTGATGAGTTTTACGCAGCCGTTAATCATCAGCTATAACTTTTAATAAACAAGATAAAACCAGAGGACTATTCTAAAGAAACGGTAGTTGCGCTGACCGAAAACTATCGAAACAAGGCACTAGATGTGTTCGTTCGGGGACTAAATGGAGATCTCTCCAGAATGCTTATAATTCAGAAACCACAAACACTCCCAGAAGCTTACGCATCCTGTTTAGAGTTTCAAAACCTAAACTTTAGGAACATCCCAATACACAATAGGAATTTTAACAATTCCATATCTGCCCCAGTGAACCAAATATTCACTCCACGGTTTAACCACGGTAATAAGCGAATTCCAATATCAAGTTTATCTAATCAAATTAAAGCCTACAACGCACAACACGATGCACATAACCAACTTTACAGAAACAATCCACCACCCAGACCCAACTACCCTAAGCCACCAGTTCCAATGGATGTCGATAGGTCTGTACAAACTCGTCAAGTAGACTATATGAATAAGCCATCGTCCTTTCACCATAACAAACGATCGAATGATTCCAATCAATTCGCTAGGAAAACACAGAGAATAAATAATCTTCAAACCCAAGAAGAAAATCTCGAATTTTATAATCAGCAGGAAGAAGATGCTTTCGCTGAACCAGATCAATCAGAAGATGAGCTAAACGAATGCGATCTAAATTTTATGATAGACGCCTCTCTAGCATTCCATACATAGAATATAAGAAAAAAGACGGTCAGGTGCTGAAATTCCTGATCGACACCGGAGCCAATAAAAATTTCGTTTCAGTTCAATTATCACAAAACGCCAAACCAGTTCAAAAACCATTTAACATTCATTCAGCCGCAGGCAACATACCTATAACCCATAAGGTTACGGGTCGTTTTTTTCAAAGCATTGGGAATAACTCCACACTAGAATTTTTCGTCCTACCTGGACTTAAGTCGTTCGATGGTATCATCGGAGACGACACTCTAAAAGAGCTAGAGGCTGTAATAGATCGAGGAAACCATGTCCTCAAAATAAAACCCAATATTAAAATTCCCTTAAAATCTAGAGTATCTAGACAAGTCAACAATATCGAAGTCAAGTGCGATGAGCTGGACCAAAAACTCCAAAAAAAGCTGCACACTATTCTAAACAACCACCCACTGATTTTCGGCCCCGTAAACGACGAAGACGTAGTTGAAACTAATGTCAGAGCCGAGATAAGAACTTCAACGTTCGAACCAATATATACGAAGTCGTATTCCTATCCTGTCAACTTGAGACAAGAAGTGGAATCACAAATATCAAAAATGCTTAAAGATGGAATTATACGTCCATCAGAAAGTCCATACAATTCACCCCTTTGGATAGTGCCCAAAAAACCGAATTCAGCCGGAGAGCAGCAATATAGACTCGTTATTGATTTCAAAAGGCTAAACGCCATAACAATACCCGACACCTATCCAATCCCGGAAATCACCAACACCCTTGCAAGCTTTAACCAAAGCAAATACTTTACAACCATCGATCTCACTTCAGGGTTTCACCAAATACGCATGAAAGAAAATGATATCGCCAAAACCGCTTTTTCCACAGCAAATGGCAAATACGAGTTTACCAGACTTCCTTTCGGTTTGAAGAACGCACCGGCGATCTTCCAAAGAATGATCGATGACGTACTTAAACCACTCATCGGTAAAATATGTTACGTCTATATCGACGACGTAATTATCCTTGGCAAGACAGAAGAGGAACATTTACTCAATCTGGAGACTGTTCTAACTCATCTGGAAAAAGCCAACTTAAAAGTAAACTTGGAAAAATCAAAATTTCTGAAAAAGCAAGTCGAATTTTTGGGATGTTGTTTCGGAAGAAGGAATTCTACCAGACCCTAAGAAAATTTCTGCCATTAGAAATATCAAGCCCCCTCAGAATCTGAAAGACCTAAAAGCCTTTCTCGGTTTGGCCTCATATTACCGAAAGTTTGTCAAGGATTTTGCAAAAGTCGCAAAGCCATTGACGCAGCTAACGAGAGGTGAAAATGCCCAAATCAAGGCCAATCAGTCTAAGAAGAAAGATATTCAATTGGGAATCGCAGAGATCGAAGCTTTCAACTGTTTAAAAGAACTTCTCACTTCCTCAGAAGTCCTAGCATTCCCGGACTTCGAAAAACCTTTCATCCTGACAACAGACGCGTCAAACTACGCAGTCGGAGCAGTTCTTTCGCAAGGCGAAATCGGCAAAGATAGACCGGTAGTTTACATATCAAGATCTCTAAACAAGACCGAGGAAAATTATTCCACGGGAGAAAAGGAAATGTTAGCCATAGTGTGGTCCTTAGATAAACTTCGAACATACCTCTACGGAGCAAAAAAAATTAAAATTCTCACTGACCACCAGCCACTAACATTCGCCCTTAGTAACCGGAATCACAATGCGAAGCTAAAAAGATGGAAGTCTCGTATAGAAGAATACAATTACGAGCTCATCTACAAACCAGGGAAAACTAATGTCGTTGCAGACGCCCTTTCTAGGTTACCAACCGAGGCAAACGTACTAACAAACAGCTCTGGAACGGCTCACAGTGCAAATGAAGACAACAGCGACCTCATACCAAGTTGCGAGGCACCAATAAACGTCTTCAAAAAACAAATCTTAATCTCCGAAGGTAAAGAGATATATGGCCACGAAGAACCTCACCCAGGATACTTTAGACATTACATTCGACTACATCAAATCAATAGACAAAATTTAATAAAAATACTAAAGGAATACCTAAACCCAAATGTGGTCAACAGCATCAAAATTCCGGAAAACTACATTCAGCTATTACAAGAAATCTATAGGGAACACTTTTCAAAATTCAAGATACGAATCACACAACGAGTAGTTCAAGATATCTCCAATGAAGATAATAAAATCAAAATTATACAGGATGAGCACAAAAGAGCCCATAGGAATGCCAGAGAGAATAAGGAACAAATCTTAGAAAAATACTATTTTCCTGCGATGAGTAAATCAATAAAAAAATATACGGCAAATTGCGATACTTGCAACAGTTGCAAATACGATCGCCACCCGCACAAACCGGAATTACAGGAGACACCGATTCCACAGTTTCCGACGGAAATACTACATATAGACATAATGACGCTAAAAGGCGAAAAATTTTTAACTTGCGTTGACAAATTCAGTAAATTTGCCAAGTATTTCCACATCAAAAACAAATCTGCTCCTTACTTACGGAAAAAGATAGCTAATTTGATCCATTATTTCACGGTCCCAAGAATGATAGTTTCGGACAATGAAGGCAGCTTCATTAGTCCCACGGTTCTGAACTATGTCGAATCGTTAGGCATAACCGTATATTTGGCTCCGCCACAAAAAAGCGAAGTTAACGGTGCTATCGAACGCGTTCACTCTACGGTTCTGGAAATTATAAGATGCCTTCAAAAGGAAAATACAAACCGGTCCCTAAAAGAAATTGTCAACATTTCTGTCGACAGATACAACAACTCATTTCACTCCGTCACCAAAACTAAACCATCCGACATATTCTACGGAAGATCTCAGAGAATTAACTATCAAAATTTGAAGAACTTCCAAGAAAAGTTACATGAAAATCTACAATGCGAGATTAGACGGAAACAGAGGAATCAAATCGACAGGCACAACGCGAAACGAAAGAAACGAAAACAATATCAACCAGGCGACACTGTGTTTATAAAAAATAAACAAATTAAAACTAAAGAAAAACCACTATTCGTAAAGGAAACAGTAGCTCAAAACAATCGCGTCACCATTACCACAGCTACGGGGAAAAGAATTCACAAATCCCACTTAAAAAACGTTCCATCTATTCTAGAATAACATTATGGACGGTAGACGCATCTCTTAACATCTACAAATACAACAAACCGCTTATGACAATGCGATTAGGATTTGGGAAAATCATGAGTGGAGATTTCAAACTAATTCACACCATAAACCTAGCAAACTACGAGGCGATACTAAAGAATATTGATCAAACAATAAAACACAAGCTTAACAGATCCAGCATCTTAGTACCACAACTCCATCATCGAGTTTCAAAAATAGAAGGATTACTCAGACAGCTCCAAACAACTAGGCCAAAGCGTGCCATAAACTGGATAGGCTCAGCTTGGAAGTGGATTGCGGGAAACCCCGACGCAACCGATTGGAACAATATCCTTAAAAGTCAAAACGAAATAATTAGCAACAACAACAAACAGTACAAGATCAATGAATATTTTACCAAAATATCAACTGAAATTATAGACAACTATAATCGAATCGTCTCAGACATCAGCGAGTACGACAATGGTAAATACGAACAAATGATTTTCAACAAGCTAGGAATCCTTGAGGAAGAAATCCACGAAATAGTATTGGCCAGCCAACTAGCTAAAAGCGGCGTAGTCAATTCAAATCTTCTGGACCACACGGAGATATCCGAAATTCTATCCCAAATCGAAACACTGCCTTACGACAATGAAATTCAAGCCATCGAATATGCACAACCTATGATGCTAATGAAGGACTCGTTACTCCTGTACGTTGTATGTTTACCTAAAACGGAAGCCACGAACTTTAACCACATTCTAATTCGCTCAACGATCACTGAAAGCAAAATGATCCTTCTAAATTATTCCAGCCTACTGGTAACGCAGCAAACACGGTATGGCGTGCAAGGCAGCTGCACAACGATGCAAAATATAACAATCTGCAACAGGAACCAGCTAACAAAACTAGCCCCTGACGATTGTGTATCACAAATCCTCGACGGAATCAACGCATCCTGTACTTATCAGTACCATAGCAAACCAATAATCGAAGTCATCAACGAAAATACGGTATTTCTTACGAACTTTAATGGGAAACTTCATCATCAAAACAAAACACAAAACCTCAACGGAACATTTGTAGTCAATTTCCAAAATGACACAATACGAATTAACAACGTCGAGTACACCACCACGGAAATTCAAACATTTCATCCATTACCCACAGGCCTCCTAGGCAACCTCACTGAAAAGGATATAAAACTCGACTTGGAATACTTACATAGGCTTCACCTGGATAACGTTAAAAAGCTTGATTACTTTTCTACAAATAACATTACATCTATTGCATCCGACGCAAAAATAATTATCCTAATATTATCCTTAGCTCTCATTTTTTACCTTCTTCGGTCAAAATTGCTGACCACAAAATTGCAAACCACTACTCCATATACTTATCCAGATCCTGTAATATTATCCTTCCCGAACATTAGTTAAAATTGCAATATGTGGGACACATATTTTTTAAGGAGGGAGGAGTTAACACATTCTGTCATATATCAAATCATTACCACACCCCTACCGATCCCCATTATCTCCATCATACAGCATAATTCCATATTTCCACCCAAAATCGTTCTCATTCCCACGATTCGCCCAAGATGGTCTTCGCGGAATCAAACATGTTGCAACGAGTATAGAATCATATTTCGTCTAAGAATTTCGAATGCACAGGTAACGCTTGTAACGTTACACGTGTGCACGTTTTGCAGAATAAGCTAAATTAGGTTATAAAAGACTTAGTTAAGGTAAATTAAGTTTGTCATTTGCCAATTGTATCTTAAAGCATTCAGATCTAAATAAAGAGCTTTTTTATAAAAACAAGTTAGTTTTTTTTGAGCTAACGCGGAGGAAAATCCATAACTTACATACAGACCGACAAACAGACAGATTTATGGACATCCTAAATTTTTTGTCTGAAACGGATTTTGTACTGGTCAGATTTTTCAAAAGTAGAATTTTTTTTAAGTTATTCCGATATTCTTATTTGTTATAAAACATTTTAACCCTTAATTTATGAGGTGAAAATCATATGCGTAAATAATGAGGTGGTTTCCAATGGACTTGTTCTAATCACATACCAAATCCGTGCTTTTAACTCGGCACACAACACCATACTGTATGAAGATACTGAAGATCTCAGAGTCACTGTGCTGAAAACATGAGAAATAGCAAAGAGAGAAAAGTCAATGTGGGTCCACTGGACCCACCTCATCAATTAAGGGTTAAAATACAAAATTTAATGGATTTTTTTTTGTTTCTTGAAATTGTTCATAATTTTTTGTTAAATATTCAATGAATTTTGCTTTCGAATAGCTTTGCATTGATAGTTTTTTATAATGCTGTTCCATCGCATGCAGGTTATACTGTTTTTGTTGCTCCTGGTGCGTTGGAACAGTATTATATCGAGTCATCAGAATTGTGCGATTTTGTTAGTAATAACACATACTTTTTCTTTGATAAAATATTAAATCAAGAAATCACTGGTATAAGGAAGAATTTTTTGACTGCCGATCCAGCAACATGGGAGGAAGACGAGAACTACGTCGCTGCGGAGGCAATGATTAAAAATTTACTTGTGGTGTATGATATAGCAGAGCGTGGAGTAGCTTTGATGACTCGATATAATACTGTTCTAACGCACCAGGAGCAACAAAAACAGTATATCCTGCATGCGATGGAACAGCATTATAAAAAAATATCAATGCAAAGCTATTCGAAAGCAAAATTCATTGAATATTTAACAAAAAATTATGAACAATTTCAAGAAACAAAAAAAAATCCATTAAATTTTGTATTTTAACCCTTAATTGATGAGGTGGGTCCAGTGGACCCACATTGACTTTTCTCTCTTTGCTATTTCTCATGTTTTGAGCACAGTGACTCTGAAATCTTCAGTATTTTCATACAGTATGGTGTTGTGTGCCGAGTTAAAAGCACGGATTTGGTATGTGATTAGAACAAGTTCATTGGAAACCACCTCATCATTTACGCATATGATTTTCACCTCATAAATTAAGGGTTAAAATGTTTTATAACAAATAAGAATATCGGAAAAACTTAAAAAAATTCTACTTTTGAAAAATCTGACCAGTACAAAATCCGTTTCAGACAAGGATGTCCATAAATCTGTCTGTTTGTCGGTCTGTATGTATGTCGTATAACTTTAGATCGGCTTAATTTTTTTTTAAATAAATCTACATTTCATTCTCTAGAACATAGGCTTTCCAGAAGAAATATTCCACCCTTTAGAAAGTGCAAAAAATACATTTAAAGAAAATAATTCATGAAAATGTTCTTAAAAAATTGCTGTTTTGGGACCAAAAAAGAATTAAATTTCAACCGTAGGTCAAAACTTCGTGAGAATTAGATGTTCGTCTAGTTATCCTCTACACCCCTGCTTTAGACCATTAACGAAAAATTAAATATTATAGGAGTTACGGACAGTTAAAGCGATTCACCATTTTAAAGTCTATTTTTGAAACTTCAATGAAAAACCGGCTTGGTTTTTTCCACTACAGATTCCTACTTTTTTTTTAAATCTAATTTTTTTGACCTAAACTTCACGAAAATGGACGGGGAGCAACAAAAATTACAACTTTGCACATATGGGCAATCTACAACACACGTATACACATAGTTGTAAAATATATATTTTTTTTTATTGGAATTGATATGACGAATGTGGTGATCGCGGGTCTGAACCGTGACAGATACTCGTTTCATTCCTTTGCTATAAACTATTTATTTTTACTTTATATTCCTCATTATGGGCGGGACACCCTTTCATTAGGATATGAACGGTTCCTTGCGTCAATTCGGTCAGTTGCGTCCCAGGTCATTATAATTTTAATTTTTTTTTTTGAAATTGTATATATATATACGTCTATCGCATATGTCCGGCGATCTCGGTACGCCATCGAGGCTTTTGGCTAATTCTAATGTACATTCTTACTCCCCGGCGAACTATGGGCCCAAAGTGCCATTCGGCGGCCAAAAATACATAACTTTTGAACGGATCAATATTTTTGAATGGGGTTTTTTTTGTTGGCTAGATAAATATCCAAGCTTTATTTCCTAACAATCTCATCACCCCCTCCTCTCCCCTCCCCCACCCATCTGCATTTGAAATCAAAAATTACCAAAATCTCGAGAACGGTTGGTCGTACAGAAAAAATCATTAATGACGAAAATATTTAGAATGGCATTTTACATATACCGTTAGTACATAAAAATCGAATAGGAGCAACTTTAATACCCTATATGATGAAATAATCAAAACTATAGTATTTGTTGTTGTAATATTTTTTTTGTTTTGTTTTCAAGTTGTTTTTTAAAAAATATAGCATTTTTAAAGACAACTTTTTTTTAATACGATTATTTTAATACAATTTGATACAAATACACATGACTAAAATTACATAAGGTCGAGGAAAAATTACATTCTAATAATGTATTCAATTACGTCGAATTTTAACAATTGTGGGATTTCTTCATCTTCCTCGTCATCCAATTCATCTTTTGCATTTGTCCATTTAGAACGCAGAGAAGCCAAAAATGGATCTGACGATAGAAGTAATATATTCATCAAATCTTCATTTTGGTTGATTCTATCGTTTTTTCTAGTGTTGGTTAGTCTAAAATGTCTGTAGTCTTTATTTTTCGATTCCTGAGCTTCTTCTGAAAGCTCCCCAAGTGGTAAAATGCTTTTTTCAATTATCAGCTTGCCATGGAAAAGCACTTTATGCATTGTTGCAGACATATTTCTCCAATTGTAATGTCTATTATACAAATCAGCTGTGGACTTGGCATATGATTTGAATTTATCTGGATTTATTGCCTGCTTGCTTGAAAGCACCGATAATATAACTTTCAATCGTCGAATTAATGTAAATTTCTTAATATTCTGTTGTAACATATATACATACAGGGTGCGCCATCTATTCCTCCGGTATGTAAACATTCAATAACTTCGCCATTTGTCAACTGATTTGCTTTCCTAGACACGTTTTGGAAACGTCAAACTAGTACAATTTTAACCATGAACCGCTTCACACCGAAAGAACGCGCCGAAATAGTGACGATGTACATTGAAAATAGTCGTTCAATTGTGCTAACTCAACGTGCATATCGTGCAAAATATCGTGGCAAAAAAGCGCCTACCGACAAAACAATTCGGGCGCTGGGTAAAAATTTCTTTGAGCACGGAACAGTAGGCAATATAACCTATAATCATCCACGCCCAAGACGTTCCAATGAAATTATTGAAGCCGTGAGAGAGAGTGTTGCCGAGGACCCAAATGTCTCGTATCGCCACCGAACTCAGCGGTTGAAAATGAGTGGAACCACGTTGCGGCGCATTTTAAAGGACGATCTCCATTTGTTTCCTTACAAAATACAACTAACTCAAAGAATATTGGCAACAGACAAGTCGCGTCGTATAGAATACGGCAAATTAGTCGGCCGAATGTTGGAAACCATGCCGGACTTTTGGATGCAAGTTTTAATGACCGACGAGGCACATTTCACTCTCTCTGGCGGTGTTAATAAACAAAATTGCCGCATTTGGGCGACAGAAAATCCTCACGAGATTCATGAAATACCATTGCATGATCGAAAAGTGACTGTTTGGGCCGGCGTGTGCGCAAAAACCATCATTGGGCCATTTTTCTTCAATGAAGGTGAAACAGTTAATGGTAACCGATATCGGTGGATGTTGGCACATTTTGTGTGTCCGAAAATGCGTGAAAAAGGTCTGACTGACTTCTGGTTTCAGCAAGACGGGGCGCCATGCCACACAGCGGACCAAACAATACGGTTTTTGCAACAAAAATTCCCTAGACGTGTGATATCGAAAAGAGGCGATATTGACTGGCCACCAAGATCCCCTGATTTAACCCCCCCAGACTTCTTTTTGTGGGGTTATTTGAAGAGTAAAGTTTACGCCAGCAACCCGAAGACCATTGACGAGCTCAAGACCAATATTCGTGCCGAAATAGCTGCCATACCGACGGAGATGCTCGAAGAAGTGATGGAAAATGCCCGAAAAAGAGCACAGTTTGCGGTGGCCAATAAAGGTGGTCATTTGATCGATGTTGTTTTCAAAAAGTAGTCCACATAAATTGTAAAGGATTGAACTAAATAAAAAAACACCATTTTTTGCAATCTATTGTTTCTTTCAAAAGTTATTCAACATTCTCATACCGGAGGAATAGATGGCGCACCCTGTATGTACATATTTATATCTAAGATATTGATTTTTATTGCTCTAATTATTCATAGTACCAGGAAGACCGAACCATGCTCGGCGATCTCAAAATCCTCCTTCTCCCTCTGTCTCTGAGTAGTTGAATCCGATCATAATTGCAACATGATTCGTATAACGAGGTTCAGGGAACTTGATTGTTTTGTAATTACTATTTATCGCAGCCGATAGATATCTAAAAAGTGATATTTTTAGAATACATATCGCAAAACCTTACTCCCTAGCAATATTGCGAATTTTCATTAAGATACCTTCACGTAATTCGAAGACACCAAGCGAGGGGTATCGAGGGGAGGGAAGAGTCAGGTTTGTATTGGAAAAATCGAAAGCCCTTAGTCCGCTTAATAATACTGTAAAGTTGCATTAAGATCGGACTACCCAATTCGAAGATACCAGGCGAGGGGTATCGAGAGGTATCGAGGAGGTGAGACCTATCTAGATCGATTCCTTGTCCCCGAAAATCCCTTACCCCCAAGTTTCTCTCGAGAACGGTTGGTTGGTCGTACAGAAAAAATCATTAATGACGAAAATATTTAGAATGGCATTTTACATATACCGTTAGTACATAAAAATCGAATAGGAGCAACTTTAATACCCTATATGATGAAATAATCAAAACTATAGTATTTGTTGTTGTAATATTTTTTTTGTTTTGTTTTCAAGTTGTTTTTTAAAAAATATAGCATTTTTAAAGACAACTTTTTTTTAATACGATTATTTTAATACAATTTGATACAAATACACATGACTAAAATTACATAAGGTCGAGGAAAAATTACATTCTAATAATGTATTCAATTACGTCGAATTTTAACAATTGTGGGATTTCTTCATCTTCCTCGTCATCCAATTCATCTTTTGCATTTGTCCATTTAGAACGCAGAGAAGCCAAAAATGGATCTGACGATAGAAGTAATATATTCATCAAATCTTCATTTTGGTTGATTCTATCGTTTTTTCTAGTGTTGGTTAGTCTAAAATGTCTGTAGTCTTTATTTTTCGATTCCTGAGCTTCTTCTGAAAGCTCCCCAAGTGGTAAAATGCTTTTTTCAATTATCAGCTTGCCATGGAAAAGCACTTTATGCATTGTTGCAGACATATTTCTCCAATTGTAATGTCTATTATACAAATCAGCTGTGGACTTGGCATATGATTTGAATTTATCTGGATTTATTGCCTGCTTGCTTGAAAGCACCGATAATATAACTTTCAATCGTCGAATTAATGTAAATTTCTTAATATTCTGTTGTAACATATATACATACAGGGTGCGCCATCTATTCCTCCGGTATGTAAACATTCAATAACTTCGCCATTTGTCAACTGATTTGCTTTCCTAGACACGTTTTGGAAACGTCAAACTAGTACAATTTTAACCATGAACCGCTTCACACCGAAAGAACGCGCCGAAATAGTGACGATGTACATTGAAAATAGTCGTTCAATTGTGCTAACTCAACGTGCATATCGTGCAAAATATCGTGGCAAAAAAGCGCCTACCGACAAAACAATTCGGGCGCTGGGTAAAAATTTCTTTGAGCACGGAACAGTAGGCAATATAACCTATAATCATCCACGCCCAAGACGTTCCAATGAAATTATTGAAGCCGTGAGAGAGAGTGTTGCCGAGGACCCAAATGTCTCGTATCGCCACCGAACTCAGCGGTTGAAAATGAGTGGAACCACGTTGCGGCGCATTTTAAAGGACGATCTCCATTTGTTTCCTTACAAAATACAACTAACTCAAAGAATATTGGCAACAGACAAGTCGCGTCGTATAGAATACGGCAAATTAGTCGGCCGAATGTTGGAAACCATGCCGGACTTTTGGATGCAAGTTTTAATGACCGACGAGGCACATTTCACTCTCTCTGGCGGTGTTAATAAACAAAATTGCCGCATTTGGGCGACAGAAAATCCTCACGAGATTCATGAAATACCATTGCATGATCGAAAAGTGACTGTTTGGGCCGGCGTGTGCGCAAAAACCATCATTGGGCCATTTTTCTTCAATGAAGGTGAAACAGTTAATGGTAACCGATATCGGTGGATGTTGGCACATTTTGTGTGTCCGAAAATGCGTGAAAAAGGTCTGACTGACTTCTGGTTTCAGCAAGACGGGGCGCCATGCCACACAGCGGACCAAACAATACGGTTTTTGCAACAAAAATTCCCTAGACGTGTGATATCGAAAAGAGGCGATATTGACTGGCCACCAAGATCCCCTGATTTAACCCCCCCAGACTTCTTTTTGTGGGGTTATTTGAAGAGTAAAGTTTACGCCAGCAACCCGAAGACCATTGACGAGCTCAAGACCAATATTCGTGCCGAAATAGCTGCCATACCGACGGAGATGCTCGAAGAAGTGATGGAAAATGCCCGAAAAAGAGCACAGTTTGCGGTGGCCAATAAAGGTGGTCATTTGATCGATGTTGTTTTCAAAAAGTAGTCCACATAAATTGTAAAGGATTGAACTAAATAAAAAAACACCATTTTTTGCAATCTATTGTTTCTTTCAAAAGTTATTCAACATTCTCATACCGGAGGAATAGATGGCGCACCCTGTATGTACATATTTATATCTAAGATATTGATTTTTATTGCTCTAATTATTCATAGTACCAGGAAGACCGAACCATGCTCGGCGATCTCAAAATCCTCCTTCTCCCTCTGTCTCTGAGTAGTTGAATCCGATCATAATTGCAACATGATTCGTATAACGAGGTTCAGGGAACTTGATTGTTTTGTAATTACTATTTATCGCAGCCGATAGATATCTAAAAAGTGATATTTTTAGAATACATATCGCAAAACCTTACTCCCTAGCAATATTGCGAATTTTCATTAAGATACCTTCACGTAATTCGAAGACACCAAGCGAGGGGTATCGAGGGGAGGGAAGAGTCAGGTTTGTATTGGAAAAATCGAAAGCCCTTAGTCCGCTTAATAATACTGTAAAGTTGCATTAAGATCGGACTACCCAATTCGAAGATACCAGGCGAGGGGTATCGAGAGGTATCGAGGAGGTGAGACCTATCTAGATCGATTCCTTGTCCCCGAAAATCCCTTACCCCCAAGTTTCGTGAAAATCGTTTGGCGGGTTTTCGAGATCGTTGTGCAGTCATTTCTCGTATTATATTATAGGATAAGATTACCAGTTTTAAACGGTTTTACTGTCAAGAAGGGTGATATTTAATGGTTTCACTGTATGCTGGTATGTAAAATATTCTGCTTTAATGTATATTAAAAATAATTAAAACAATTTCCTAGCATATAAGACAAAAATCTTTGTTCTTTGTTATGACAAAATAAGACATTTTTTTTAAATAATATGTAAGAAATCAGACTTTTGTTTACGGTGACCAGAGTTGCAGGTAGTAGCAGATGAAATATGGATATTTTGAAAGGTATTGACCTTGGCTATCATGTCCAACTTACACCTGACCGGTACAAGCCGGTACATTTTTTGCAGAGCCATATATATACAAAAAATCGCGAAAAAAAATAGTATTTTTAGAATGCCCAGAATTCCGGGATAACGATTTTAAGAAAAAAAATGTAGTACTACAAATTTTTAATTTTTATTATAATTGCCTAAATATGTCCTCAGGTTGATGATAAAATCGATTTTTCGGTACTAAGTGACTTAATAAAGTTCAAAAAATTTGTTGAAAATTCGAAAATTGAAAAAACCAGAAATTTTACCAACTTTGACCCCATGGCGCTCGGAAATTACTTGTCCCAGGAGAGTGTCCTTTTGGATTTCTAGGTTCCTAAGAATTCTCAACGCAATGACATAACCGAAATCCTTCCAAGGCAGAACTCAACATTTGTATTTTTGGCCACCGAATAGCACTTTGGCCCCAACGTGCGGCGCCCGCATGTTATCAGTGACGGAATTACATTACAGTGCATCGAGTTACATTATTTCATGGTTAATATTTCTATTCATGCTTAATTTAATTTTCTATTTACTTTAGTGTATCAAATTTTGTTAATTATATTTTTTTTTTCTATTATTTTTTATAATTATATGGCTTAGAGAATATATATATATAAAAAATTTTTTTTTTATTGGTATAATAAAAAAAAATAGGAGCAACTTTAATACCCTATATGATGAAATAATCAAAACTATAGTATTTGTTGTTGTAATATTTTTTTTGTTTTGTTTTCAAGTTGTTTTTTAAAAAATATAGCATTTTTAAAGACAACTTTTTTTTAATACGATTATTTTAATACAATTTGATACAAATACACATGACTAAAATTACATAAGGTCGAGGAAAAATTACATTCTAATAATGTATTCAACTACGTCGAATTTTAACAATTGTGGGATTTCTTCATCTTCCTCGTCATCCAATTCATCTTTTGCATTTGTCCATTTAGAACGCAGAGAAGCCAAAAATGGATCTGACGATAGAAGTAATATATTCATCAAATCTTCATTTTGGTTGATTCTATCGTTTTTTCTAGTGTTGGTTAGTCTAAAATGTCTGTAGTCTTTATTTTTCGATTCCTGAGCTTCTTCTGAAAGCTCCCCAAGTGGTAAAATGCTTTTTTCAATTATCAGCTTGCCATGGAAAAGCACTTTATGCATTGTTGCAGACATATTTCTCCAATTGTAATGTCTATTATACAAATCAGCTGTGGACTTGGCATATGATTTGAATTTATCTGGATTTATTGCCTGCTTGCTTGAAAGCACCGATAATATAACTTTCAATCGTCGAATTAATGTAAATTTCTTAATATTCTGTTGTAACATATATACATACAGGGTGCGCCATCTATTCCTCCGGTATGTAAACATTCAATAACTTCGCCATTTGTCAACTGATTTGCTTTCCTAGACACGTTTTGGAAACGTCAAACTAGTACAATTTTAACCATGAACCGCTTCACACCGAAAGAACGCGCCGAAATAGTGACGATGTACATTGAAAATAGTCGTTCAATTGTGCTAACTCAACGTGCATATCGTGCAAAATATCGTGGCAAAAAAGCGCCTACCGACAAAACAATTCGGGCGCTGGGTAAAAATTTCTTTGAGCACGGAACAGTAGGCAATATAACCTATAATCATCCACGCCCAAGACGTTCCAATGAAATTATTGAAGCCGTGAGAGAGAGTGTTGCCGAGGACCCAAATGTCTCGTATCGCCACCGAACTCAGCGGTTGAAAATGAGTGGAACCACGTTGCGGCGCATTTTAAAGGACGATCTCCATTTGTTTCCTTACAAAATACAACTAACTCAAAGAATATTGGCAACAGACAAGTCGCGTCGTATAGAATACGGCAAATTAGTCGGCCGAATGTTGGAAACCATGCCGGACTTTTGGATGCAAGTTTTAATGACCGACGAGGCACATTTCACTCTCTCTGGCGGTGTTAATAAACAAAATTGCCGCATTTGGGCGACAGAAAATCCTCACGAGATTCATGAAATACCATTGCATGATCGAAAAGTGACTGTTTGGGCCGGCGTGTGCGCAAAAACCATCATTGGGCCATTTTTCTTCAATGAAGGTGAAACAGTTAATGGTAACCGATATCGGTGGATGTTGGCACATTTTGTGTGTCCGAAAATGCGTGAAAAAGGTCTGACTGACTTCTGGTTTCAGCAAGACGGGGCGCCATGCCACACAGCGGACCAAACAATACGGTTTTTGCAACAAAAATTCCCTAGACGTGTGATATCGAAAAGAGGCGATATTGACTGGCCACCAAGATCCCCTGATTTAACCCCCCCAGACTTCTTTTTGTGGGGTTATTTGAAGAGTAAAGTTTACGCCAGCAACCCGAAGACCATTGACGAGCTCAAGACCAATATTCGTGCCGAAATAGCTGCCATACCGACGGAGATGCTCGAAGAAGTGATGGAAAATGCCCGAAAAAGAGCACAGTTTGCGGTGGCCAATAAAGGTGGTCATTTGATCGATGTTGTTTTCAAAAAGTAGTCCACATAAATTGTAAAGGATTGAACTAAATAAAAAAACACCATTTTTTGCAATCTATTGTTTCTTTCAAAAGTTATTCAACATTCTCATACCGGAGGAATAGATGGCGCACCCTGTATGTACATATTTATATCTAAGATATTGATTTTTATTGCTCTAATTATTCATAGTACCAGGAAGACCGAACCATGCTCGGCGATCTCAAAATCCTCCTTCTCCCTCTGTCTCTGAGTAGTTGAATCCGATCATAATTGCAACATGATTCGTATAACGAGGTTCAGGGAACTTGATTGTTTTGTAATTACTATTTATCGCAGCCGATAGATATCTAAAAAGTGATATTTTTAGAATACATATCGCAAAACCTTACTCCCTAGCAATATTGCGAATTTTCATTAAGATACCTTCACGTAATTCGAAGACACCAAGCGAGGGGTATCGAGGGGAGGGAAGAGTCAGGTTTGTATTGGAAAAATCGAAAGCCCTTAGTCCGCTTAATAATACTGTAAAGTTGCATTAAGATCGGACTACCCAATTCGAAGATACCAGGCGAGGGGTATCGAGAGGTATCGAGGAGGTGAGACCTATCTAGATCGATTCCTTGTCCCCGAAAATCCCTTACCCCCAAGTTTCGTGAAAATCGTTTGGCGGGTTTTCGAGATCGTTGTGCAGTCATTTCTCGTATTATATTATAGGATAAGATTACCAGTTTTAAACGGTTTTACTGTCAAGAAGGGTGATATTTAATGGTTTCACTGTATGCTGGTATGTAAAATATTCTGCTTTAATGTATATTAAAAATAATTAAAACAATTTCCTAGCATATAAGACAAAAATCTTTGTTCTTTGTTATGACAAAATAAGACATTTTTTTTTAAATAATATGTAAGAAATCAGACTTTTGTTTACGGTGACCAGAGTTGCAGGTAGTAGCAGATGAAATATGGATATTTTGAAAGGTATTGACCTTGGCTATCATGTCCAACTTACACCTGACCGGTACAAGCCGGTACATTTTTTGCAGAGCCATATATATACAAAATTTCGCGAAAAAAAATAGTATTTTTAGAATGCCCAGAATTCCGGGATAACGATTTTAAGAAAAAAATGTAGTACTACAAATTTTTAATTTTTATTATAATTGCCTAAATATGTCCTCAGGTTGATGATAAAATCGATTTTTCGGTACTAAGTGACTTAATAAAGTTCAAAAAATTTGTTGAAAATTCGAAAATTGAAAAAACCAGAAATTTTACCAACTTTGACCCCATGGCGCTCGGAAATTACTTGTCCCAGGAGAGTGTCCTTTTGGATTTCTAGGTTCCTAAGAATTCTCAACGCAATGACATAACCGAAATCCTTCCAAGGCAGAACTCAACATTTGTATTTTTGGCCACCGAATAGCACTTTGGCCCCAACGTGCGGCGCCCGCATGTTATCAGTGACGGAATTACATTACAGTGCATCGAGTTACATTATTTCATGGTTAATATTTCTATTCATGCTTAATTTAATTTTCTATTTACTTTAGTGTATCAAATTTTGTTAATTATATTTTTTTTTTCTATTATTTTTTATAATTATATGGCTTAGAGAATATATATATAAAAAAAATTTTTTTTTATTGGTATAATAAAAAAAAGAACTAGCTTAATACTAATAACATAGCTTAATACTAATAACATTGGTAAATTTTGGTAAATGAAAGTTGGTACATCCACAATTGCATATAGTGCCTATTCTTGAAGAGTCCTCATCGGTTGAAGAAGTTTGGGGAGATGTTCCGTTGGTGTTGAGCGCTACCTTTTAATGGTATCCTGGGGGATTGTTACTCCGCCATCAAGGATACGGTGGTGACAATTTGTAGATGGTTGTTCATGCCTCAATTTATGGTGAAGTTTAGTGGCTCCCTGTTCTTGGTGGATGAATGTTTTCATCGACATTCTGTACCGTGCCGGTGGTGTACCATTTGGGTGACTATGGTTTATATGCCATTCTGAAAATAGACACCTTAATTAGTGCGATTGATATGTTTGATTTGTGCTAGTTATTATAATATATATATTTTTCTTATTTGAAAATTTTATACATCTTCCGTTGTGTTTCCTGTTAATGAGTCCCTTCTTGTCAAGTTGCTCACTTCGGAGAACAGGTAGAATGGTCCCTCTGCGACGATTTTTACAATCAGGTAGCCATCAATGAGGTCGTACTGTTCGGTTTCGGTGTTGATCGTGAAGTTTCGGTAGCCCCAGTCTTTTTGGAAACCCTTAAATTGGTAGTGGTAGCGAGTGTTTGTGTCCCCGAAGGTTTTGGAATCGTATTCTAATGGAGCCGCCGGGGTGGGCGTGGAGCACCCAGCCGCTACTTTGTTACCTATTTGTTTAATGCGAACGATTACTAAGGTCATAATCCTAGATTTTCGAGCCAGCCACATGGAGATCATGGATATCATGACTGAGTTTATTGAACTTAAGAATAAATTTATGTTGAAGGTATAAGGTTGATTTCTCGGGTGTGAGTTTTCGTAAGTTCCTTGATTATTTGTTGGAGATTCAGGTTTATGGATTGGTTGACTATTGGTATATAGTTTTTTGTTTCCTTGAATAATTCGAACTCTAATTGGAAATTTGATTTTATTTCGATTTTACGATGTTTTATGTTCGGGACGTTAATCCGCGTGGTTAAGGAGGATGTACTAATGGTAGACTCGCCTTCACAGTTCGTGTGAGGTACCATGACCATATTTTCATTTTGGTATTGTAGACATACTCCTCCCACTTCCAAGTACTTATCCTCGATTTTCTCAATTAGACAATTTGTCTCGAATTCGAACTCGGTCAATATTACTCGATTTTTAAGTGCTAGGTCGAAATAGTTATTCGTTCCGTTGGCGTTGATGGTTAAAAATTTAATCTTTTGATGGAAACACTTTTTGCAGAAGATTAATCCTGATTCCGTTGGGGTGCATCCCCTCGAGATTTGAAATTCAGGTAGCACAGGGGTTATTTTATAGTCCCAGATTACATTCCTTGGTGCCTCGAATTTGAGGAAAATATTTCCTTCCCTTTCCCAAAGTTTCATATTAGGGTTAAAGTTATGGAGGAGTAGTTCTTCCCAATAGAGAACCTTGGATTTAATGAAGTTATTTACTCTGGTTCAGTGGGAGTACCTTGCACAGTCGGTTGCCCAAGTATGCAACAAAATCTATATATTTAAAAGGCAATGCGATTTTGTATGGATTTCTTTCGACAGAGCTCCTGCAGTTCCTACTGACCCGATTTTGATGATTCTTTTTTTAAATGAAAGCTCTATAGCTGTAGATATGTCCGTTTGACTTTTTTTCAATTTTTAATAATACTTTATTAGTGATTTGCCTCTCAAAATTATAAATATGCCGCTAACTAAGTCTTCAATGTCAACACGACATTCCATACTGTCTGATCAGCGCAGTGAGTTAGCAGTTGGACTACCATGCGCCAGGCACCGGGTTCAATTCTGATCGGTGACAAAATTCTTTTTTTTTTTCTTTTCAAATTTTTTTTTTGATTTTTTTACTTTTATTAATATTTTATTACTTAATTTATCTTTAAGTTTACATTTTTACTCCTGAATAAGTGTTAGACTACAATGCGCCAGATGTGCGGGTTCGATTCCGAGTTTTGACAAAATGTTTTTTTTTAATTTTTTTTTTGACCTTAAATTACTTATTTTATTTATATTATACTTCTTTAGGCGCGTTGGGCGATTTTTGGATGGGTAAAATCTCATGAGTTCGCGTCACCGACATGCTAATTTAACAGCTTAAGAATGCTGATTCACTTTCATTTGATTTTTTTTATACAGAAAAAATTGATTTTTTTTGGAAGACAGTACCGAGCAAAATAAAATTCGCGAGGAAATTTCTGAATAGCACATGGCTTTCTTACACAACAAAAAAACGATTTTTTTTTTGGAAAATATACAGAAAAATAAAATTACACAGAACATTTCTGAACAGCACACGGCATTCTTATACAGAAAAAATTAAATATCTCTAGCCATTTTTTGTATAAGAAAATCATGTGCTGCTCAGGAATTCAAACCTTAATATGCATATTGACTTTTATTTGAAATTTACTGTTTATTAGCATATATTTTCGAAATTTCAGGTTGAAAAATATATAGATATAAATACACGACCAAATAATTATTACCTTACATATATTATTGTTTTCACTTCTGTTGGCAGTCCCCAATGACTGCCTGTTTTTTTATTACTTAATTTATCTTTAAAATTTATATTCTTACTACTGAATAAGTGTAAACTACATCGCGCGGGTTCAATTGTGAGCGGTGGCAAAATATTTTTATTTAATTTTTTTTTGAAATTGAGTTTTTTAAACGTAAAATTAAAAATATCTATTACGCATCGTCTTTTATTGGAAAAAGTGAAAACCATCTTCTCTATATATAAAATCGTTTAACCTGACGCCCAGCCCAAACCCCTCAAGATAGAGACTTCAAACTTTCAGAATATGTCCCAACCATCGCGTAGGCGCTCACTAAGGCGGGGTTTTCCGAAAGGGGGTTTGGGTGTTTTTAAACAGTGATTTTCGCCATGAATCCTGCCCAAAAACCCCCGAGTGAGAAAAGTATCACTCGGGGGTTTTTGGGGTCGCTGATCACGAATCCGGTGTTAGATTTTCAAAATT
Source organism: Chrysopilus asiliformis (assembly GCA_964034945.1). Classification (NCBI taxonomy): domain Eukaryota; kingdom Metazoa; phylum Arthropoda; class Insecta; order Diptera; family Rhagionidae; genus Chrysopilus; species Chrysopilus asiliformis. The sequence goes on along the minus strand of OZ035960.1, from coordinate 72,302,828 downwards.
CAAACCGGAAGGTCCTGTAAGGATAATGCAAATGCAAGAAAATGCAAGAAATAACTTTTAGAAAATAAACGTGTTCCGGGAAAAAATTTCATTAGGGGGTTTTCGGGGTCGCTGATCACGAATCTATATTTAAAAGGCAAAGCGATTTTGTTTGGATTTCTTTCCGCAGGGCTCCAGCGGCTCCGATTTTGATGATCTTTTTTTTAAAAAAAAGAACGCTCTCTATCTTTAGATGTGTCCATTTTACTTTTCCACCAATTTTTAATAATATTTTACTAGATGCAGACCCATCGTTGTTGGACTAAAGTTTTTTTGCACAAAAAACTTCCAGAAATAACTTTTAGAAAATAAACGTGTTCGCTTCAAGACTTTCGGTTTTGAATTTTAAAACTCTAATACCCAATTAGTTTTTCCAGCCTTCTCATGGGCAAGCTAACTTCAGTCATAAAATATTATCATCACGGACAATGGTGAAAATCTGATCAAAATCGTTTTCGGTTTATAATTAGTGTCTCTATTTTTGTTTTAAACAGTTTTCACATACAAAAAAAAACACAAAAATCACAAAGAAAAAAATTTGTTTTAACTAAATGAAAAAAAAATTAAATTAAAAAAACAAAAATTTGGCACCAGCAACCCTGGCTTCGAGCATGGGTATTTTATCCCTTCATTAAACGCCAGAAATCGATTTTGATTATTATTTTTTTAAATGAAAGCTCTCTATCTGTAGATGTGTCCACTTTACTTTTTTCTCATCTATATAATAAAAACTGTAAGGGGGACAATTTTTGTAATTTTGGATTTTCTCAAAAATATTGACATACATTGATGTATTTGGTCGTATTATACTGATGGCAAAAATGACATTTTTATACCCATATGGTGAAACCAAAGGCTATATTAACTTTGCATTACCGTTTGTAACGCCAAGACCCCGTCACCACACATAAAAATGAATTACACCAGTGTGTTTAGAATGATAAAAATAATTAATTTCTGCATGTCCGTCCGTCTGTCTGTCTGTCCGTCTGTCCGTCTGTCCGTCTGTCCGTCTGTCCGTCCGTCTGTCTGTCTGTGGCGCGGATTGCGGGCGCACGGATTGAGCTAGAGACTTGAAATTTTGCGCAGATCCGTTTTTCGTAAAACGTAAAGTTAAGTTCGTTAAAGGGCAAAAATGGACTATTAGAGGGGTACCCCCCATACGAACGAAAATATTTTTTGCGAATATCTCAAAAACTGTTCATATTATCAATTAAGTGCAAGAACAAAAGTTATTTAGGATATGATTCTAAATAAAACTCCCATACATCAAAATCCTATTGGAACAAATTTTAAAAAATCTTATTGGAAAGTTTGACTTCAAACTGGAATTTTGATACAACTGTTCCAATTTTGATAGGAATATCACTATACGAGTTTCTAATAATTGCAATTATAGGTTTTGTTATGCTTAAAATTTATGTTTGTCCGTCTGTCTGTATGTCGGTCGGTATTTCAGTCTGTTTGACTGAAAGTGTGTTCCGGCATCACACAAAAACGGCGCGGCCGATTTTGATCAAACTTTGCACACAGGTACAGTTATTGACAGAATAAGGGATCTGATTCGTTTTGATGTCAATCCCCGTTTCTTCTGATATCTCTTACTCAAGGGTGTCGGATCCAGTTTAATAGCAACCCCTTTCCCTCTCTTGAAACCTCTTTATGCGCTTAAGGGTTTCGGATCCGGTTTTCACCATGGGAGAGGTCAGCCCGCAGGGAAAATTTTGGCTCACTAATATCTACCCCTCCTTTTTATGTATAGCTAACGATGGTATCTTTTTTCGGGCAAAAAACAGTATATTTCACCTAAAAATTTAAAAAAGCAGTAAATCGATTTGAAAAAAAACGTATTTTTCGCAGTATAAATTTTATTCAATGAAAATTTGTGTTTTTGCTCTTGATTTCGACATTTTTATTCTTTTAAATTAACAATGGAAAGCAAAATCAAAGTAACGCGTTCTGAAGAAGGATGAATAATGACAAGACAGTAATCGATGGGGAAAGGAAGAAGCGAATCTATATGACATGTTGCCATCAATACTTCGCTGTTCGTCGTTTGAATGTATTTACACTTGCCATGTGTTGCCACTGTTTTGTGTTGCCACTGACGATTTGCATTGCTATTAATAAATTTGAATTTCGAAACGTTCAAGAATTAAAGTTTTCTGAGTATTTAAATACAGTATTTTAGGGAAAAAAGCAGTAATGCAGTATTGGAGTCTGAAAAACAATATAATACTGCGAAAAACAGTATAGATACCATCGTTATGTATAGCCCTCACCTGCTATCTTCTGCAATTCTAAAGGGGTTTGGTGATTCAATGTATGACATGAATTAAAAAGAATAACATTTCCCACAATATTGTGTTTCCCCGTGTGGATAACCACCTTTTACCGTTATTGAATATATTGTAAGTAAACAGTATGATTTTGTAATACAGCGTTGGGTCACAAAGAAATATGTCTAAAAAAATTCCCTTTTTTGAGTTAACTATATGCATTTGACTCGAGGCCGAAGGCCGAGTAAAGAGGAAGGCGAGGGCTGAAATATATTTAAATAATTTTACGTAACATCTCCATACATCAAATTCCAACAATTCAAGCGTGAGGGGCGAGGCCGAAGGCCGAGTAGTTATGGAAGCGGAAGGCGGAAGGGGGATGAACCGCGAAGCGGTTCGGGGCGCAGCCCCTAGTATGGTCTTTAATTGCCATGAAGTTTTGTTGTGCGGTAGACTGTACTCGGCTTATTATATTGTTTAAAATGGACTCTTCTTGCTTTATTTTTATGTCTTTAAATTCTGCTATGTATTTGCTGATGGATAAAGATTTTTCCCTGGTTAGGGTGTCGTGTTGTAAGTAATGGGTGATCAAGTCGAATTTTTTATCCTGTGAAGTTATATAAATTATCTAGGAATTGTCTTACGATTTTGAATTTATATTCAGTCTCATTACTTACAAGGTTTAATTCCGTAATTACGTTATTTTATTTATAAATTATTGGTTCTAGGTCTACTGAACATCCTCCACCAAACTTGGTGGGTACTAGGGGTAAGAGCGAAATGCTATAACAGGTATTGCGTTTTGTTCGGCTTCCCTTAACCTTATCGAATTTTTTTATGTACATATCTGCAAGTTCCTTGAACCCCACCTGACAGGAGTCCGATTTACAGCCGGAAATAGTGTCTTGGAACTCGATTTCGTTAAAGGTTATGTATAAAGGTAAATTGTCCACATCAATATTAAGTTGTTGGTTTTTACGGAGGGTTTTTCACATAACCACTCGTAGGTGTTGTTGGTTGTCGGTTTTAATGAAGTTAATTTACCATTATTGAAAGATGGGTATACATTCTTAATTATTTTGATATTCGCGAGTTCGTTTTTCGTTAGATTTGATGGGATGATGGGGGTAGTTGGGTAATCTGATTTACAGATGTACATGGGTTGCAATTTATCTTGGTTAATGGGGAAACACTCGTCTTCTACATGAGGTATCATGAGTTGCGGATGGTCGCAATCATGTACTAGTTCAGCTTGAATGAAGTTGTGCCCGTTTATTAATGGTTCAGAATGAATTACGGTTTCTAAGGTATTTCTTATTTCCTCGTCGAACAGTGGTTGATGGTTTCTACCTGATTGTAGGTTGGCATGTATGTTTGTTGGAAGAGTATTAATTCCGCGTACCAAATCTAAGTACCAAATCTTTTATTTTAGTTCGAAATTTCAGTTGTTTTCTTATTTTACAGGGAACTGCTACAACGGGTCGGGTAAGTAGTAGTCCTGTGGTCAACGCTCGTGCTGGCCCCAAACAGCTTTTGAGTTTTAATAGTAAGATTAGGAGGACCGTTGCCCCGAAGATCCGTGCTAGGGTGGCGCCCGTGTAAAGGAAATATTTCACAGGCCCGGATATCCATGAGAACGAGAATCCCAAACAATTCAACAGATCGGTACACATATTGGATTGCGGTTTGTTTTATCCTGGATACCTAAAAAGTAGAATGGAAAAAATAATTTTTTATTATTACCGTTAATCGTGGGGTTATTAGGTTCCCGGTTTATCGCGGTCTCCTTGCGAATAAGTTCTCCCGATATTGTCCCGTTAATTTTTTCGTGAGGTAGCTTATGGTGCAGTGGAAAGTCTTTAGAAAGTCTGCTCCCAGTATCCCGTCAATATGGCCACCCTCAATATCAAAAGGTGGCACTACTTGGAAAATCTGCCTCATATGTTGGTTGTTGACATAGGCTGCTTGGGAACCCGTAGACTCCAGCTCTCGGGTTGGGTATCCGGGAGTTCTGACTACGGCGGGAATTAAAATTGCAGGGTTTTGAAAGTCCTCCCACACATCCATGGATGTGAAACACACTGCACTGTGTTTCGATGTGGTATCTATTGCCATTGTCAGCGGTGTCTCTGAAAACTCGGTATGGACCCTTATTGTTAAAATGTCTCTATCATCCCAGGCTAAGTCGAGGCTGAGGGCATGGTCCAAGGGTGGTAATACCTCATCTTCCCCGTGCTGCAATGGGTGTACCCTACAGATGGGTCGTTTTACTTGGTTGGCTGGTGCGCGGGAGGTCGATGGGATTGGTTCGTTGAGGATCCTGGACCTCCCTTCCCCACCTGTTCCCCTGTTGGTATTGTCCGTCAGTTCCTTAATTTTTCTCCGGGCATATTCCGGGGAGAATTTCTTTTTGTAGTAACTGTATAACCTCTTCCTACAGTTGTCCACAGTGTGGCCCGGTTTTTGGCAATATCCGCAAGGCATTACCTTGTTTGATTGTTTTCAGGAAATTGAAGGATTTGATCAGGGGCTCGTTAGTGTTGCGGGGTCTCTACGTGCCGTTATTTTGGCTGTTACCTTGTTACTAGAAGATATATTTGATATACAGTAATCCCTCGAACTGCGCGGTTTCGGACTGCGCGGTTTCGCAACTGCGCGGTTAAGTTTTTAATACTAAAATTTCGAACTGTACGGTAAAAATTTCGCAGCTGCACGGTTTTTTTATAATTTCCGTATAAAAAACATGTTCTGAACATATATTTTCGTGAATCCCCGACAAGAAGGAATCAGCTGGTAATTTGGTATCTTCGTACATATTTGGTAATTTCGTGCTTATATTAGTGTTTATATTTAGTGGAAATTGTGACATTAGATAAGACAATTGGTGGGGACGAATTTGAAGACTTAGAGTCGGAAGATATCATGGAAGTCCTTGCAAGCAATGAAGAAAATATGACTGCTGACGATATTTTGACACAGTTCGACGATAATTATAGCGACGAAAATGATGAAAGTGAAGTTATAGAGATTATAAGAAAGAAAAACCTTACGCACGAAAAACTGACAAATTTTTTAATGCTTGGTAGTCAACTTTCACAAGAAGCTCTTAATATGGACCATGATATGGAGCGTGCCTTAAAATTTCGGTGAAATTTGACAGCCGCTTTAGCCCCATACGTAGAAATGCATAATGAAAAACAAAAATCGGGTAATCAATCACTAATGTTTCAAAAAGATTAGTCATACATATCATATCTTTGTATTACTTTAAATATGTCGTTAAATAAAAACTTTTTTCTATTTTTTTTTTTGAATTTTTCTAATATCTGGGACCTAACCCCAATATTTCATACAAAGTAGGGTTCACAGTGCGCGGTTTCGCAGTGCGCGCTCTTTTTGTGGAACGTATCTACCGCGCAGTTCGAGGGATTACTGTATTTGAAGTTAATCGAGAAGTGATACCCTTCAACCCAGATATCAGTAGGGAAGAGAAAGAGAGGAAGGGAATTTGGGAAACTCCCAGCTGCCTCGCGGCTGCTCGCAGCTGCCCCAAGAGGAACAAGGAGAAGGTGAAAATAAGGAGACTGATAAATAAATAATTACTTTCCTCATTAATGCTAACAAATTGCCAGATTCGATGAGAAAGTTATTTCCACTTTTATCCTTAAATTTTATTTAAAATTTTTTAAGTGACTAAATAAGTGATACAGCGTTTAGAGTAGTTATTATAATTTCAGTTGGGTCAGTTTATTAAACGTTAATACGCTAATTTAGAGTTCACGAAAACTTTGTTTTTTTTTTTACCTCGTGGCTTTAGAAGAAGGAATCTTCTATCTGTAGCTCATTGCGTCCCGGTTTTGAGCCTAAATTTATCAAGAAATTATTTTGGAGAAACGCATGGCAGCAAACCACGCGATGCTAACGGCCGTATCGGCAGCAAACCACGCTCTAAATCTATTGACAGAAAGAAAAACGTATTAAGGAAGAAAATAAGGAGACTGATGAGACGAAAAGAAGGGACGAAAGTTTGGAAAACAATAAGAATAATAAAACGGTATTTATTTTATTTAGCCGGTAACAATTTAACCATTCTTCGTTAATTATATGAGAAATTTAAACAAGTGTAAACAGGCAATGTTATCTCGAACTGGAAGTATTGCTTCTTCGCTTGTTAACCGGGTGAGGTCGAAATTGATATAGCTAGTGAGTCTATAATAATATGTTGAGAGGAGTTCTTTCGGATTCAGGATTCACGAATGGAAATGTTAGGAATTCGATGTTACACATCCAGCTTCCCATTCCTTTGTGCCCAGTGTCGTTGGCGTCACTGCCTCTTATGATCCAAACTTTTTTCAATTTACTATATGCTGTCGAATTCAGGATCCATGAATGGAAATGATTAACCTTCTTCCGTCCCTCGGGTCTAATTTGACCCAAACAGAAATTAGTTTGCTTGTACCTTTAAAAATATTTATATTACGAACCTGAAATTTTTTGACTTTGCCTTATTTATTGTAAACTAGCAGTATGCAAAAATTTGGCAACTTCCGATTACCCGTTACACTGCTACAAAAATAGTCACACTAAAGACCTTCGGGTCTAAAATGACCCAAGGCAGTTATTCGTATAAGAAATGTTTAATTTAGTCATATTATATTATATTAGTTAGTGTTTGTAAACTATATCTAGAATACGGATCTAAAATCTTTGACCGAACGGGGTGATTTCTCGGGTATAAGAAACCGATTTTGTTGGATGTCAATTGGGAAAAACTCAACTGCCATATTTCTCAATTTTTGTATGAAGTTTTTTGACCGCTATTTTCGGGGAGAGTTCATTAGAACAATATATAAGTCTTTTGGGTTATACATATGTTGTTGTATGTTGTAAACATTTCAAAAAACATAAAAAAACTCGTTTTTTGATTTTTGTATACACTAAACCTTTATGGGTCAAAATAGACCCGAGGAACTTTAGTGTGATTTTTTTTTGAGGGACGGATGAAGGTTAAGGATATGCAAGATATTTTAACAGTCCATTAGGTATTCTTAGACTTGTTTTAATTTCCGTTATACATTGATTGATCAGCGATAGGCTGAATATGATGATAATATTTTGTTTTTCCTTTCGTTGCGATAATTGTGAGAAGTTTGTATTTGGAACGAATTTATGAAATTCGTCAATTTTTTGTCACACGATGATCGAAAGTTTTGCTTTTCTTCTCGTTTTGGCAACTTTCTGTGAGTTAAATTTTAGGTTCTATAGCGACACGATTTGGACTCTCGAATTGGGATAGGAGAGTGGTGTCATTATTTCCCCGATTTATATTTCCGTAGATCTCGATTTATCAGAAAATTTTCATCCACTGGTTAACACGCGACCGCGAGCAGAAGTAACAGTGTTCTTTATTAAAGTGAACTCTATATTGAAGTAAAATTAACAAGTAATAAGTTAATCACAATAATGATTTAGTCCAAACCTCGTTGTCAGAATTGAGTTAACAAAGATAAGTGACTTAAATTAAATTGTGACTATTGTTGCTCCTGATTTAACATTTTTTTTTAAATTATTTGTACCATGAAAAAATGGAAAAAACATTCAGAGGGAAAGTGTTCTTTAACTTGAAAATTTAATAAATAATCAGTACATTAGGAATTGACTTAGAAGAAAGTGGGACGCGAAATAGTGCTTAGCCTAGCATATTTGTGAATTTCCTTGGAGTGTTTTTATTAAGGGAAAGTGAGGATTAGAGTGAATTCAAGAAAACAGATGATCAGTGAAAATTCAGTAGTTATTCTTGCATTAACCTAAAGTTAGTAGTTAGTCTTGTATTGGTTAATGTAGTGGGGAGAAGGAAAAAAAATTTTTTTATAAGTAAAAGTAGCAGTTCTAGGTGAATTAAAAAAAAACATGAACTTAATAAAAAAAACTATTTGAAAGCGCTTATCGAGCAACCCCGGAAGTGTCACCCCAGAGGGAGAATATTTGAGCGATAAAGCCTACATAGCAGTGACGCATACCACACTTAACCTTTTTGTTAATTTAATAGTAGTAAATTATAATACTTAACTTAGAAAAAGTTGTGGAGTATTAAGTAAATTAGAAGAAGTTGTAACTAGTAAATGAATTCTAAGTAAAAGCCTGAGTAATCATTTGTAACTGATAAGGTGAAGTTTAGGTAAATCAGAAGAATTAAATATGAAGAGAGGTAGGAAGCAAGGAGTCCTTCCAGATTAGCGAAAAATCCTTCCAGATTAGCGAAGTAATCAACGTCCGGGTAGAAATATCGAAGAAAATTAAAGGTGGTTAAAACCAGTAATCGACGTAAAAATAGTAATCGACGAAAAATATGAATGTGATTGACAAACTATGGTTTAATTTAAGGGATAATTTATCTCCTTGGATATTTTTAAATTGTTACATAATTTATAGCCGGGAAAGGGGCACACGTGTTTTTCGTCTTAACCTTATTTCCACGAGGTTTTCCACTTTCTGTTTCAAAGAAATTTTCACTAGTCACTAAAATATTATTTGGTTAAATCTAGCCTTACTTGACGATAAGTTTAATAACTTTTGTTGCCTGGCTACAAAACCTGGGCGAATCTACCGACGTTTATTGAAGCAGGTGCTGGAAATCCGCCCATATACTTTTGACCCCAAAGAAAATTCTGGGTATTTGAAGAGGAATATCGCCTGCTTCATTCGCCAATTGGTGATCCTTCCGCCCTCACAAGTAATGGTAGTTAATTCTTCGAATTTACTCCAGACCAAGAGCATGTGGTCCTGCAGAAATTTAACCTATGATTTCTTTTTTCTCTAACTAAAATTTTAATACTCATACCCTTTTCCCGAAAAATGCCTAATTTTTAGCTCCTAAGCCTTACTATTTTTAATAACCGATGGTGAAAAACATCGTAAAATAACTTCAGTATAAATAGCAAAAAAAAATGTGCAGTCCTTATACTTGCGGCTAAATGAAAATGGACAGGAAGTGGAAGAAAGTTCCACGTCGCAAAGAGGAGATTAAACACCCCCATATTAATCTATTACAAAAAATCAACTATCCCATGAATTAAGAAAGGTAGAGTAATAAAATCTAAAAAAATTTAAACAAAAACCAATGAAAGTGAATGACGATTTAAAATAGTATCAAGTAAGTAGAAAACGTAGATAAAAATGTATTCATTCCAAAAATTCAAATCTCCAATTCAGCGCCGGCTCTATGGTTCTATGCGCCCTATGCAAGTTATTTTTTTGCGCCCTATGCAAGTTTCTTTTGCGCCCTTTTTGTTTGAATTAAAAAAAAGTGTACATATGGAAGATAAGTAAATAAATTTAAAGGCACAAAACGTTTTATGTAAAATAATTCATACAAATAATATAATTACAAGTTCAACGAATTATAATAGTTCAACATAAAGTATAAAAAAGTTAACAATTTTATTTATTTTAGTTTCTAAAATTTTACTTTTCTTGCGCCCTTTAGCTCGGCGCCCCCATGCCTTGCATGGTCTGCATATTAGGTTGAGTCGGGCCTGCTCCAATTTCATTTCAGACTGCAAAAATAAATTCTAAGATTCAATCCTAAGCCAAATTAAAACAGATAAGCGAATAATTATTATACTCAGGTGAGTTTATTTTATTTTAATTTGGTTTGTCTTTTTAATAATATCTGCATGTAAGAAATTTCTGTTATCTGCTATGGAAAAAACTATCATGAAACTATCATGAAAACTCTCATGATTTTTACAGACATGATGAAAAAACTATCAAGATGGTCGAGTATAAGGTAAGAAATATTGATAATTTGTGGATTTTTTTCTCTTTGCTATCTGCGTTTATTGCTTACGGTTACTTGTTTTGCCTTATTATTGTTGTTGTGTTTTAGTCCATCGCATCGACTTTATCAGTGCCATTTGATGACATCAGAAAGAAAACCAAAATTTGAAATGGATGGTAATTTTTTATTTATTTATTAATATTGCCACAGAACAGATTTACATCTAATTACACTGCAGATAAAATAATTAGGAAAAGAAAAAAATAAATAAAAATACAAAAAAGAAGTTATGTTAAATAGAATTAAAAATCATTTGAATAGAATAGCTTTAATGTAATTTTGAAAATTTTGCAGTGAAAGAGTGTTGAAAAGACCAAACTCATGGTTATCGTGATTACGCTGTATTCTGAGTAAAGGCGAATGAAAATATACGTTATGAGACGCGAACGGGGCACTGAAAACCTTGGGGTTTCTGGAGATGCGAGTGCTAACACTAGGAGACAATTCATTTAATAAAACATTAGATGACATACTACCAATAACCAGTCTAAACAGGAAACATTCATCTAGATACGTTCTACGAACAGATAGCGATTGCCACTTTAAAATCCTTAGTCTGTTCTCATAGGACTCATAACTAATACGGAATTTACGACAAATACCACGAGAAAACTTTCTTTGAACGGCCTCTATTTGGGCAATATGACAATTATAGTGAGGTGACCACACTGCAGAGCAATATTCTAAAATACTCCTCACTAGAGCTTGAAACAGCAAAGTACATGCCTGCAGATTTTTGAGTTTGCTGGATAATCTGAGGATAAAACCTGATAATTTGGCACTTCTCCGGCAAATTTCTGTATAGTGCAAGTCGAACTTTAATTTATTATCGAAAATGACTCCAAGGTCCGCTATCGAACTCACTTCTTTAAGCGCCACGCCCTTCAAATGATAAACATTTAATACTGGACTGGACTTATAGTTTAAGGACATAAAAGCACATTTAGATATATTTATTGACAGATCATTGTTGATGCACCAAGTAAACACATTATTGATGTCCGCTTGTAGCGTATCACAGTCGTTTACGTTGTTTATCACATTAAAAATTTTTAAGTCATCAGCAAACAAAAGTTTTTCCGATGCAATAAATTGAGGCAAGTCATTGCTATAAACAGTAAAAAGTAGAGGACCAAGTATCGACCCTTGGGGAACTCCAGAATCCGATTTGAATATTGATGACTTACAACCCTTGTGCAGAACCGAATGCTTTCTATTTCTGAGGTATGAGTTTATCCAGCTCAGTAAGGAGCCTGAAATTCCGTAACGTTTTATTTTATCTACAAGGATTGTTATATTGACCGAATCGAAAGCTTTTGAAAAATCTGTATAAATGACATGCACCAATTTTCTATCTTCTAAGGCTTTAGAAACACAATGTGTGAATTCTACTAGATTAGTAGTCGTCGATTTACCCTTCATGAATCCGTGCTGGTGCGGAGATACTAAGGGTGATAATTTATCGTACAAAAATGTATTCAAACACTTTACTAAAACAACACAACATTGACACTGGGCGATAGTTTTCAATATCTGATTTGTTTCCGCTTTTAAAGATTGGGATAATATTTCCAACTTTCCATTTGTCTGGGAAGAAACCTTCAGCCAAGCTTTTGTTGAAGATTATGTGTAGAGGTCTTGAAAGGCCTACCTCAAGTCTCTTCACGAAAGAATTTGGGATGTTATCGTACCCACCATTTATTTTTCCATCCAGACTCTGAATTCCAATTCTTACTTCCTCCAAACTTAGAACTAACGAGCTGATTGTGTCTACGCTTGGTACTTCAAAATCGTAAGCCATGTTTGTTAGTAATTGTTATGACGTATGGATAAAAATGGTGAATTTTTATAGTTAAAGTGCAGAATTTGTGTCGGGAAAAAGTTAAATGTTGATAAAATTAGTCCTGTCTATTGGTTTTCATTATTTATTCAATATGTTGCTATAATTCCAATGCTGAACAAAATTTGACTAAGATGTTGACCTAGTGAAACTCCGTATTTTGTTGTCGCGAATTAGCGAAGATCTTAATTTTATTCTGTGTTTCATGTTATATTTCAATATGTCCGATCTTGTGATTGTTGTTGTTTGTATACTTTTGTGTATTATAATGCATGCATTCGGTGTAATGAAAACTTTTGTTTTTTATACCCGTATGGTGAAACCAAAGGGTATATTAACTTTGCCTTACCGTTTGTAACGCCAAGATCCCGTCATCACACACAAAAATGAATTACACCAGTGTTTTAGAATGATAATAAAATTGATTTTTGCATGTCCGTCCGTCCGTTCGGCCGGCTGTCTGTGGCGCGGATTGCGGGCGCACAGATTAAGCTAGAGTCTTGAAATTTTGCGCAGATTCGTTTTTCGTAAAATGCAAGGCTAAATTCATTAATGGGCAAAAATGGACCATTAGGGGGGGTACCCCCCAAACGAATGAAAACGGTTTTTGTGAATATCTCAAAAACGGTGCATCTTATCAAAAAAGTGCAAGAACAAAACTTATTTAGGATATGATTCTACATAAAACTCCTATACATCAAAATCCGATTGGAATAAATTTTAAAAAATCTTTTTGGAAAGTTTGACTTCAAATTGGAATTTTGGTATAACTGTTCGAATTTTGATACGAATATCACCATACGGGTCTCCAATGATTGCCAGATTGGCAATTATAGCTTTTGTTATGTTTAAAACTGCTAGTGAAATCATTTTTTTAATTTTATGTATCTGTACAGCGATTTTTGTGCAAAAGGTGATAATTTTCCCGTGATCTTTCCCGTGATAAATGAAATGGGAAGTTTTTCAAATTTCAATTCAGAAAGTCACAAGACTGGGAAATTTTATCTCGAAAACAAAAAAAAATTTGGTTTTGGGAACCCGGTTGCCCTGTAGTTTTTTGTGGTGGCCCTTTTCTGTTGACTTCCCTTATTATCTCTTCCCAAACACGCTGTTTGTTGGCTTTTCCGTCGGGGGTTAGACGGCGGTGCAAAACAGAGAAGTGCTTCTCCACTAAATTTATGAGAAGCAGCCGATGTTCCGCCGTTGGCCTAGCAACCTAAACATTAACAATTTTAACATTAATTTATTCAAATATGATTATTAAACTTACCCGTGACATTTTTTCGCGAATCAATCAACACACAAAAATTGAACTTCAAGTTCAAATTCGATTTATTGCGGCTTATATTTACACAAAATGGTTTTTTTACAAATGAAGTTTTGATTTTATTTTATAACGATGGAGGAGACACATCTAATATGACAGGAATTCGCGTATTACAAATTTCAACACACAAAACAAAACTCAGCCACCCTCGAAAAATCTCGGTGCGTCAGTGACAGTTCAAAGTGAAGAGCACAGCTAGTGTGACCATATACAAATTTCGAGGGAAATTTCCAGTCGACTTTCCAATAAAATCTCACCAATACAGGTGCATGCAAACAAGCATACATTGACAGGAGTTTGTGTCGTTATTGTTATCACGGCTTTTATCACTTATCACCTTTTGCACAAAAATCGCTGTACTGTTTTATTTTTAGGAAAACTTGTGAGTAAATCAAAAACCAAGCATCGAAGATTTAGATGAATCAGACCGAGAGGGAAAATCGTTTTGGATTTTGAAGTGAAAGAACTCCAACAATTTTACAGACAGACGGAACCTTTCGTCTCCTTCTTCGAAGGGAGCTCCTTCGAAGGGAAGTAATATCTTCTCATCTAAGTATCTTCTGCCTAGTTTGCAATGTATCTATTGCCTTGATTGCAGCGTATCTTCTGCCTAGTTTGCAATGGATCTATTGCCTTGATTGCAGCGTATCTTCTGCCTAGTTTGCAATGTATCTATTGCCTTGATTGCAGCGTATCTTCTGCCTAGTTTGCAATGTATCTATTGCCTTGATTGCAGCGTATCTTCTGCCTAGTTTGCAATGTATCTATTGCCTTGATTGCAGCGTATCTTCTGCCTAGTTTGCAATGTATCTATTGCCTTGATTGCAGCGTATCTTCTGCCTAGTTTGCAATGTATCTATTGCCTTGATTGCAGCGTATCTTCTGCCTAGTTTGCAATGTATCTATTGCCTTGATTGCAGCGTATCTTCTGCCTAGTTTGCAATGTATCTATTGCCTTGATTGCAGCGTATCTTCTGCCTAGTTTGCAATGTATCTATTGCCTTGATTGCAGCGTATCTTCTGCCTAGTTTGCAATGTATCTATTGCCTTGATTGCAGCGTATCTTCTGCCTAGTTTGCAGCGTATCCTCTGCCTAGTTGCAACGAATATGTTGCCAGATTGACTTCCTGAGTTTCTTCCTAACTGGTATAGGAGTTAGGATTAGTTAGTTCGACGTGATCGAATCGAGAGATGAAATTGAAGTGCCTTGCTTCCAGCAGTGCTTGGTCTTATATACACGCTGAAGTAGCGGATTTTCTGGTTTCTACTATATTAGTGGAGGGGATGTCCGTATTTTGTGCATTAATCAATCGTGTAAACGATTGGGAGTGACTTGGTGATCTTTCACACACTTTAGTTGTGGTGGTGGTGGTACTCTAGTTTGTCATCTAGGGAATTGTCATCTAGGGAATGTGGTCTTTAGAATAATGTTTTACATTTCCTAGCTGAAGATGTCAAATGTCAGTTTTTGTTTTGTTGTGAAAAGTGAGTGTTTTAGTTTTGTGTTTTTAGGTTCGCCGAGGGAAAGTGAGACGGACGGGGAGGTAGCAGTGGGTGGCAGAAATGGGAGGCAGACAATGGGAGGCAAGGTAGGTTCAAGGCAGCTTGCTCCCACTTGGGCAGCTGCCCTAATAATGATATGGGTTTAACGTCTTCTTTTCGTTTTATAGGTAAATGGTGGAGCACCCTTTGCCCCGAGAGGGTGTTCCGCTTGATTTTACTTCGGGAACTTTTCCTTTAGGCAGATGATTTGAGGTAAGTATATTATGTTTTGCTTATGATGGTTTCATTTTGATAATTTTTCTTTTTCAGGTGAAATGGTGAAATGGAGTTGATGATGGGGGGTCTGCACATTCTCCCGCCCGCTGAAATATTGATTTCAGGAGAAGTGTTATCAAGACAGTGTTTTTCAATAAAGATTTTTATTTATTTCAGTATTTTTATGTAGTTCAATTATTTATTTGTTTACAATTCAATGGTTTAGTTACAATTCAGATTAATTTAATTCATTGTTATTGTATTCAGGTTTAATTTTATTTTTTAATTTAGGCAGGTGGTCTGAATCAATTTACCGTCTTTTGTTGTCCGGATTTTAAATACAAATTTTCCGGCGCGTAAATCGAGTCGTCTTCCTTGCATTATTCTTTCCGGGATTCGGAGCAGTATTTCCCGGACTTGCCTAGGTGGTTGAGCCGGGGGTTCTGCTGGTAACGGCTGGATCTCCATGTCTAACAACGATGGAATTTCTTGGCGTTGTTGGTTGTACACGTGAGCCGGTCCCTGTGTTTGCAAGCCGGTTTGGATCGGTGGGCAGGCGACTGCCTGGAATCGTCCAGGAGCGATTGAAGTTGATGCCGATTGGCGCGAAGCGACTCGTTGGGAAATGGTTGGATACCTGTTTTGGTGTGGTGGCCTATAAGCTGGTTGCGTGCTGGTAGCTGGCGGTGGAGGTTGTTGCGGTTCCGCGTTGGCTGCTCCAGTGTTGGCGGGACGGGGTGGGCGCACTATGGCCGACGGTATGTTTCTTGTAGTTGTTGGTTTTTCCTTCGGCTTGGGCGGCTGTTTCCGGGGCTTGGGAGATGCCTTTGATTTGGTGGGCTTCTCTATTTTTCCCGTAAGCTTCTTTGGCTGCGTCTTTATTCGCTCGCATGGATTGGGGCGAGTTTCGGTGGTTTCTTGTGCCCATTGTCTCTTCTCCGCCGGTGATCCGCAGGATGACGAGGATGATAGGATTAATTGGTCCATGGTGAAGGATGAATTCGACTTGCTGTTCCGACGATCGGCACTCAAATAGACCGAGTAACTGCTCTGATTATTGTGAGGAACCGTTTTAAATATTTGTAGCGGTTATTTATTTGAATGGAGTTTTGAATGTCGCCATGTAGACCGTGTTTACATGGAGTTGATTTTGGATTGAGAGTATTCAATTCCTAATTCATAATTTTTATAATTCATTTAGTGATTTACAATTCAGTAGCTAGCGATTTATGTATGTCGGCTTCAGACTTTCAATTTTCTGTTCGTAGTTACATGGTATGTGGGGTTTGATCAAATGGCCGGGGAATTAATTTTGCCATTGAGCGCGAACATATCTTCACCATTGGATCCCAGGATCAAAAGGTTTTGGTACTTCTGAAGCTATTAATCTTTTGGTAGATCCCTTAGGAATTGGATTTCGGGAAATTTCATATCTGATTGTGTCGACCTTTGGATCCCATACCAGGCCTAGCGTTTTAATTTCCTCGGTAGTATGCACAGTTTTTGGTCCAGGTATATCTAAATATTCCAACGGAAAATTAGAGTTAGATCCCCATTTTCTTAGTGGCAGACAGCCGGCTTTCATTAGATCCAGCATTGGCTGATATTGCGTGATTAGTTCTTCCTGGGTTTTGGCTTCTGCGAAGGCAATATCCATAGAGAAATTGTCCAAGGGAATTTTGGAAGCGGCTGGACATTTTTCCGTTTCATCTTGGGTTAATTTATGTCCATATTGATTTGCGAAGAAAGGGGCTGAATCTATTTCGAATCTTGGTAGGTCATTTGGTAATGTAGCTGTGACCGCGTGGTTCAATTCTGGGTATTCTGGCATGCCCCCGGTATGTCCTGGATTAAGAGTTGGGTTGTTTGTCAACTTTGGTAAACTTGTTGGATCGAAACTTTGAGTAGGTTGCGAAGGACTTGTTTGATGTATTGTTGTATGCTGATTCTTGTTGACCTTAAAATAAGTCATCCTACTTGGACAATATTCTGATGAATGTCCATGGTTTAAGCAGTTGAGGCAAAGAGATTTAATTTTTGCGGTTTCAAGTCTCTCGGCCATCGATAGTTGAAGGAAATTTGAACAAGTTCGAATGTTATGATCCGCATGACACATACTGCATTTTTGTATTTTTGTAATTTCGTCGCGTTCCTGTTGAAGCTCTTCGCAATATTCTAGATACAAATCTTCAGTTGTATAGAATAAATCTTTTGAAAAATATTCAGTTTTTCTATCTGATGCGCTAGATAATCGCACGATGATAGAGTGATTTTTGAAGAATATTTTCCAGTAAATTTCGACTCCTCGTAGTTTGTGATCGTAATAGATTTCTGAGTTTTCGCGCGTTGTGGTTTTATCTTTTTCAAAGTTTTGTGTACACTTGAAGATCTCCTCAGCTAGGAAACTCTGCTTTGTTATTAATGATGAGATGTCCATTGCTGTCTCTCCGAATTATGACATTTTACTTTTGAATCTGATTAGTTAATAGAAAGTAAAGGTGACTGTTTCAAATCCGGCTCGAAGGACCAATGTTCGGGCTCAAGCCGTCTTGCGACGGTTTCTAGCTCGAAATAAATGAAGAGGTGCCGGGTCAAATGAAACAGTTTATATTTACTAATTCTAATTAACTTTATTAATGTTTTCAAATATAATGATTCAATGTTCTTTTTAATTATGTCTCCGTCGTTGCTTTGTGTGGACGTCTCTTGTTATGCACTATCTCTGGATCTTCTGTCTTCGGTGTCCGTTGATTGTTGTTGCTGGTAGTGTAGCTTCTTCCTGATTGCAGCGCAGCTTCTTCTTGATTGCAGCGTATCTTCTGCCTAGTTTGCAATGTATCTATTGCCTTGATTGCAGCGTATCTTCTGCCTAGTTTGCAATGTATCTATTGCCTTGATTGCAGCGTATCTTCTGCCTAGTTTGCAATGTATCTATTGCCTTGATTGCAGCGTATCTTCTGCCTAGTTTGCAATGTATCTATTGCCTTGATTGCAGCGTATCTTCTGCCTAGTTTGCAATGTATCTATTGCCTTGATTGCAGCGTATCTTCTGCCTAGTTTGCAATGTATCTATTGCCTTGATTGCAGCGTATCTTCTGCCTAGTTTGCAATGTATCTATTGCCTTGATTGCAGCGTATCTTCTGCCTAGTTTGCAATGTATCTATTGCCTTGATAGCAGCGTATCTTCTGCCTAGTTTGCAATGTATCTATTGCCTTGATTGCAGCGTATCTTCTGCCTAAGTTGCAATGTATCTATTGCCTTGATTGCAGCGTATCTTCTGCCTAGTTTGCAATGTATCTATTGCCTTGATTGCAGCGTATCTTCTGCCTAGTTTGCAATGTATCTATTGCCTTGATTGCAGCGTATCTTCTGCCTAGTTTGCAATGGATCTATTGCCTTGATTGCAGCGTATCTTCTGCCTAGTTTGCAATGTATCTATTGCCTTGATTGCAGCGTATCTTCTGCCTAGTTTGCAATGTATCTATTGCCTTGATTGCAGCGTATCTTCTGCCTAGTTTGCAATGTATCTATTGCCTTGATTGCAGCGTATCTTCTGCCTAGTTTGCAATGTATCTATTGCCTTGATTGCAGCGTATCTTCTGCCTAGTTTGCAATGTATCTATTGCCTTGATTGCAGCGTATCTTCTGCCTAGTTTGCAGCGTATCCTCTGCCTAGTTGCAACGAATATGTTGCCAGATTGACTTCCTGAGTTTCTTCCTAACTGGTATAGGAGTTAGGATTAGTTAGTTCGACGTGATCGAATCGAGAGATGAAATTGAAGTGCCTTGCTTCCAGCAGTGCTTGGTCTTATATACACGCTGAAGTAGCGGATTTTCTGGTTTCTACTATATTAGTGGAGGGGATGTCCGTATTTTGTGCATTAATCAATCGTGTAAACGATTGGGAGTGACTTGGTGATCTTTCACACACTTTAGTTGTGGTGGTGGTGGTACTCTAGTTTGTCATCTAGGGAATTGTCATCTAGGGAATGTGGTCTTTAGAATAATGTTTTACATTTCCTAGCTGAAGATGTCAAATGTCAGTTTTTGTTTTGTTGTGAAAAGTGAGTGTTTTAGTTTTGTGTTTTTAGGTTCGCCGAGGGAAAGTGAGACGGACGGGGAGGTAGCAGTGGGTGGCAGAAATGGGAGGCAGACAATGGGAGGCAAGGTAGGTTCAAGGCAGCTTGCTCCCACTTGGGCAGCTGCCCTAATAATGATATGGGTTTAACGTCTTCTTTTCGTTTTATAGGTAAATGGTGGAGCACCCTTTGCCCCGAGAGGGTGTTCCGCTTGATTTTACTTCGGGAACTTTTCCTTTAGGCAGATGATTTGAGGTAAGTATATTATGTTTTGCTTATGATGGTTTCATTTTGATAATTTTTCTTTTTCAGGTGAAATGGTGAAATGGAGTTGATGATGGGGGGTCTGAACATAAGCCGATAATAAAACTTTTATTAGTTAACTGACATGTATTTTTGACAATACAAATATACAAAAATGCATTCATTAAATTTGTAATTAAATGACTAAAAGAAATATTTCTTTGGTATTTTCAAAATTAATCAATATTCCGTAAAAAAAAACACTTTTTTAAACAAACACACTTGAAAGTTTTAGCTATTAGATGTGTTTCAAATTCGTCTTATTTCAAAAGGAAATTTTAAATGCTTTCCATTTTTGATATAAAATTTCCATTACAACATAGTTTAAATAAAAATAGGTTCTTTTCTGCATTAGATTGATAAAAGAACTTTATATTAAATAACATCAAATTGATTTATCGTGTAAAAAATCCACTTTGTGTTTTACAATTAGTAACTTATTCAATTATTTTGTATCATTATCAACTATAACATTGCTTCATTTTGGTTTTTTTTCGATTTTCAAATTAGTTTCGAATATATATCTAAGAAAATTTAAAAATGTTCTGCGCTGTCGAAAATTACTTGTGTAGAAAATTTCTGTAATTTTTGACAGGCAACTATTGAAGCCACTTACGCCGGCCGTACACTTGAACTAAGCTATGTGAGCGAGGCTAGCTATAGTTACATAGCTTAGCTGGGTTAGCTCTATCGTTGCACACTTGAGCTAAACTACGCGGCGATATTTAAATAAATGTATGCCATCAGTTGTATGCAATTGTCACTTACACTTTTATGTCCACAAAATACTACACTTTTGCAAACACCGATTCTACACTGTATAACGCCGAAAATATTTATATGTGAGTGTCAGCGATGCCAGCGAAGTAGTTCGCGTAGTTGAGGTCTGAACTACGCAAGCGAACTTAGTCCCCGTCGCCCATGACTACGCGATGTATTTTCATAGTTTCGCTGAAGTGTGCGGTCACCAATGCAAATGCTAAGGATTTTACTTTCAGCGAGAAACTTAGCTCATGTAGTTCAGCTCGCTTAGCTCAAGTGTGCGACGGCTGTTACTCAGGAACTAATTTTCTAAACTTCCTATGCCTAATGCAACAAAATGACACTCTCATTTTTCTTGTCCTTTTTCACACCGATCGCTGCCTTCTTAGTTGCTGCCCCACGAAGCTCGTTTGTTTTATCAGACCACAGGTCTACTAATACATTTTCTTCGAGTTCGGACCACGTCTTCTTTTTTTTATATTTTCGTTTTTGCTTCTCCATGGCGACGTTTTTCCTTTTCGAAAATGTCAAAACTGACATGCTGAATAGAGCTGAATAAGTGATGCAGGGTTGTATACATTGTTTTTGCTTGATTTCGTTCGTAATTTTGTGGAAATTGCATACTTTTAGTGATTTTTGAAAACAGGTTTATGTACTGGAAATCTTGTGATTTCGAGCAAAATTTCGTTCAAAATTACGAAAATCTTCAAAATTAAGTAATTTTGCGTCGGTGTGAACATAGTATTAGAAAACTTAAAAATCTTCTGCGCTGTCGAAAATTACTTGTGTAGAAAATTTCTGTAATTTTTGACAGGCAACTATTGAAGCCACTCATTCAGGAACTAATTTTCTAAGCTTCCTTGTACTATGCCAAATGCAACAAAATAACGAGTTACGCAACAACTAGCTTATAATATTGTGAAAATTAACAAGAGATCAATAAAGCAGGTTTTCTAAGAAATTTAGAACTTTAAAAAAAAGTACAAGTCTGTCGAACAGTCTGTGGCAGTCTGTCGAACACACGGAATAATCGAGGGGTATCAGGTCGTACGATCCTGGAGCGCAATTGACACGTCCATTACGCGGAATAACGTTGTCGCCGAATCGTGTCTTCAACTCCGGCTTCAATCTGAAAGACATACGGATCAACAATGCCGCCGGTATGCAAGCCACACCAATCAGTGCATATTTGTGAGTGCAGTTGTGTCTTCAATATCACTTGTGGATTTATCTCTCTCCAAAAGCGACAATTTTTCTTGCTAACAATTCCATTGAGCCGAAAATGGGCCTCATCACTGAACACAGTTTTGCGGTAAAACAACGAATATTCTTCCAACATCGCCAGGTTTGACAGCTGTCACTAAGGGTATTTCTTTTATACCAAAAGAAATACTCTTTATAATCAAGAACAACAATTAAACTTTAAGCAAAATGGACCACAATTTCTTTAGAGCGATTTTTTGCCTCCTCTCCAAACCATAAGCGAATATGCTTTCATTTGGAGCGCCGATCTTATATGGATATACGCAAAAGTTTAATACCAATTTCGGCACCGATTGTTTTTTACACAGTTTTTTTTGCAGTTTTGTAGGTCACATAATACGATTTTCCAGGTTTTTAACTTTTGGGCTAAAGGGTACATATAAAGCATCTTCCGCTAACGGGAATGGCTCAATGTTTAGCAACATTGATAGCAAACACATTGATGTTTGTCAAGCATTGAGAAAACGGATTTCTTGCAACTTCAAAACTAGTTAAAACTGCAAATAGTTAAAAAAGCTTTTATTTAAAAAAAAGGCACTAAAAGGTAAAAATAATTATGCTTTTTACTATTTTTATATATTTTTTTTCCCCATTTTAGTGCATTTTTAATTTAAATAAAAGCTTTTATTTAAAAAAAAGGCACTAAATGGTAAAAATAATTATGCTTTTTACCAGTGTTCAAAACTTTATTTTGTTATATCGTTCTTTTCGCTCTTAAAAGTTTCGCTCCCAACGACAAGAACGCTTGCTGCGTTTTCCGACTCCCGTTCTCAAGAACGAAAATGATTTTCAAACGCAATCGTTCTGTAAAGAGAGAAATTTTCAGCTCCGCTGTACTGTTGCTAGGAGTCGGAACGAGCTATGCACATTTTTCGTTCTCCCTCCCAAGTTAAGAACGAAATGATTACTATTTAAGTTTTCGCTCCTTGTTCAAACCGGTTTGTGGGTCTCGCATAAAAATGAATGAAAGCCTCGAGCGATGGCTTTTTGGTATGATGCACACACACATATAAGTATGTATTTTAATAGTGAGAGAACGATATTTCGCTCCTAGCATTAACATTCTGTTCTCAAAAAACGTAAAAACAAAATGCAAGTATAAAAATCCTATTATTTTATTTATTTTATGTGTATGGGGTGGTGCTTTCTCGCTCCCTTGTCACCGCGACCTTAAGATCTATTGTGACTTCCCCATTTTACGTTAGCCACCCCTCTTCTAGATTCTTAGTGAATCTTAGAATGGTTTTGACTGGAGTCCTCTTTATGTCTTCTGGTAGTACTTGTGCCTTTCCCATTAAGGACATCCTTGTTCGCGCCAAGGCTGCGCATTCGCACAGTATGTGCTCTGCAGTTTCAACCTCCTCTAGGCAGAGTCTGCAAATGTTGTCGGCGGTTATGCCTATGTTGTGTAGGTGGTAGTTTACTAGGCAGTGACCTGTGAGGAGACCCACCATTGTCCTCAGCTCCTGCTTGTTGAGGTTTAAAAACTCTCTTGCTCTCTTTTTGGAGTAGTGGATGAATCTTTTTGATTGTCTTAATCCTGGGAGGCTTTCCCAATAGGCTACAGTTTCCTTTTCCTCCCAATTATTGATCTCCATTTTTTGGAGACTCTGCGGAATTGCGCAAAAAGGCTCTGGGCCAATATGCGTAGATTCAGCACCTTTCTTGGCCAGGAGGTCTGCTGCCTCATTACCTTCGATGCCTTCGTGGCCTGGCACCCATATTAGGGTGAGCTTATTGCGTTCGGCTAGTTTTTTCAGAATTGTCAGGCAGTCCCATACGAGCTTTGAAGTGCACATGTACCCTTTGATTGCTTTTAGGGCCGCTTGACTATCTGATATTATATAGATCTTTTGTCCTAGTGGTCTTTTAGATAGACACACTCTGGCGGACAGTTCTATTGCATAAACCTCCGCTTGGAAGATTGATGGATATTGCCCTAGGGCTTTGGATATGTTGCATTTTGGACCTGCTATTCCGATTCCGGCTTTTCCGTCCATTTTTGATCCGTCCGTATACCAAACTAGAGATCCTGTCTCCAGTCTTGGGCCTCCTTCCAACCATGTTTGGCGGTCAGGTATGACCACTTCAAACGTTTGGTTGAAGTTGGTTTTAATTGGCATACGGTCGGATAGTAATAATGGCGTTATACTTCCATCGATTTGATCAAGTATTTTCATATGTCCTGTTCGACTGGATGTGGTTATTGCTCCATTCGCTAATAATCTTAGGGCACTAGATAGCGCCTCCCGTTTAATTGTTATATGTAGCGGCGGCATGTTTAATATGGCTTGTAATGCCGCTGTTGGACAGGTGTTCATTGCTCCAGTGATTCCTAGGCACGCAAGCCTTTGAATCTTTTGGAGTTTGTTCTGTATTGTTTTTTGTTCTACTTTAGGCCACCACACTAATGCAGCATAGGTGACCATGGGTCTTATTACCGATTGATAGACCCAATGAATCATTTTTGGTTTAAGACCCCATTTCCTTCCGAAGAGTTTTCTACAACTCCAGAATGCATGCATCGCACTATTGTTGATTTTGTTTATATGTGGGGTCCAGGTCATTTTCTGATCTAGGATAACCCCTAGGTATTTAACTTCGGTTGAGAAGCTGATCATTGTATCATTAAGGGATGGAGCCTTCAAGTTTAGCTTTTTCCGCTTTGTGAATGGTACAATGATTGCTTTGTTCGGGTTGATGCTTAGTCCATGGAAATTGCACCAACTCCAGACCAAATCTAGAGCTTTTTGCAGGAGTTTGCTTACTCTCTGTTCATTGCCGCCCCTGATTAATATCGCCAGGTCATCTGCGTAACCTTGAGCGTTAAAGCCTGCTTCTTTTAGCTTTTTTAGAATGTCGTCTACAACCAGAGACCACAGCAGAGGCGATATTACTCCTCCTTGCGGGCATCCCCTTGTGGCTCTGGCCGTTGTACGTACACTATATAAAAATCCTAAGAGTAAGAACGTAAAAACAATAATTTCGTTCTCGTTCTTGGGAGCGTTTTTCTGAAATTCCGAATTTCGTTCTCTAGAGAGTGATTTTTATTTTCTATTGATTTCAATGCCTCCTTGGGAGCAGAACGAAAGACTACAAATGGGAGCGTTTTGAACACTGCTTTTTACTATTTCTATATATATTTTTTCCCATTTTAGTGCATTTTTAACCGACTTCCAAAAAAGGAGGAGGTTATCAATTCGTTTTGGTCCAACTTTATTTATTTATTTATTTATTTATTTATTTATTTATTTATTTATTTATTTATTTATTTATTTATTTATTTATTTATTTATTTATTTATTTATTTATTTATTTATTTATTTTATATCTGTATGTTCACGCAGTACTTGGGTGCCGTTGCATGGATTTTGTTGAAACGTTGGTGGATGACAGAGTTGACTCCCTAGTTGGTCCCATTTTCATTTCCCCTCTCTCCGACGTTTCCCGGCCTTCCCCTCCCCTGTCAACTCCCAATCGGATGGTCCGATCGATCTGAAAATTTGTATGCGTACATTTTGGGGGACGGCTAGTGTTTTCCCCTTATCTATTTTCCCCTACCCCTTTCGCTTCTTAACCCCTCCCCTGTCAACTCCCAATCGGATGGTCCGATCGGTCTGAAAATTTGTATGCGTACCTTTTTGGGGGACGGCTAGTGTTTTCCCCTTATCTATTTTCCCCTACCCCTTTCGCTTCTTAACCCCTCCCCTGTCAACTCCCAATCGGATGGTCCGATCGATCTGAAAATTTGTATGCTCACATTTTGGGGGACGGCTAGTGTTTTCCCCTTATCTATTTTCCCCTACCCCTTTCGCTTCTTAACCCCTCCCCTGTCCCCTAATCGGATGGTCCGATCGGTCTGAAAATTTTTATGCGTATATTTTGGGGGGCAGCGAATCCTTCAACCCTCAAATTTTCCAGATAAAAAACAAACACATATGGGGGTTTTTAGGGTCGCCTAATCCAATTCTAATGTTTAGAAGTCTGTAAGGTTAACGAAAGGTTTCTGTCGATCTAAAAAATGTTGGTGACCAAAATTTTTGCTGTCGACCTCTAAAATTTAGTTTACAACTTACTGTTGCCATCCCTAAAAATTCGCTGTTTGGAACGATTAAAGTTTTGCTCTACCCATTTCCTAACATTAAATAGGTATATCCTATAATATAATACTAGGACTGTCGTCCTTCTGTCTGTCAGTCTGTCTGTCTGCACAATGGATCTCGAAAACAGGCCTAACGATTTTCATGAAACTTGGGTGTTAGGGATTTTCGGGGACAAAAATACGATCTAGATAGGTATCCCCTCTGAGAAAATTCCCCTTCGACACTCCTCGCCTGGTATCTTCGAATTCGGTGGTCCGATCTTAATGAAGCTTTACAGTATTACTAAGAAGGCTAAGGGGTTTGATTTTCCACTACAAAACCTGACTTATCCCTCCCCTCGATACCCCTCGCCTGGTATCTTCGAATTGGCTGGTCCGATCTTAATGAAACTTTCCAGTGTCACTAAGGGGGTTGAAGGCTATCGATTCGTAACGCCGTTTTCGCACGTGGGGCGCAGCTCTACCCATTTCCTAACATTAAATATATCTATATAATATGTATATACCAAAAGTCACTAAAAATTATAAAATAAAAAACTTTAAAAAAAAAGTAAAAAAAACCGACTTAAAAATGCACTAAAAAGGAAAAAATAATTTTTTTTTGGAAGTTGGTGCCAAAATAGAAACAAACAATTTGCTCTCTTTTATTGTACAATCTAAAAGTGCACTAAAAAGGAAAAAATAATTTTTTTGGAAGTTGGGGCCAAAATAGAAACTTAAAGAGGACTTCTATTCATATTTCTTGAGTGTTACTTTTACAGCTATCACCAATTCTATTACTGCTATCCAAATGAAAATATTTTATCTTTCGTGACGACATCTGACAAAAGAATATTTTTTTAATTTTAACGGAGCTTACCCAAAAACAAAAGAATATTTGTTAATGTTGACGTGGGTTAAGGGCAACGTGCCAAGTAAGGAACAATACCGCTGAAATTTTTATACCCGTATGGTATGGAATACCAAAGGGTATACTAACTTTGCCTTACCGTTTGTAACGCCAAGATCCCGTCATCACACACAAAAATGAATTACACCAGTGTGTTAGGAATGACAAAAGATTTTGATTTCCGCATGTCCGTCCGTCCGTCTGTCTGTGAACTCGATTGCGGACGCACGGATTGAGCTAGAGCCTTGAAATTTTGCGCAGATCCGTTTTTCGTAAAATGCGAGGCTAAGTTCGTTAATGGGCGAAAACGGTCCATTAGGGGGGGTACCCCCCATACGAACGAAATCGTTTTTTGCGAATATCTCAAAAACGGTGCATCTTATCAAAAAAGTGCAAGAACAAAAGTTATTTAGGATATGATTCTACATAAAACTTCCATACATCAAAATCCGATTGGAACAAATTTTAAAAAATCTCATTGGAAACTTTGACTTCAAAGTGTAATTTTGGTACAACTGTTCACTTAAATCACCATACGGGTTTTCAATAATTGCCAGATTGGCAAATATAGCTTTTGTTATGTTTATATTATGTAGGTAGGCTGTAAAAAAATAATGGTTTGAATCTCATCTCTGTGACTTATTAGAAAACAAAAACTTTTGGTACAATTCAATAAATAATAATTTTATTTATTAGAAATTTTTTAATTTTATATATTGTACAATAAAAGAGAGCAAATTGTTTGTTTCTATTTTGGCACCAACTTCCAAAAAAAAATTATTTTTTCCTTTTTAGTGCATTTTTAAGTCGGTTTTTTTTACTTTTTTTTTAAAAGTTTTTTTAATTTAAATAAAAGCTTTTTTTCAATAAAATATTTTTTTTAATTTTATTCTTTTTAGTCATTTTGTGATTAGTATGACTAAAAATCCAAAAGCAAAAACATAATCACTTTAGCCCAATAGTATCTTCCGTTATCCTTACAGACTTCTTAATGCCAGAATTCAGCGACCACAAAAACCCCGAGATGAGTTTTTTTCCGGAACATTTGAGGACAACGATAATCATGTTATCCCTACAGGACCTTCGCTTGTCCTTACAAAAACAAACTAGTGAAAATATAGTATTGTCATGGGACGTGTGCAAACTTTCAAGTCAATTGGATGGGAAGCGGGTCAAAATTGGATTGCAAGATTTGACCCCGACAGCCAAACAGATACAAAGGTAAGCTAAATAAGAGCTTTTAAAGAAATAGGAGAATTTTCAAAATCATACGGTAACTTGAATGCTCTTTAAAAATATTTTTGGTAGCCCTGAGAAGAGCTTTATTTGTTTGCGATAAACTCATGCATTTTTTATGATTACCAAATGTCAATTTGAGTAGAGTATTTTTTGGAAGCTACTGGTTTTTTAGCTTTACCTGCGGCTTTTTTTGGTTTAGGTGCTTTTGGACTCTTAGCAGCTGCCTTCGTTGGTTTGGTTGGCTTCTGTTTTGGGGCCGCTTTTGGTTTAGCCTTAACTACTCCACTTTTCTTTGCAGTTTTTGCTGCTGAGGCGCTCTCCTTTTTGTCCTTTTTCACACCGATCGCTGACTTCTTAGTTGCTGTGGACTTTTTAGTTTCTGGCTTCGTGGCTTTCTTCTTTGGTTTGGCAACTTTTTTTCTGTGGCTGGTTGCTTGGATTTTTTGACCTTTTGACCTTTCTCCTTAGCACCAGCTGGCAGCTTGAATGAACCAGAAGCTCCCTTCCCTTTGGTCTGAATCAACGGCTCCTTTTAAATATTTCTTGATGAAAGGTGCCAATTTATCTGAATCAAGTTTATAATTGACAGCCAAATATTTCTTTATAGCTGACAATGAAGAACCACCACGCTCTTTCAAATTTTTGATGGCACTATTTACCATGTCAGACGTTGGTGGATGATTTGGTTTAGCTTTTGGAGCCTTCTTTGCTCCCCCAATCGCCGCTTTCTTAGTTTTCTTCACTTCTGCTGGCGGTGCGGCTACTGTTTCAGTAGCTGGGTTTTCGGCCATTTTTTACTATTCAACTATATATTCAATGCTCCGTATTGTTGCGAAAAAAATCACTCGGAAGTTGTCAGAGGTACGAAACGGTTTACTGCTAAAACGAATCGAATAAACTGGTCACAGAAGTAAGTGTAGGTAAAAGAATGTGTGAGAGCCACTACGAAGGAGAAAATATAATCGACTTCAAATATAATTTTTCCATTGAACATTTTTCTTTTGACTAATTTAAGATATCTTATATTTTTTGTGATAATTTAGATATCTGTTAATTTTCTTTTGTCTGAACATCGTTAATATTATTATTACAGAAGAAAAATCAAAAAAAAAATAATTTGTCACCCCATTTTATGTCATATATGTATATTAATTTTCAAAATGGATACTGTTATTTTTTCTGTTACATTATTTACGATTTTTATACCCGTATGGTGAAACCAAAGGTATACTAACTTTGCCTTACCGCTTGTAACGCCAAGATCCCGTCATCGCACACAAAAATGAATTACACCAGTGTGTTTAGAATGATAAGAATGTGTGTTTAGAATGCTCACGGATTGAGCTACAGACTTGAAATTTGGCACAGGTCCGTTTTTCGTACAATGCGAGGCTAAGTTCGTTAATGGGGAAAATGGACCATTAGGGGGGGTACCCCCCATACGAACGAAAACGTTTTTTTGCGAATATCTCAAAAACGGTGCATCTTATCAAAAAGTGCAAGAACAAAAGTTGTTTAGGACATGATTCTACATTAAAGTTCCATACATCAAAATCCAATTGGAACAAGTTTTAAAAAAATCTTGTTGGAAAGTTTGACTTCTTACTGAAATTTTCATACAACTGTTTGCCGTTCACTTAAATCACCATACGGGTTTTCAATAATTGCCAGATTGGCAATTATAGGATTTGTTATGTTTATAATTAACATTTCTGTTAGATCTTTTTCGCCCCTAAAGTTTACCAATATTAAACCTCTTATATGTGTTATGACCACGGGGGTAATACACAAATAAGGAGGGTCCTTAGTGCAAAGATGTAGACATCAAGGGGGGCTTAGCTCGCCGGATGTGGGGGGTTCTTTCCAAGCACTAAGGATATTTGCGGCCATGACAAAATTTTGCCTACAAACAACACAACGGGATGGTGAAAGGATTGAAGGATAAGGAAGGGATGAAATTTTGAAACTGAATCAAATTAGCAACGTTTACTTGATTCTCATCTATATTCCAGACTCAAGTAATCCTGGAAAAACCAGGCTTTCTGAAAATATCTTTCTCATCTCTGCTCGTCTCCAGCCACCCATAAATAAAAAGCTCAGAAATTCATTTTTACCCTTTTAATAAATAATATTGAAAACAATATTGAAAACATTTAAAATAGTTTTCAAAAATAAATAATATGGATATAAATAGAAATATTAGAAATAATTAGCATGCAATCTAATTAAGAAATATCTTATCATAACCTATTATTATATTATACTTGTACGAAAAAATTATCGAAGAACAGTAGCGTAAAATTAAATTTACCTCAATGACCTCCGCCACATTTAATGATCGAATATTGTATTAACTTGAAATTTAACATTTAGGGGGGGATTTATGTGCACAATAAAACCACCTATCATTGAAAAATCATAAAATAAGATGTGGGTTCGGTTAACACACGAATTTCTTAATAAACTTTTAAATAATTTAAGAACTAGTAATCTATACATATAATAAATCTGTAATTCTGTCTGTCTGTCTGTCTGTCTGTCTGTCTGTCTGTCCGTCGAATTTTGTTCCGGCATCACGTGAAAACGGCCCAACCGATTTCGACGAAACTTTGCATACAGGTAGAGTTACTGACAGAATAAATAATAGGCTACTTTTTATTGACCTCCCCCCTCTTTTTCGATACCCCTCCCCTGATAACTTTCGAACCCTTCATCCGATTTGGATGCGGCTTCGACTAATAGAGAAGTTATTCCTCAGGGAAATTTTTCGACCACTAATAGCTACCCCCTCCCCTCTTGGTAGACCCCCTCGCCTGCTATCTACTACACCACTGATGGGATTTGGGTTCGGTTTTCTCCATTAGGAAGGCCTGCCCTCAGGGAAATTTTCCCCCCACTAATAGCTACCCCCTCCCCTCTTGGTAGACCCCCTCGCCTACTATCTGCTACACCACTGATGGGATTTGGGTTCGGTTTTCTCCATTAGGAAGGCCTGCCCTCAGGGAAATTTTCCCCCACTAATAGCATTAATAGCATTATTTATTATACTGTTTTGTAAAATCCAACAAAAATCGATTAGAATGTAATTGTGGCAGTGAATTGACTTTATTCTTGGGGATTGTGTTAAAGTTTTAGGCAATTGCATACAAAGTCTTACATTGACGTGGGGCGTGACCAGGAAAAAAATAGTTTATTTTTTCGTGGACGCTTCACCTCATACTACGAACCTATATTACTTTTAAAGTTTTTAACGATTTAGGAAATGTCACTACGTTTCAACCCGATCGGTAAAATAATTCATTAGATATCGGCAAATAAATTCGAGAAGTGGACGTGGGACGACCAACGGGCATATGAAGGTTAAATGAAGAATTAAAGATTTTCTACATTTTTGCGTCTCGGTGATTTCCAAATTTGTCTTCTAATATAATATATCATCAATACCAATCGTCTAAAAGAAAACATGAATAAATTCAGTAGTCTTCCTACAATTCACGTAATTAGGTCTTCCTACAATTCATGCAATTAGTCTTCCCTACAATGCAATTTGCCCTCCAATGCTAATGCAATTTGCCCTCCCAATTTCATTCCAATTCGTATTCATTGGTTCAATTGCAAACATAGTGTTTTACGGTGCACACGTTCTTTCATCATGCCCTCTAAAAGAAAATCTAGCCTTACCGCTGCTTCTTCAAAAGCGAGAAAAATTAGATTAGCCCGTCAAGTTCAAAGACAGGGAGAAGTAGAGATAATGCGATCTCTTTCTCGCGAAAATGAGCTCCCTGAAGACAGAGAACGTCGCTTAAATCTCGATCGACAGCGACACACTCTTTCTCGCGGAAATGAACTCCCTGAAGACAGAGAACGTCGCTTAAATCTCGATCGACAGCGACACACTCTTTCTCGCGAAAATGAGCTCCCTGAAGACAGAGAACATCACTTAAATCTCGATCGACAGCGACACACTCTTTCTCGCGAAAATGAGCTCCCTGAAGACAGAGAACGTCGCTTAAATCTCGATCGAGAGCGACACACTGTTTCTCGCGAAAATGAGCTCCCTGAAGACAGAGAACATCACTTAAATCTCGATCGACAGCGACACACTCTTTCTCGCGAAAATGAGCTCCCTGGAGACAGAGAACGTCGCTTAAATCTCGATCGACAGCGACACACTCTTTCTCGCGAAAATGAGCTCCCTGAAGACAGAGAACATCACTTAAATCTCGATCGACAGCGACACACTCTTTCTCGCGAAAATGAGCTCCCTGAAGACAGAGAACATCACTTAAATCTCGATCGACAGCGACACACTCTTTCTCGCGAAAATGAGCTCCCTGAAGACAGAGAACGTCGCTTAAATCTCGATCGACAGCGACACACTCTTTCTCGCGAAAATGAGCTCCCTGAAGACAGAGAACATCACTTAAATCTCGATCGACAGCGACACACTCTTTCTCGCGAAAATGAGCTCCCTGAAGACAGAGAACGTCGCTTAAATCTCGATCGAGAGCGACACACTCTTTCTCGCGAAAATGAGCTCCCTGAAGACAGAGAACATCACTTAAATCTCGATCGACAACGACACACTCTTTCTCGCGAAAATGAGCTCCCTGAAGACAGAGAACGTCGCTTAAATCTCGATCGACAGCGACACATTCTTCCCCGTATTAAAAAAAATTGTGGTTTGTTGTATGACCTTTGCATCGATTACGCGAGAGAATCGAATATCGGTTCGATGAATATAATTTGTATTTTTTGCAGTGCGAAAAAATGGAAGAACGAATCTAAAGGCTTTTGTTGTTCTTCCGGTAAAGTTCGTTTGCCCCCTATTCAAGAACCTCCAGACTTTTTGAAGTCTCTATTGACAGCCGAAAACCAATTTTCGCCTCAGTTCCTTCGTGCTACTCGAACTTATAATAACGCATTTCAGATGACTTCTTTCGGAGCACGCGAAATATCGGAGGGAAATTTCATGCCAACTTTTAAAATACAAGGCCAGGTCTATCATCGCATAGGTTCTTTACTGCTATTGCCCAATGAAGAATCTAAGTTTTTACAAATATATTTTATTTCTGACTATGAAGCGCAGGCTAGCGCCAGAGCATCAATGAATTCGCATTTGAATCGTTCTGTCATTCTTGATCTTCAAGCAATGCTTAATGACATTAACCCTTACATAAAGAATTTCAAAACTGCCTTACAATCTCTACCGGCCGAGAATCTGAAAAACTACAAAGTAGTTATAAATGCCGATCGAAGGCCGTCCAATTCTCATAGAGGATGTTATAACGAACCAACAACAAACGAAGTCGCTGTAGTGTTGATTAACCAGGACTGTGATAAACGTTATATTGTATTACATACTCAAGACCACCGTCTGCAAAGAATATGTGAAACTCACCGGGCATATGACGCTTTACAGTATCCTTTGTTGTTTTGCCGCGGTGAGGATGGCTACAACTTCCAAATTTTCCATGTCGATCCTCACACCGGTGGAGAAAACCTCCGAAAGAAAACATCGGCTCTCCAATTTTATTGTTTTCGATTAATGGTTAGAGAGAACCAGTTCAACCATCTTCATTATTTTCGTAAACTTTTTAATCAGTATTTGGTCGATATGTACGCGAAAATTGAAACCGAGAGGTTAGTTTATATTCGTGTGAACCAAAAAAAACTAAGATCAGAAAATTACATACATCTTCTAGATTCCCTCCGAGAGGACGGCAATATTCACAATTTGGGTCGTTTGGTTATACTGCCATCCAGTTTCATTGGTGGGCCACGATATATGCACGAGCGTACTCAGGACGCGTTCTGCTATGTGAGAAAATTTTCCCGGGCGGATCTTTTCATTACCATCACAACTAATCCAAACTGGGACGAAATACGCAAAGAACTTATTCCTGGGCAATCACCTCACGATAGACACGATATTATCGCCCGAGTGTTCCATTTAAAGCTAAAAATATTGGTCGATTTACTTACCAAAGAAATGATATTTGGAGAAACTCGATGTTATATGTATTCTGTAGAGTGGCAGAAGAGAGGCTTGCCACATGCGCCCATTCTTTTATGGCTCGCGGAAAAAATTAGGCCCAACCAAATTGATAACGTCATACATGCAGAGTTCCCGAATCCGCAAACTGACGCCGAGCTGTACAATATCGTGAAAACTCACATGGTCCACGGCCCCTGTGGTGTTATAAACGCACATTCGCCGTGCATGAAAGACCGTCATTGCACTAAGCGTTATCCAAAGCAATACGTTCAGGAAACAATTACCGGTGAAGACGGATACCCGGCATATCGACGCAGGCACCCCGAAATGGGGGGCTTTACGGCGCAAGTTCGGATCCGTAACCAAAACGTGGAAGTTGACAACCGGTGGGTAGTTCCATATTCCCCAGTATTGTCTAGAACGTTCAAAACGCATATAAATGTTGAATCCTGTAATAGCGTAAAATCGATCAAATACATCTGCAAATATGTAAATAAAGGAAGTGATCAAGCAACCCTTGGTATTCAGAATGACCGTGATGAAGTGATGAAATATCAATCTGGTAGATATATTTCTACTTCAGAGGCTGTTTGGCGTATTCTGTCGTTTCCTATTCACGAAAGGTTTCCTCCTGTAATCCACTTAGATGTTCATTTACAAAACGGACAGCGTGTATACTTTGACGAAGACAACGTAAGAGATCGCGTTGAGAACCCCAGAAATACTACTTTGATGGCATTTTTCAACTTATGCCAAGTAGACGACTTTTCAAAAACATTGTTATACCCCGAAGTTCCATCTTACTTCACTTTCAATAAGCAGAGTGGAACTTTCCATAGAAGGAAACGCGGCGCTCCTGTCGAAGGTTTTGCCGGAGTATTTCGAGATCCTGCCATCGGTAGGGTATATACAGTTCATCCGAATAACAGTGAGTGCTTCTTTCTTCGTCTTCTGCTTCATATTGTACGCGGACCGACCTCATTCGAGGATTTGAAGTCGGTCGACGGCGTACCTCATGCAACATTCCAGGAGGCCTGTAAGGCTCGCAATCTTCTCGAAGATGACGCCCATTGGGATGACACATTAGGAGAGGCCTGTTTCACCGACAATGCTAGCAAATTAAGGTTACTTTTTGCCATTATGTTGGTTTTTTGTAATATGTCAAATCCATTTAACCTATGGGCAAAGTACCGCAATCATTTGTCTGAAGATATTGTTCATGACCTCAGGCGGCGATTTCCTGAAACAGATCTACAGGCACATTGCTCTGATATAGAAAATCGCTGTCTCATTCATCTACAAGATTTAGTTTGTTCTATCGGCGGAAACTGTATAAATCACTATGGACTTCCGACGCCAATTTTGTCCCATAATGTTGAGATCAATAAAGAATATGCAGAGCAAACGAATTATAATTACACCGAAATGGGTTTGTTAGTTCAGGAAAATGAACCAAAATTGAATACTGAACAAAGAAATATATATCATCGACTTTTGGAAAGTATTTCTTCTATGTCTGGTCAAATGTTTTTTATTGATGCTCCTGGGGGAACTGGGAAAACATTCGTAATAAATTTACTTTTGGCTAAGGTGCGAGGCGATGGCAAAATAGCAATTGCAGTGGCGTCCTCTGGCATTGCAGCGACATTGCTTCCTGGGGGCAAAACTGCACACTCAATGTTCAAAATTCCTATAAATCTCGATTATAGTGAAACCCCGATGTGTACAATTTCCAAAAATAGCCATAAGGCAAAAGTTTTGCAAGATTGTGTTCTCATTGTATGGGATGAATGTACAATGGCCAGCAAAAAAGCATTCGAAGCTCTAAATCGCACATTACAGGATATCAGGAATGACAATAGAGTCATGGGAGGCGTTACATTTCTGCTTTCCGGTGACTTTCGACAAACTTTACCTATAGTCACAGGGGGCACAAGGGCCGATGAAGTCAACGCCTGCCTTAAGCGCTCAGCTCTTTGGACTACGGTGAAAAAACTTTCTTTGACTCTAAACATGAGAGCTCGGCTCGGAGGTGACTCCAATACTCAAACGTTTTCTAAGTTTTTGTTGAAAATAGGTGAGGGGACCATGCCTGAAATTAACGGCGAAGTTGAGCTCCCACCAACACTATGTCAAACTGTTTCTTCGGTTGACGACCTAATTTCTAATGTATTCCCCGATATCGAGCAAATCGCAATTAAAAACGATTCTTGGCTGTGTGAGAGAGCCATATTGACATCTAAAAATGAACAGGCAGTTGAAATTAATCGGGCTATTTTGGGCATGTTTGAGGCTCCGGAAATTATTTTTACCTCTATTAATACTGTCGTACATCAAGATGATGCAACAAATTACCCTGTAGAATTTTTAAACTCCTTAAACGCTCCCGGACTTCCTGCACACATAATCACGCTTAAAGTCGGTACTCCAATTATGATGTTGCGCAACTTAAATCCCCCAAAACTTTGTAATGGGACGCGATTACGAATTACATCATTGCGGAAGCATATCATTGAGGCCAGAATCTTGACCGGGTCTGGTAAAGGAGAAAGCGTATTTATACCCCGAATACCTCTCATAGCCAACAATTTCCCCTTTGAATTTAAACGAGTACAATTTCCTGTGAGCGTCTGCTTCGCCATAACTATCAACAAATCCCAAGGCCAGACGCTACAGGCCGCAGGAGTAGACTTGCGTACAAGTTGCTTTTCTCACGGACAGCTTTACGTTGCTTGCTCCAGAGTAAGCGGTTGCAATAACTTATTTATCTGTTCTCCAAATGGAACCACTAATAATGTGGTTTACAAAGAAGCGTTAAATTAAATTTGAAAAAAAAAAACATAATCAAAAAAATCATTGGAAAAAAATTTAAATTAAAATTTAAAAAAATTAAAAAAAAAATTAAAAAATGAACAAAAAAAAATTAAAACATGAAAAAAAAACAATCAAAATTTTAAAAAAACAACATAAATTTAAAACTTAAACTCCCCTCTTGGTAGGCCCCCTCGCCTGCTATCTACTACACCACTGATAGAATTTGGGTTCGGTTTTCTCCATTAGGAAGGACAGCCCTCATGGAAATTTTTCCCCCACTAATAGCTACCTCCTCCCCTCTCGGTAAACCCCCTCGCCTGCTGTCTACTACACCACTGATGGGACTCGGTTGTCTCCATTCGCAAGGCCAACTCTCAGGGAAATTGTTCGCCCAATAATATCTACCCCGCTTCGTGCAAAGTCAGGCCCGAGGTCAAAAGCCGAGCAAGGCGTGGTTGTCCCAGGGGCGGAGAATCGATATTATTGTGAAATTTACGCGTGTTTTTATAATTTTTTTGTGTAACAGGCAATAACCCATTATTTCAATATCTATTGTCAAATTTTTCTCGATATTTGTCAGTGTAAAGAGATAAATCACACGCGCGGCCGAAGGCCGACGTGGACAGGGAGGCCGAAGGCCGACCTGTGGGTGGGGGATGAACCGCGAAGCGGTTCGGGGCGCAGCCCCTAGTTTAATATAAACGTAATATTACAAAAGGAAATTTTAAGTGCTTTCCATATTTGATAAAAAATTTCCATTACAACATTAGTTTAAATAAAAATAAGTTCTTTTCTGCATTAGATTGATAACAGAACTTTATATTAAATAACATCAAATTGATTTATCGTGTAAAAAATCCACTTTGTGTTTTACAATTAGTAACTTATTCAATAAACGAAATAATCATTATCAACTATAACATTGCTTCATTTTGGTTTTTTTTTCGATTTTCAAATTAGTGATTTTCGAATATATATCTAAGAAAATTTAAAAATGTTCTGCGCTGTCGAAAATTACTTGTGTAGAAAATTTCTGTAATTTTTGACAGGCAACTATTGAAGCCACTCACTCAGGAACTAATTTTCTAAACTTCCTTGTACTATGCCTAATGCAACAAAATGACGAGTTTCGCAACAACTATCTTATAATATTGTGAAAATTAATAAGAGATCAATCAAGCGGGTTTTCTAAGAGGATTAGAACTTTAATAAAAAGTACAAGTCTGTCGAACAGTCTGTGGCAGTCTGTCGAACACACGGAATAATCGAGGGGCGTCAGGTCGTATGATCCTGGAGCGCAATTGACACGTCCATTACGCGGAATAACGTGGTCGCCGAATCGTGTCTTCAACTCCGGCCTCAATCTGAAAGACATACGGATCAACAATGCCGCCGGTATGCAAGCCACACCAATCAGTGCATATTTGTGAGTGCAGTTGTGTCTTCAATATCACTTGTGGATTTATCTCTCTCCAAAAGCGACAATTTTTCTTGCTAACAATTCCATTGAGCCGAAAATGGGCCTCATCACTGAACACAGTTTTGCGGTAAAACAACGAATATTCTTCCAACATCGCCAGGTTTGACAGCTGTCACTAAGGGTATTTCTTTTATACCAAAAGAAATACTCTTTATAATCAAGAACAACAATTAAACTTTAAGCAAAATGGACCACGATTTCTTTAGAGCGATTTTTTGCCCCCTCTCTAAACCATAAGCGAATATGCTTTCATTTGGAGCGCCGATCTTATATGGATATACGCAAAAGTTTAATACCAATTTCGGCACCGATTGTTTTTTACACAGTTTTTTTTCGCAGTTTTGTAGGTAACATAATACGATTTTCCAGGTTTTTAACTTTTGGGCTAAAGGGTACATATAAAGCATCTTCCGCTAACGGGAATGGCTCAATGTTTAGCAACATTGATAGCAAACACATTGATGTTTGTCAAGCATTGAGAAAACGGATTTCTTGCAACTTCAAAACTAGTTAAAACTGCAAATAGTTAAAAAAGCTTTTATTTAAAAAAAGGCACTAAAAGGTAAAAATAATTATGCTTTTTACTATTTCTATATATGTTTTTTCCCATTTTAGTGCATTTTTAATTTAAATAAAAGCTTTTTTTTTAATAAAATATTTTTGTCTAATTTTTTTCTTTTTAGTCATTTTGTATTTGATTAGTATGACTAAAAATCCAAAAGAAAAACATAATCACTTTAGCCCAACAGTATCTTCCGTTATCCTTACAGACTTCTTAATTCCAGAATCGGATTCAGCGACCGCAAAAACCCCGAGATGAGTTTTTTTCCGGAACATTTGAGGACAACGATAATTATGTCATCCCTACAGGACCTTCGCTTGTCCTTACAAGAACAAACTAGTGAAAATATAGTATTGTCATGGGACGTGTGCAAACTTTCAAGTCAATTGGATGGGAAGCGGTTCAAAATTGGATTGCAAGATTTGACCCCGACAGCCAAACAGATACAAAGGTAAGCTAAATAAAAGCTTTTAAAAAAATAGGAGAATTTTCAAAATCATACGGTAACTTGAATGCTCTTTAAAAATATTTTTGGTAGCCCTGAGAAGAGCTTTATTTGTTTGCGATAAACTCATGCATTTTTTATGATTACCAAATGTCAATTTGAGTAGAGTATTTTTTGGAAGCTACTGGTTTTTTAGCTTTACCTGCGGCTTTTTTTGGTTTAGGTGCTTTTGGACTCTTAGCAGCTGCCTTCGTTGGTTTGGTTGGCTTCTGTTTTGGGGCCGCTTTTGGTTTAGCCTTAACTACTCCACTTTTCTTTGCAGTTTTTGCTGCTGAGGCGCTCTCCTTTTTGTCCTTTTTCACACCGATCGCTGACTTCTTCGTTGCTGTGGACTTTTTAGTTTCTGGCTTTGTGGCTTTCTTCTTTGGTTTGGCAACTTTTTTTTCTGTGGCTGGTTGCTTGGATTTTTTGACCTTTTGACCTTTCTCCTTAGCACCAGCTGGCAGCTTGAATGAACCAGAAGCTCCCTTCCCTTTGGTCTGAATCAATGTGCCACTAGTTACGGCTACTTTTAAATATTTCTTGATGAAAGGTGCCAATTTATCTGAATCAACTTTATAATTGACAGCCAAATATTTCTTTATAGCTAACAATGAAGAACCGCCACGCTCTTTCAAATTTTTGATGGCACTATTTACCATGTCAGACGTTGGTGGATGATTTGGTTTAGCTTTTGGAGCCTTCTTTGCTCCACCAATCGCCGCTTTCTTAGTTTTCTTCACTTCTGCTGGCGGTGCGGCGACTGTTTCAGTAGCTGTGTTTTCGGCCATTTTTTTACTATTCAACTATATATTCAATGTTCCGTATTGTTGCAAAAAAATTCACTCGGAAGTTGTCAGAGGTACGAAACGGTTTACTGTTAAACTCGAACAATATTAAAACGAATCGAATAAACTGGTCATAGAAGTAAGTGTAGGTAAAAGAATGTGTGAGAGCCACTACCAAGGAGAAAATATAATCGACTTCAAATATAATTTTTCCATTGAACATTTTCTTTTGTCTGAACATCGTTAATATTATTATTACAGAAGAAAAATCAAAAAAAAATAATTTGTCACCCCATTTTATTTCATATACAGCCATGTTCAAAAGTGTTAGGCACCATTTCAAAATCAATTTTTTCCTGTTTACGTGTACAGTAATCCCCCGCTTTACGGACGGGATGCGTTCTACGGAAACTGTCCGTATATCGAAAATCCGTAAAACGAAACCTATTTTAGTATGAGATTGTACTGGGAATAAATAGATGTGTTCCAATCAATAGAAATGTCCGTAAAAAGAAACCTATTTTAGTATAAGATCGTATTAAAAATAGATAGATGCGTACCAAAAAAATCCGTAATACGAAACAGATTAGTATAATATATTAAAATAGTTATTTAACCACTAGAATAATGAGAAAACTATATAATTATAGAAAAAAAATATTTATACTACTTGAAATGGAACATAAATCAATTGAATATGTTAAAACCAACAAAATATTATGGGACAAATCATGCCGCGGACAAAAAAACGTAGCTGTTTCTACGTAGGTTTCTGCTAGTTTCGTCAGAATTCAAATTTCATTGTGGGACAGAAAGCAGATTCTGCTTCTGTTGCTGCTTCTGCCTCTGCCTCTGCCCAATTGGAGTTCTCGCTTAAGAATAGCAAATAGATTTTTTAAAAAAAAACTGAAAAGAGAAAAAAGCACTAAAAAGAAAAAAATAATTTCAAACTATGTCCATTAATAGCGTATTTAAAATTCGGCTTTTTTGGAGTGGCGTTAAATTTACACTAAATAAAATCGTTGTAAAATTTCTATTGTCAAGTTTCGCACAAAATCAGTTTGTACATGGAGACAAAAAATAGGATAGATTTCTACAAAAAATAGTAACATATGTGACAGTGGGCTTTTTTTATAGCGATTGCTTAAAAATAGGGAATCCAATTTGGGACATAAAAGAACTTAGTTTTGGTGCTTCTAAGAGCCGTGTAACTAAGAGCCAGTTAGTCTATTTGACAACAAAATTTTTGGAGTCGATCTTAGTTCTTAGTTAGCCTTAAGGGTTAGAAAGTATGTAAACGATTAGCCTTAAGGGTTAGAAAGTATGTAATTTATTTTAGTTGCAAATTTAACGCCACTCCAAAAAAGCCGAATTTTAAATACGCTATTAATGGACATAGTTTGAAATTATTTTTTTCTTTTTAGTGCTTTTTTCTCTTTTCAGTTTTTTTTAAAGTCGCTTTTATTTTTTTTAGAAAAATTTTTTTTTATTTCGAACGTTTTTAGTTTCAATTTTTAATATAGGTAAAATTACAAAGGGTTTGAGGGGATAAGTCCGCAGATGAGAAATATATAAAAGAATCTTCCAGATATTGTACTGAACACAATACAAATAATTTTACTCGATATCTCAAGCTAGTAGGGAGGGGTTTGAAGGGGTAGGTTAACACGGGGGAAATATATAAAAGAACCTTCCTTGTGTTGTACTGAACACAACGTAAAAACATAACAAAAGCTATAATTGCCAATCTGGCAATTATTGAAAACCTGTATGGTGATATTGGTATCTTAATTTGAGCATTTGTACCAAAATTACACTTTGAAGTCGAACTTTCCAATCAGATTTTTTAAAATTTATTCCAATCGGATTTTGATGTATAGGAGTTTTATGTAGAATCATATCCTAAATAATTTTTGTTCTTGCACTTTTTTGATAAGATGCACCGTTTTTGAATTATTCGGAAAAAACGATTTCGTTTGTATGGGGGGTACCCCCCTAATGGTCCATTTTTGCCCATGAACGAACCGGGGTCCAACCAGGAACTTTCTCTACAACTTTCTCTTTGGGATGACCAAAATCGGTCAACCCAGTAAAAAATTAGGCGTGAACATACATTAAAAAAAAAAAAAATATTCAGGTGGAATTGAGAACCTTT
This sequence comes from Chrysopilus asiliformis, assembly GCA_964034945.1. Lineage (NCBI taxonomy): Eukaryota > Metazoa > Arthropoda > Insecta > Diptera > Rhagionidae > Chrysopilus > Chrysopilus asiliformis. Next base: position 72,260,825 of record OZ035960.1, on the reverse strand, counting down.
TCCTTTTTGGAAGTCGGTTAAAAATACACCGTACTGCAGTTTTTTATTGCCTTTTTTTAATTCTCTTTTGTGTATACACAAAATGTGTCAGAAATTTCGGAGAAATTAAGTATGTACATTTACAATAAATACAACATAATTATGGAGGACTTTTTCTTGATTTTTTTTCTGTGATTAAAAAAAAAATTTTTTTTGTCCGTAATAGCGAATTTTTTTATCCGTATAGCGAATTTGTTTCTATATTAGTCATGTCCGTAACTTCGAATTTCCGTAAAACGAGCGTCCGTATAGCGGGGGATTACTGTATATAATATGATAGTGAAACATGTGATTTTAAGAATACCAAAATTTATTTATCTGACTAATATTAGGTGGGCCCACCCCTAGCCCTTATTACAGCAGCGAGTCTTTTCGGCATTGTCGCTACAAGCCTATTTTCGTGTCGTCACTTATAAAATCCTATTCCTCCTGAATAGCCCTTTTCAGGGTATCTTCTGATGTTATTTTTGTGTTTCCGGATATTTTTCTTCAAAATACTCCACAAATGCTCTATCAAAATCTATGATTTCTTTGTAAAAAATGGGAGTGTCTAACACTTTTGAACATGGCTGTATATTAATTTTCAAAATGGATACTGTTCGGGCTCAGGCCGTCTTGCGACGGTTTCTAGCTCGAAATAAATGAGGAGGTGCCGGGTCAAATGAAAACAGTTCCAATTTACTTATTCTAATTAACTTTATTATAATGATTCCAAAATACTTTACAATAATTCAATAGTCTTTTCTAGTTATGTCTCCGTAGTTGCCTTGTGTTGGTGTTTTCTTGTCTGCTCTATTGCTGGACCTTCTGTCTTCGGTAGTCGTTGATTGTAGTTGCTTGTAGTGTAGCTTCTTCCTGATTGCAGCGTAGCTTCTTCTTGATTGCAGCGTAGCTTCTTCGTGATTGCAACGTATCGGTTGCCTGATTGCAGCGTATCTTCTGCCTGATTGCAGCGTAGCTTCGCCTGATTGCAACGTAGCTGTTGCCTGATTGCAGCGTATCTTCTGCCTGATTGCAGCGTAGCTTCTGCCTGATTGCAACGTAGCTGTTGCCTGATTGCAGTGTATCTTCTGCCTAGTTGCAACGTATCTGTTGCCTGATTGCAGCGTAGCTTCTGCCTGATTGCAGCGTATCTTCTGCCTGATTGCAACGTATCTGTTGCCTGATTGCAGCGTATCCTCTGCCTGGTTGCAACGTATTTGTTGCCTTGATTGCAGCGTAACTTCTGCCTGATTGCAACGTATTTGTTGCCTTGTTTGCAGCGTATCCTCTGACTGGTTGCAACGTATCTGTTGCCTTGATTGCAGCGTATCTTCTGCCTGATTGCAACGTATCTGTTGCCTGATTGCAGCGTATCCTCTGCCGGGTTGCAACGGATCTGTTGCCTGATTGACTTCTTGAGTTTCTTCCTAAATGGGATAGGAGTTAGGATTCGTTAGTTCGTTAACGATGTGATTGGATCGAGAGATGAAACCGAAGTGATTTGCTTCGAGCGGAGCTGTGTCTTTTATACTCGCTGAAGTAGCGGAATTTCCAATCTACGATAAAGTAGTGGAGGGGATGTCCCTTTTCTAGAGGATAAACTTATACACAATTTTGGTATTATCGTGATAAGCTCTTTGTACTTTATTCATGGGACCTTATAGTGGTACTCTAATTGTCATCTAGGGAATGTGGTCTTTAGTGTAATGTTTTACATTTCCTAGCTGAAGATGTCAAGTGTCAGTTTTTGTTTTGATGTGAAAAGTGAGTATGTAGTTTTGGTGTTTTAGGTTCGACTAGGGGATTTGAGGTGGACCGAGAGGCAGCAGTGGGTGGCAGAAATGGGTGGCAGACATGGGAGGCAAGGTAAGGTCAAGGCAGCTTGCTCCCACTTGGGCAACTGCCCTAATAATGATGATTATTTACTGTCTTCTTTTCGTTTTATAGGTAAATGGTGAAGCACCCTTTGCCCCGAGAGGGTGTTCCACTTGATTTTACTTCGGGAACTTGTCTTTATGAAGATGATTTGAGGTAAGTATATTGGGTTTTATGCTTATTATTGTTTCATTTTTATTTTGTTCTTTTTCAGGTGAAATGGAGTTGATGGTGGGCCTGAACATTCTCCCGCCCGCTGAAATATTAATTTCAGAAAATGTTTGCAATTCAAATAAAGCGTTGTTCACTTCATTATAATTCATTTATTTGTTTAAAATTCAATTATTTAGTTACAATTCAGATTTTTGTTTAATTCATTTTTTTTTTGTAATTCATGATTTATGTTTAATTCATTTGTATTGGATTCAGATTTAATTTTTAGTTTAAAGTTTTCCCATTTAGACAAGTGATTACATGGGATGTGGAGTATTTTCAAATGGAAGGGCTATTAATTTTGAAATTGGTCGTGTAAATATCCCAGTTGCTGTTTTTATTTCCGCTACTCGTACGTATCCATCGTCACCTGGATGAACTTTAATGACCCGACCCAATGCCCATTTGTATGGTGGCGTGTTTTCATTTCTTATGACTACCAGCTCATTTAATTTTAAATTGGACATGGGTTTATTCCATTTCATCCTGGTTTGAAGTTGATGGAGATATTCTTCTGACCAACGTTTCCAGAAGTGTTGTTTTAGTTTTTCCAACAGTTGCCAGCGACGTAGGTATTTTTCTTGTACATCGAGTAAGTCTGGGGTAGGAATAGCTTTCAGTGATCTACCAATCAGGAAATGTCCAGGAGTAAGGGCTGACAAATCTTCAGGATCTGATGATACGTAGGTCAGTGGTCTAGAATTAAGACATGCTTCTATTTGATGCAGAACGGTAGTGAATTCTTCAAAATCGAGCGTTCGATCCTTGAGAATTCTTTTTAAATGGCTTTTGGTGCTTTTAACTCCGGCTTCCCATAATCCGCCGAAATTAGGAGCTGCTGGGGGATTAAAATGCCATTTGATTGCATCTAAATATAGCTGTTCGGCAGCTTTAGGTTCCATTTTTCTAATTTGATCGCTTATTTCCTTGTCGAGGGTTTTTGCAGCTGCAACGAAATTGGTGCCGCAATCACTATACCAGGTGTGTCGGTAAGTCTTTTCCGGTTTTTCTAACAGATGTCGCTAGCCATAAGTATTCAGTGTTATGACTTGTGACATATGTCATTTTATTCTACTGACATTAATCTTCAAAACTACACAAGTTGCGTTCCGTCAAAATAACAACGTCATAGCGTTAAAGCTGTTTGAAAATGTCAAGTTTTGTGCCTGAAAACGTGCATTCGCGGCATGCATTACTTTTTTCTCTTTAATCAAAAGAAAAAGGCCGCTGAAAGCCATCGTTTTCTGGTAGAGACTTACGGTGATCATTCCCCAACCATAAAAACATATAAAACGTGGTTTCGACAATTCAAAAGTGGTGATTTCAACATCCAGGACAAAAAACGTGTCTTGTGGGACCAGATTGGTGTCGTATATTATGAACAGTTGAAACCTGGAGAAACAGTTAATACTGATTGCTACCGACAACAAATGATCAATTTGAACCATGAATTGATCAAAAAACGTCCGCAATACGCTGAAAGACATGGTAAGGTGATTTTGCAGCATGACAACGCGCCGTCTCACACAGCAAAATCAGTCAAAGGAGTGTTCAAATCACTTGGATGCGAAGTATTACCGCACCCGCTGTACTCTCCAGACCTGGCTCCATCTGACTACTATCTTTTTGCATCGATGGGGCACGCGCTTGCAAAGCAGTACTTCGCCTATTTTGAAGAAGTGAAAAAATGGCTCGATAAGTGATTTAGCTCGAAGGAGAAACAGTTCTTTTGGGATGACATCCATAAATTGCCTGGGAGATGGGCAAAATGTGTAAAATCAAATGGACAATACTTTGAATAAATAAATTTTAACTATCCATTGTAAATAACATGTTTTCGTTAGCGAAAAAACCGGAAAAGACTTACCGACACACCTGGTAAATATTACTAGGTAGGCCGCTTCTGGAAGTGAATCTGTGGAGCGCTGCGATAAATGCGTTAGTGCTTAAGTCGGAGACTAGTTCCAAATGTATGGCTTTTATACTAAGGCATATAAATAATGCTATATAACCCTTGTGGCTTTTGTGCCCTCTTCCTTTAGAGGTTTTAATTTGAAACGGGCCGCAGTAGTCTATGCCGGTATGGGTGAAAGGTTTGCTTTCTAATACTCTAGGGGCTGGTAAATTTCCCATCAATTGCTGATTTGGTTTGTTCTTTTGGCGGAAACAAATTATGCACTGATGTATAATTTGCTTTACAGTGTTCCTGGCGTTGGTTATATAGTAATTTGAGTTTATAAAATACAATGTGCTTTAAGTCCCAGCGTGCATGAGATGATTATGGGCATGACGTATTAATAGTATGGTGAAATGACTTTTATTGTTAAGAATTATGGGGTGCTTTTCATCAAATGAGATATTTGCATTATGAAGACGTCCTCTTACTCTTAGTATTTTTTCGTGGTCTAAAAATGGACACAGGACTTTAAGTTTACTTTTGTTAGATATAGTCTTTCCTTTTGATAATTCTTCGATCTCGTTTGGGAAAGTAGAACGTTGGTTTATTTTAATAAGCCATGTGGTAGCCTTCTTGAGCTCTTCTTGACTTAGCACGGTTGAGGAGGTTTTTGACCTTTGAGTGCATGAAAGAATCGCAATACATATGCAGTGACCCTGATCAGGCGATTGTAGGACGAGAATTTCAAGGTGAAATCTGGTAAACTACTTGTATGAAAAACTTGTAAAGCCTTTGGTTTCAATTCTTCCTGAGTATCTGGTATTGCCTCCTTTTGTGGCCATGACTCCTGAGGTTGTTTCAACCAAGTAGGACCGTTCCACCAAAGGTCATGATTAATGAGCTCGTCTGGCAGGAGACCCCGTGTAGCACAGTCTGCTGGATTGTCCGTGGATTTAACGTGTTGCCAGATTGCTTCCGAGAGTCGGGATTTGATAGTGGTGGTACGGTTTGCTACAAAGCATTTCCATTTACTTGGGTGGGAATTTAGCCAGGATAAAACTATGGTAGAATCCGTCCATGCAAAAATGGATACTGGAGGTTTTTTTAGAGCTCGTATTACTGAGTTTGTTAATTTCGCTAAGAGTACGGCACCACAGAGCTCAAGTCGGGGCAACGAAATCGTTTTAATAGGTGCAACTCTAGTACTTGATGTAAAGAGACGACTTTTGTACGAGTTGCCTTCTTCAAGAACGCGTAGGAATATTGTCGCAGCATATGCTTTCATAGATGCATCACATGCCAATCCATCTTTCGATTTTAATCTGACTAATGGAGGGTAAGTCTGCCATATATTGTTTGAATTGTTTTTCTATTTCCACAGGTACTTTTGTCGTCCCATCCTGATGCGAGTAACCATAGTTGTTGTAGTAAGACCTTTCCTCGTATAATTACTGGCGCACACCAACCTAATGGATCAAATAACTTTGCCACTTCTGAAGCTATTAGTCTTTTGGTAATTTTCTGAGGCAGTGGATTCAGGGAAATTTTATACTTGAGTAGGTCGAACCTTGGATCCCATGCCTAGCGTTTTAACTTCCTCAGTAGTATGTACCGTCTTTGGTCCAGGCGTGTCTAAATATTCTGTCGGGATTTTGGACAACAGATATTTAGAGTTAGAGGCCCATTTTCTTAGTGGAAGACAACCTGAATTTAATAAATCCATCATTTGACGATATTTAGTGACGAGTTATTCCTGGATATCGGCTCCTGCCAAGGCATTGTCCACATAAAAATTGTTCAACGTAATATTGGAAGCTATTGAATACTTTTCTCTTTCGTCTTGTGCTAATTGATGTAGAGCTCGGATGGCTAGAAAAGGAGCGGAAGCTGTTCCGAAGCTGACCGTAGTGAGGTTGTATGCTAGTACTTCGTTGGTTGGATCTGTTCGCCAGAGGATTCGTTGGTACTGTTGATGTTCAAGAGTCACTAGGATCTGTCGGTACATTTTCTCAATATCTGCCGAATACGCGAGTTTATAGGTTCTCCATCGTAGTAGGATAGTGCGAAGATCTTCTTGAATGGTTGGTCCTACCAAAAGTAAATCGTTTAGTGATTTTCCTCCTTTTGTTTTTTGTGATGCGTTGAATACTACTCGTAGTTTAGTGGTAGTGCTATCATTTTTTATCACGGGGTGATGGGGAAGATAATAGGACTGTCCGTTTGGGCAATCATCTGATTTTGAAATGAAGATCATATGCTTTAAAGTCTGATATTCTTCAATACATTTAGAATATTCAGAGCGCAGAGTAGGATTTGATGTGAAACGATGTTCTAATTGATGAAATCGCGTTAAAGCAATGCTATATGAGTCTTCTAGATATATTGGTACGTTTGGGTCGAATGGGAGATGCACGATGTATCTTCCTTCCTCGTTTCGAGAATGCGTGTCTTGAAAATGTTTTTCACAATAAGTTTCGGTTTCGGTGAAAGGAGGTCGGTCGATAGATTCTTCTATCTCCCAGAATTTTTTTAATAATTGATTTAGTTCTTGTTGTTCTTGGATTTCCGTAACCATGAAAGTATGCGCTGTAGCATTCGAGATTTTGTTTTTTATTTGTCCTGATATTATCCAGCCGAAATGCGTGTTTTGTGCCAGGGGTGTTGTTAGAGTACCTGGTTTGATACCTTTAACCAGAATGGCGGCATAGATATCGGCTCCTAATAACAGGTCAATTTTTCCTGGTTTGTCGAACTGTGGGTCTGCGAGAGGAAGATGGAGGAGATGTTGACACGACTCTTTCGAAAGGTGATTAGCTGGTAACATGCCAGTAATTGCTGGCAGGACGTACGCAGAAATGGTGAATTTTTATGTACCATATTTTGACCTTAATGTAATTAGAATTTTTGCCTTGCATGTGTTTGCTTTAGATCCTCCGATTCCGGCAATATGGGCGGAAATTCTCCTTTTCTTTAATCTCAGTTGTTGCACAGCATTTTCGGTGATGAAGCTGCTTTGTGATCCTTGATCAATTAAAGCACGAAGAGTATGTTCACCATTGTCACTCATGGCAGTTACTAGAGCTGTGGCTAATAATACTGTGGAACGATTTTCGTCGTAATATAGTGTGTTAGTTGTAGACGTTGATGGGATCACTGGTGATGTACTGGATGGTTCATTCGAAACCGTACTTTTTGGAGGAAGACTTTGATGCAATGTAGTATGGTGATTTTTATGGCATATAAAACAAGTCATTTTGCTTGGACAATTTTTTAACAGGTGTCCCTGATTGAGGCAATTGAGACACAGGGATTTAGATCTGACAATTTTTGATCTATCGGCTATTGATAATTGAAGATAACGTTGGCATTTTCGAATATGATGATCGGACTGACACATTCCGCATTTGTGTTTTTCAGCTGAATGAAATGATTGTCGTTTGATGTCGGTTTGACCTTGTGTCCCCTTTTGTGAGTTGATCATCTCTAACGTTCTAAATCGGGAATCCAGGAAAGCCATAAATTCGGATAATTTTGGCAAATTGTCAAGTCCGCTCGCTTGTTGTTCCCATAAATGAAGAGTATGGGTTGGTAGTGTGGCGACATACACATTTTAAAGTTTTAGTTTACTTGTTAATTTTTATTTGTTACTTGAAAAATTATTTTTTATTTTAATTATCAAATGTGCTCAGAGTTTAAATTTTAAAAAGAAATTTTTATTATTATCATTGATTTGTCAACCTTTATAATCAGAACATTGAATAATTAAAAACCATTAAAATAATTATAAAAAATATGTTTAAATTAAAATGGTAACTAAATAAAATGAAGGTGAAATAATAAGCAAAACGAAATTATATAAAAACCAAGAAATATCCCTTCATAATTGGTGACCCCGACAACCAAAGCGCTAGGACTTTTGGAACATTTCAACTTAAAAAGAAATCCAAATTCGATGAAGACAATTTAAACAAAGATTTTCTCAAGAAAAAGAAATACCGAAATTCAAGAAATTTCATTTGAAAAATTCAAGTAAGGAATTCAACATTACTTAAAGGACATTGTTCGACTTATGAAAACTTTCAAGAGATTCTAAAAAAAAGCAAGGTGTCTGTCTCGTAGAGACGGCCAGAAGACGTGGATCCGCCTACAACGATCGCCAATAGATCTTTAAGTAAGAAATTTTAGTGAAAAGGAAACTAAAGAAACAATTTGATTGACCGTAATGTTACGGGATTTGACTTTCCGTTTGGTGAATTTTGGCATCTTGTACCTAAAAATCAAATTTCACTTGCAACACAACGAACAATGTTTAATAGGGCATTTTCATAAATGTACTCGGAACTTACGCAAATTGCACAAAACATTTTCTTCGTAAACTAAACGAATAACATAAACTGGGTCATTTATTAAGAAAAATCTTTTGCGTTATTTTTTAATCAAAAATCTTTTTTTGCAGAACTTGAATTTATGAAAACGCCCATACCTAGATAAAAAACAAATAAAAACAAAATAAAATTACACGATAAAAGCAACGAAGCAATTTCAATTTAGAGCAACTAAAAACAGTGTTCAAAACCATGGTCGAATTATACCTACAAGGTCTGTTTGACAGCTCAGTTGCTTATGGCTCTGACGTCATCGGCAAGAAATTCTTATACGATTCAATGGGAATTTTCCCTTTTTATATGAAATACTAGCAGACCCTTCGTTGGCAGCTAAAAGTTTTTTGTATAAATTTTAGAATGCCAAAAAACCATAAATAACTTAAAAACTTTTGGGAAGAAATGTTATCCTTACAGGACCTTCCGTTTCGAATTTTGAAATTCCAACTCCAGATTCGTGATAAGCAACCCTGAAAACCTCCCAAAGCCTGTTTTTGCGAGAAAAATTGGAAAAAGGAGATTTCCGTTATCCTTACAGGACCTTACGTTTAGCATTTGAAAAATCGAACACCGGATTCGCGATCAGCGACCTGGAAAACCCCTTAGTGTCAATTGTTTCAAGAAAAATTTGAAAAAGGACATTTGCGTCATCCTTACAGGACTTTTCGGTTAGAATTTTGAAATTCCAACACCGGACTCGTGATCAGCGACCCAAAAACCCCCTAATACCGATTTTTCCCACGAAAAACTGGAAAAAGGATATTTGCGTTATCCTTGCAGGACCTTCTGTTCCGAATTTTGAAATTCCAACACCAGATTCTTAATTAGCGACCCCAAATACCCTATAATGCCAATTTTCCGGGAAAAATGGGAAAAGGGATATTTGCGTTATCCTTTCAGGACCTTCCATTTAGAATTTTAAAAATCTGACACCGAATTCGCAATCAGCGACCCCGGAAACCCCCTTATGCGGATTTTTCCGGGGAAAGCCGGGAAAAAAGGATATTTGCGTTATCCTTACAGGACCTTCCGTTTCGAATTTTGAAAATCTAATACCAGATTCGTGAACAGCGACCCCAAAAACCCCATAGTGCCAATTTTTCCGGGGAAAAATGGGAAAAAGGATATTTTCATAATCCTTACAGGACCTTCCGTTTCAAATTTTGAAAATCTAATACCGGATTCGTGATCAGCGTCCCCAGAAACCCTATAATGCAAATTTTTCCGGGGCAAAACGGAAAAAAAGGATATTTTCGTTATCCTTACAGGACCTTCCGTTTCGAATTTTGAAAATCTAATACCGGATTCGTGATCAGCGACCCCAAAAACCCCATAATGTAAATTTTCCGGGGCAGAATGGAAAAAAACGGATATTTATGTTATCCTTTCAGGACCTTCCGTTTCGAATTTTGAAAATCTACATAGCTAAAAACCTGCTCCTGGCAACACAGAACATTTTGCAAAAAACCGCGTAAAAATCGGTCCGGTAGTTTTTGAGTTTTGTAATCTCAAACAAACCAACAAACTTCCATTTTTAGATTATTGAAATTAGCGCACACACAATCAACATTAGAAAGAATGCACCGATATTTCTTGCCGATGACGTAGCAAAATGGTGGCTGTTAAAAAGCAACCAGCAGACCTGTGTTTAATTCGGCCATGTGATCGATGCACATTTTTCCTTCTCCCCAAGTTAAGATCGAAATTGTTTCTCTTTAAGTTTTTCGCTCTTGTTCAAAGCGGTTTGTTTATTTATTTATTTATTTATTTATTTATTTATTTGTTTACAAGCAAACAGGATTACAATCCTAACAAGCCATAATAAAATTAGAAAAAAAAAAAATTTATGATTTACTAAAATATACGTTTAAAATACTCTGCCGAAACTTATAACGCGAAATACTAAAATCAAAATATTCTTGCCATTTATTGAATAAAGAGCACATGTTAGAGATGGGCTCATTGGCTCCGTACGAGGTTCTATGAAACGGAACGTTTAAAATATTGTGATGTCTCAACTTGCGACTAGGGACGTTGAAGTTAATTGAGCTTAAAATAAAGGGAGAAACAATTACACCAGAAAACACATTGTAAAGAAAGAGTACTTGTAACAATTCACGACGAAAATACAATGTTTCTAATTTAAAAAGGAAACATCGGGATTCGTAAGGCGGAAGCTCTTTATGATTATTCCAATTAAGCCTACGAAGAGCAAAGCGAACAAAGCGTTTTTGAATTGCTTCAAGTCTCTTAATATGGACGTCAAAGCATGGACTCCAGACTACACACGCATATTCTAGTACACTTCTGACAAGAGAAACATAGACACTTTTCAACGCCTATGGATCACATATATCTCGCGAAAAATGCTTAATGAATCCTAACATACGATTTGCTTTTGTGATTACATAGTCAACGTGTATGTTGAATGATAATTTTGTGTCAAACATAACACCGAGATCTTTGATTTCGGTGACTCTATTTATGTTAACCTCATTGAGTTTGTAATCAAACGTTAAAGGACTGGACGAACGGTAGTACGACATCACAGAACATTTGGAAATATTGAGACCAATACAGTTGCGTTCACACCACTCAACGAAGGCATCTAAGTCTAGCTGAAGCAATACTGCATCATATAATGTATTGACTTTTCGAAAAATTTTCAAGTCGTCAGCATATAAAAGAAAATTGGACAATTTAAAAACATTACATAAATCGTTAATAAATAAAATAAATAATAACGGACCAAGGTGACTTCCTTGAGGGACTCCTGAACGAACGTAAAAAGGACTAGATAAAACATTGTTTATTTTAACACACTGACAACGATTTAATAAATAAGACGATAACCATTCCAATAACTGAGAGTGAATGCCGATTTTTTCAAGCTTCCTCAAGAGAATAAGATGGGGTACTCTGTCAAATGCTTTGGTAAAATCAGTGTAAATGACGTCGACTTGTGATCCACCTTCCAATTCATTCAAGCAATAGTGCGTAAGCTCAATTAGGTTAGTAACCGTAGAACGACACTTAACAAAACCATGCTGTTGCGGGGAAATACAACCTTCAACAGCAGCTGATATCTCGTCACAGACTAATTTTTCGAAAATTTTTGCAATAGTGGGTAGAATTGCAATCGGTCTGTAATTCTCGACATTACTACGACAACCTGCTTTATGGATAGGAGTAATGTGTGAAATTTTCCATATTTCGGGAAATATTCCATCAGAAAGAGACCAGTTAAAGAGTAGAGTAAGCGGGTGGGCTAAACTTTCTGTTGAATTTAGGGTAATTTTGTATCATCACTATGCTAAATTTTGTAAGCCACTGTGCGATGTACTTGCGATGAACGCTCTTTGAATAAAACTCTTTCTGTTCCATTTGGACTTTCAACAAGACTGGTATAACCCAACAGGTTATGGGCCCAGAACACGTGGCGACACAAGTTTTTCTTTGCAAGCGGCAAATAATTAGTCTTGAGTTTATCGTATAACGACGAACGTTGAAAGGGTGAAAAATCAGTCTTAGGTTATTCTATGGAAACTGCGGAAATGGACAGCGAAGCAACCAAAATCGAAAAGTTGCAAAATGCAGATCAATGGCCTATTTGGAAATTCCAGGTAAAGATTTTGTTAAGCGCAATTGACGTTTGGGAAATTGTGAGCGGAGAAGCCCTCAAGCCTGTCGCGAGCTCTACGGTTAAGGAAGAAGATTTCAATAAAGATCTCAGGTTATGGCAGCTGAAAGACCGAAAAGCTCAAAAATTAATCGTTACTTCTATTGGGCAACAACCGCTCCTGCACATCATGAATTGCTCAAATTCAAAAGATATGTGGATAAAACTTGCTGCGGTCTATGAGCAAAAATCGAAAACAAGCGTTCACTTGCTGCAACAAAAATTCTATAATTTTTCCAAAGATCCTAGCGATGACATCGCTACGCATATCGCTAAGCTGGAATCACTTATACAGCAGCTAAAAGATGTTGGCGAAACGATTTCACACCCGATGATGATAACTAAAGTTCTAATGACGCTACCGCCATCTTACGATCATTTCTTTTGTGCTTGGGAATCAACCGCACCAGAAAATCAAACTCTCGAAAATCTGACATCTCGGCTTGTAATGGAGGAAGCTCGAATGTCGAATTCGTCAAACGAGACTCAACAGCACAATGCTTTTGTTACGCGAAAAATCGGGAAGGGCCGAAATCGTGCACAAAATTCGGGAAAGTGTTATTCGTGTGGTGAGATTGGACATTTCAAGAGAAACTGTGTAAATAAGTCGAACGGGAAATCCTCTAAAAGACCCTCTTTGAATAAGAAAGGAGATGCTTTAGTGTGCGACTTATTAACCGTAAACGGTTCGGTAAATGATGACCATTGGCTATTAGATTCCGGTGCAAGTCATCATATGACTTTCCATAGAGAATGGTTGATAAATTTCGTCGAATTTGAAGAACCTATGACAGTGGTAGTAGGAGACGGGAATAAAATTTACGCGCGCGGGAAGGGTGATGTAAATGTGTCAGTGTTTAATGGTGACATTTGGAATGACATGCATTTGGCAGATGTATATTTCGTCCCCGAAATAAAGGTAAATTTATTTTCCTCGGGAAGTTCGTTAGATAAAGGTTATGAGCTAATTTCAACTAGCGAAAAATGTGAAATTCAAAAGAAAGGACGCACTGTAGCAGTGGGAGTACGCGAACGGAGATTGTATCGAATGCTATTCAAAGTTCAAACCGGTGTTTCTAAGTCAGCTACGGCGAATGCTGCAACAAAGTGTGAGAATATCGAGATATGGCACGAGCGTTTTGGCCATCAAAATATCGCGCATGTTCGGAAAATTTTAAAGGACAGACAAATCGCGTTTTCGGACAATAAAAACTTCTTTTGTGACGCGTGCGCAGTAGGAAAACAAAACCGGTTACCATTTTCGGAAAGTGAGTCACGAGCTAAAGTTTGCGGTGAACTAATTCATACCGATTTGTGTGGCCCGATGCAAGAATCTTCTTTTGGCGGTTCTAAATATTTTTTGATAATTAAAGATGACTTTTCAGGTTACAGAAACGTGTTCTTTCTTAAAGAAAAGTCTGAAGTGCCGAAACTTTTCCGGAAATTCGTAAATTTAGTGAAAAATGGAACAGGGTATGATGTGAAAACTGTACGTTCAGACAATGGTCTCGAATTCAAAAACAATGAAATGGAAACCTTGTTTTCAAATTTGGGAATTCGACACCAAACTTCTGTGGCATATACGCCCGAACAAAACGGGAGAGCTGAACGTGACATTCGGACAATAGTTGACCTGTCGCGAACCATGATTCATTCCAAGAATTTATCTCTGAAACTGTGGGCCGAAGCGGTAAACATAGCCGTGTATTTACTTAATAGGTTTGGGCCAAGTCCTTCGAAAAATAAGAGTCCGTATGAACTGTGGTTCAAAAAGAAGCCTATATTAGACGACCTTAAAGTGTTTGGAACAACTTGTTTTGTGCATGTGCCAAAACAGAAAAGACAGAAATGGGACAAAAAGTCCAATGTCGGTTTTTTCGTTGGATACGCCGAAGATACTAAAGGTTTTCGCGTGTGGATTAAGGGCACAAATAAAGTGCAGGTCACAAGAGATATTATTTTCAAGGAGATGGATGCCGAAAAGGTTGTCAAAATGTGCGAACGGTCGAGCAGTCAATATCAAAGTTTTGATTCTGTCGAAGACGCTGAAAATTTCGGTTCGTTCGATGGTGAGACGGAAATACTAAACGCTGGTTCTGACAAAAAGGAAAATTCAGAAACTGAAGTGAATAATGGTGCCACAAGTAGTAGTTTTCAAAATGTTGAAAGTCAGGAAGCTACGGACAAGGAACCCGACGAGTATGCCACACCGGATGAAGAATCAGACTCCAGTTTGGAACCGGCTCACATCAGTCAGCGATTACGCAGTAGAACGAAAAGCTCCGCGTCGTTCAGCGTTGTCTCGGAAGCTTCAAAAGGTTACGCTTTTGTAACTGAATCCTACGAACCAAGAAGTTATGAGGAGGCCACAACTGTGAGCGAAGCAGCTCAGTGGAAAGCGGCGATGGATGAGGAGATGGAAGCTCTGCATAAGAATCGTACCTGGGATTTGGTCAAATTACCAGACAACAGAAAGGTAATTACAAACAAATGGGTATATAAAATAAAATATTGTAGTGAGGATGGAAATAAGCGCTACAAAGCACGATTAGTTGTACGTAGGTTTTCGCAACAAAAAGGCATTGACTATGACGAAGTATTTAGTCCCGTGGCGAAATTCACATCCATAAGATCGATACTTGCAGTTGCAGTGGCAGAGAAAATGATTCTAAAACAGTTCGATGTCAAAACTGCATTCCTAAACGGTGATTTGGCGGAAGATATTTTTATGTGTCAGCCTATAGGGTATGACGACAATTCAGGACGCGTATGTAAATTGCGCAAGAGCCTCTACGGCTTAAAACAATCTTCGAGATGCTGGAACAAAAAGTTCACCGAACTTCTTCAGAAGTTCAATTTGAAACCAACGGATGCGGATCAATGTGTTTTCGTGCTGAACCACAATAAAAGGAAAATACTAATGGCATTGTACATTGACGATGGGTTGATTGCTGCGAGTCGAGAACAAGATGCCAATGCAGTAATCGATTATCTCCGTCAACATTTTGATGTAAAGGCAGGCAAAGTTGGATGTTTTCTGGGACTCCAAATCGAAAGACACAACGACGGAACTCTTTATCTACATCAGTCACGCTACGCGGAGAAAATTTTAGAGAGATTCAAGATGGGAAACTGCCATCCAGTTTCAACCCCGGTTGATACATCGTTGCAGTCCTCACTGAAAAGCAACGAGTTTACAAAAGGATCCTTGTTTCCGTATCGTGAGGCGATTGGAAGCCTTATGTACTTAACGGTTGCGACGCGACCGGATTTGGCTTATGCCATAGGTGTTGTTTGTCGGCATATGGAGAATCCGAATTTACAACACATTGCTGCCGTGAAACGTATACTGAGATACGTAAAAGGAACTCTACATATGGGTATACATTTTAAAATTAATTCCAAATTATTATTACATGTTTACAGTGATTCCGATTATGCTGGTGACCCGGGATCGAGGAAGTCTACAAGTGGCTATTTATTCCTTTTGGGAACAAGTCCAATATCCTGGATGTCACAACTGCAGAAGTGTGTGAGCTTGTCTACAACTGAGGCGGAGTATGTTGCAGCGGGCGAAGCTGTAAAGGAACTGGTCTGGGTCGAACAACTAATACGAAGCCTGATACCGGATCTTGATTTGAAGCCGAGTCTTTTCTTGGACAACCAGGCGGCGATAAAGTTAATAAAGAACCCGGAATTTCATAAGAGATCGAAACATATAGAAGTCCGATATCACTTCATCCGATCTAAATACAATTGCAATCTTTTTGATTTATTTTATGTGTCAACAGACAAGCAAATTGCAGACATTTTTACTAAAGGTCTCACTAAAGATAAATTTGTAAATTTTCGTAAACAAATGAATATTTTGAATTGTCAATAAGGACTCGAAATTAATTTCATGTCAATGGAGACAAAATGCATTTGAATATTATTTTTTTATAATTTTTTGATAACAAAATTGTATAGTAATGATAAGTGGGAGTGTTGAATTTAGGGTAATTTTGTATCATCACTATGCTAAATTTTGTAAGCCACTGTGCGATGTACTTGCGATGAACGCTCTTTGAATAAAACTCTTTCTGTTCCATTTGGACTTTCAACAAGACTGGTCGTATTTTTATTACTGGTATAACCCAACACTTTCTGCACAATACCGAATAATACAAGGAGGGATTAAGTCCGGTCCAGTACCTTTCTTTATATTAATACAACGCAAATATGCAAGAACAGTGTCAACATTTAGTACAAGAGATGACATATTAACTGTGGTTTCAAAGTTAGGTGATTCGTATACGTGATTATCATTAGAATCAGCAAAAGTGCATTGAAAAAAGGACGCAAATAATTCAGAGATATCTTTATCATTAGAACAAGTTAAATCATTAAAAAACATACTACTGGGATATCCTGAAGACTTTCTTTTAGAATTCACAAAAGACCAAAAATGCGAAGGATTCGTTTTGAGTTTTTCTTGTACAAAACCTATGTAGTTTTTGTAGCATAATCGTTGCGCGATAGCGAAATTTTTGCGGAGAAATGAGTATGACTGATAATGAATAAGTAAACCCGTTCTATTATATAACTTATAAGCTCTATTCTTTTGGTTTTTCAATTGTAACAACGAGCGTGAGTACCAAGGTGGATGTTTTGTAGTTTTAAGACGTTTTTTAGGAATAAACAATTCAAAACCAACATAAATTAAACAGTAAAAATTAAATACACATTCATTAACAGAATTACACGATGTCAAAATTTTATTCCAGTCAATAGAGTTAAAATATAAGTTTAATTTGGCGTAGTCAGTGTTGTTAAAATCAAAAACATAAGCATAATCAGCCTTTTGTCTAGTATCACAGAATGTTTCGAATTGCACATTTATTGCCCTATGGAAACGATTTTCATTACGAAGATTATTTTCACATTCCACTAGTTTAGTTGCGTCTGGGTTCGAGGTAAAAACAAGGTCCAAAATATTGCCGTAAGAGTTTTTTATATGATTAATTTGACCTAAACCAAGTGCCATGACAGAGTCAATGGTAAAGGAGTCAATAGAACGGCGCACGTTTAAAGGAACCAAGCTATTAGATTTAATTGAATTATTTCCTTTGATTGACCACGATATATGGGGCAGGTTAAAGTCTCCAAATATTAATATAGAATCGTTACAGCTAAGTTTGTTATATAGAGAATTTAAGATATTTATGTGTTTTTCATATGTCGACAAGGGGGAATTAGGAGGAATGTACAAACAATGAACATATAACACGTTGAAACATAGATTTACTTGCACTGAGATACATTCAAGAACATCAGCATTTTGAAAATAGAGACAATGACTTTTAAGACGATTATGAACAGCAACAGCGACACCACCACCATGTGATTTCGAACTAGAGGCAAACGAGCGATCACTTCTATATACTGAAAATTTACTATCAAAAATTTCAGACGAAAATATTGAAGGAACAAGCCAAGTTTCGGTCAGAGCAATAATATCATAATCACATGAACAAGTTCGTAAATAAAAATCGTTGCAAACAGTCCTTAGACCCTGAACATTTTGGTAATAAATATTGATAAAAAAGTTATTGAATTCTAAATGACTTGTGTAGGAATTTTTTGTTTTTGAAAATTTGCATTTTTGAAGTTCTTGATGAGAAGTCCTTTAGGCCAGAATTCTTTCTTAGAGATGATTGAGTAAAATTCACTGGGAACTCGAAGTTTGAAGGAAACGAAACTCAGTTTACTAACGTCGATATCCCTTTTGATTAGCGGAAAGCACAGAAACTGCGATTCTACAGGCTGGTTTAACTTCTTATGCACATATCGAAGAATAGCATCAGCTAACGTTCCTTTATCACAGTGCGACACAAATAACCACTGAGGCGGCTTTGCGGGCACAATACGTCCGTCAAGTTAGCACTACAACTTTTGAAATTAAAAAAACTTTGCGGGCACAATACGTCCGTCAAGTTAGCACTACAACTTTTGAAATTAAAAAAACTTTTTATTGGATTAATTGTCGCTTAATTATCGTAATTTTGTCGTGAAAGAAAAAAAATTGTCGCGCCCATATTTTTCAAAAAAAGTGTGTGTAGTGCTAACTATGTTGCATAGTTAGCATTACACACCCCAGAACTGGGGTAATTCGCACGTTGAACTGGAAACTAATGATTGGATTAATTGTCGCTTGACCGTTATGATTTTGTCGTGAAATAAAAAAAACCCCGTCCCGAACAATTTTTCAAAAAAAGTGTGTGTAGTGCTAACTATGTTGCATAGTTAGCACTACACACCCTAGAAATTGGACAATTCGGACGTTGAACTGGAAACTAATGATTGGATTAATTGTCGCTTGACCGTTATGATTTTGTCGTGAAATAAAAAAACCCCCGTCCCGAACAATTTTTCAAAAATTACCCCGTTTAAAGCCAAGTGATGGCATAGTTAGCATTACACACCCTAGAAATCGGGTAATTCGCACGTTGAACTGGAAACTAATGATTGGATTAATTGTCGCTTGACCGTTATGATTTTGTCGTGAAATAAAAAAAACCCCTTCCCGAACAATTTTTCAAAAAAAGTGTGTGTAGTGCTAACTATGTTGCATAGTTAGCACTACACACCCTAGAAATTGGGTAATTCGGACGTTGAACTGGAAACTAATGATTGGATTAATTGTCGCTTGACCGTTATGATTTTGTCGTGAAATAAAAAAACCCCGTCCCGAACAATTTTTCAAAAAAAGTGTGTGTAGTGCTAACAATGTTGCATAGTTAGCACTACACACCCTAGAAATTGGGTAATTCGGACGTTGAACTGGAAACTAATGATTGGATTAATTGTCGCTTGACCGTTATGATTTTGTCGTGAAATAAAAAAAAACCCCGTCCCGAACAATTTTTCAAAAAAAGTGTGTGTAGTGCTAACTTTGTTGCATAGTTAGCACCTCACACCCTAGAAATTGGGTAATTCGGACGTTGAACTGGAAACTAATGATTGGATTAATTGTCGCTTGACCGTTATGATTTTGTCGTGAAATAAAAAAAACCCCGTCAAAGCCAAGTGATGGTATAGTTAGCATTACACACCCTAGAAATCGGGTAATTCGCACGTTGAACTGGAAACTAATGATTGGATTAATTGTCGCTTGACCGTTATGATTTTTTCGTGAAATAAAAAAAACCCCGTCCCGAACAATTTTTCAAAAATTACCCCGTTTAAAGCCAAGTGATGGTATAGTTAGCATTACACACCCTAGAAATCGGGTAATTCGCACGTTGAACTGGAAACTAATGATTGGATTAATTGTCGCTTGACCGTTATGATTTTGTCGTGAAATAAAAAAAAACCCCGTCCCGAACAATTTTTCAAAAAAAGTGTGTGTAGTGCTAACTATGTTGCATAGTTAGCACTACACACCCTAGAAATTGGGTAATTCGGACGTTGAACTGGAAACTAATGATTGGATTAATTGTCGCTTGACCGTTATGATTTTGTCGTGAAATAAAGAAAAAACCCCGTCCCGAACAATTTTTCAAAAATTACCCCGTTTAAAGCCAAGTGATGGCATAGTTAGCATTACACACCCTAGAAATCGGGTAATTCGCACGTTGAACTGGAAACTAATGATTGGATTAATTGTCGCTTGACCGTTATGATTTTGTCGTGAAATAAAAAAAACCCCGTCCCGAACAATTTTTCAAAAATTACCCCGTTTAAAGCCAAGTGATGGTCTAGTTAGCATTACACACCCTAGAAATCGGGTAATTCGCACGTTGAACTGGAAACTAATGATTGGATTAATTGTCTCTTGACCGTTATGATTTTGTCGTAAAATAAAAAAAACCCCCGTCCCGAACAATTTTTCAAAAAAAGTGTGTGTAGTGCTAACTATGTTGCATAGTTAGCACTACACACCCTAGAAATTGGGTAATTCGGACGTTGAACTGGAAACTAATGATTGGATTAATTGTCGCTTGACCGTTATGATTTTGTCGTGAAATAAAAAAAACCCCGTCCCGAACAATTTTTCAAAAAAAGTGTGTGTAGTGCTAACAATGTTGCATAGTTAGCACTACACACCCTAGAAATTGGGTAATTCGGACGTTGAACTGGAAACTAATGATTGGATTAATTGTCGCTTGACCGTTATGATTTTGTCGTGAAATAAAAAAAACCCCGTCCCGAACAATTTTTCAAAAAAAGTGTGTGTAGTGCTAACTATGTTGCATAGTTAGCACTACACACCCTAGAAATTGGGTAATTCGGACGTTGAACTGGAAACTAATGATTGGATTAATTGTCGCTTGACCGTTATGATTTTGTCGTGAAATAAAAAAAACCCCGTCCCGAACAATTTTTCAAAAATTACCCCGTTTAAAGCCAAGTGATGGTATAGTTAGCATTACACACCCTAGAAATCGGGTAATTCGGACGTTGAACTGCAAACTAATGATTGGATTAATTGTCGCTTGACCGTTATGATTTTATCGTGAAATAAAAAAAAACCCCGTCCCGAACAATTTTTCAAAAAAAGTGTGTGTAGTGCTAACTATGTTGCATAGTTAGCACTACACACCCTAGAAATTGGGTAATTCGGACGTTGAACTGGAAACTAATGATTGGATTAATTGTCGCTTGACCGTTATGATTTTGTCGTGAAATAAAAAAAAACCCGTCCCGAACAATTTTTCAAAAAAAGTGTGTGTAGTGCTAACTATGTTGCATAGTTAGCACTACACACCCTAGAAATTGGGTAATTCGGACGTTGAACTGGAAACTAATGATTGGATTAATTGTCGCTTGACCGTTATGATTTTGTCGTGAAATAAAAAAAACCCCGTCCCGAACAATTTTTCAAAAATTACCCCGTTTAAAGCCAAGTGATGGTCTAGTTAGCATTACACACCCTAGAAATTGGGTAATTCGGACGTTGAACTGGAAACTAATGATTGGATTAATTGTCGCTTGACCGTTATGATTTTGTCGTGAAATAAAAAAAACCCCGTCCCGAACAATTTTTCAAAAATTACCCCGTTTAAAGCCAAGTGATGGTCTAGTTAGCATTACACACCCTAGAAATCGGGTAATTCGCACGTTGAACTGGAAACTAATGATTGGATTAATTGTCGCTTGACCGTTATGATTTTGTCGTGAAATAAAAAAAAACTCGTCCCGAACAATTTTTCAAAAAAAGTGTGTGTAGTGCTAACTATGTTGCATAGTTAGCACTACACACCCTAGAAATTGGGTAATTCGGACGTTGAACTGGAAACTAATGATTGGATTAATTGTCGCTTGAGCGTTATGATTTTGTCGTGAAATAAAAAAAAACCCCGTCCCGAACAATTTTTCAAAAATTACCCCGTTTAAAGCCAAGTGATGGTATAAATTTCTTCTTTAATTTTTCCGTTTTCTTCCCATTTAATGGATAAAATTACACAGCAATTGGCATTTTCAAAGCAAATTTGCATTTTTACATCAAATCCCACAATTTGAATTAAAAATCTTTCAAAAAACTATAAAAACTCATTGAATGAAATCAAGTTTACATTCAATGTCCATTTGCTTGTTTTTCCCTATGAAAATTTTTTCGATTTTTTTAACGAAATTTTTTGATTTTCCGAATGACTTTAGCTAGAGATTTGAAATTTTGCACAAATTCGAGTAACGTTAAGAGAAAGAATTCGTAAAAAATGGGGAAAATCGGATCACTCCTTCCCCCCTTCCCGCTGAAAATTGAAGTTTTTGGCGATTTTCTCGAAAACGGTTCATCGTATCAACAACGTTGCAAACAGAAAAGGGTTTAGAATACAATGTGTAATGCTAACTAGACCATCACTTGGCTTTAAACGGGGTAATTTTTGAAAAATTGTTCAGGACGGGGGTTTTTTTTTATTTCACGACAAAATCATAACGGTCAAGCTAATTGTCCAATCATTAGTTTCCAGTTCAACATCCGAATTACCCGATTTCTAGGGTGTGTAGTGCTAACTATGCAACATAGTTAGCACTACACACACTTTTTTTGAAAAATTGTTCGGGACGGGGTTTTTTTTATTTCACGACAAAATCATAACGCTCAAGCGACAATTAATCCAATCATTAGTTTCCAGTTCAACGTCCGAATTACCCAATTTCTAGGGTGTGTAGTGCTAACTATGCAACATAGTTAGCACTACACACACTTTTTTTGAAAAATTGTTCGGGACGGGGTTTTTTTTATTTCACGACAAAATCATAACGGTCAAGCGACAATTAATCCAATCATTAGTTTCCAGTTCAACGTCCGAATTACCCAATTTCTAGGGTGTGTAGTGCTAACTATGCAACATAGTTAGCACTACACACACTTTTTTTGAAAAATTGTTCGGGACGAGTTTTTTTTATTTCACGACAAAATCATAACGGTCAAGCGACAATTAATCCAATCATTAGTTTCCAGTTCAACATCCGAATTACCCGATTTCTAGGGTGTGTAGTGCTAACTATGCAACATAGTTAGCACTACACACACTTTTTTTGAAAAATTGTTCGGGACGAGTTTTTTTTTATTTCACGACAAAATCATAACGGTCAAGCGACAATTAATCCAATCATTAGTTTCCAGTTCAACGTGCGAATTACCCGATTTCTAGGGTGTGTAGTGCTAACTATGCAACATAGTTAGCACTACACACACTTTTTTTGAAAAATTGTTCGGGACGAGTTTTTTTTTATTTCACGACAAAATCATAACGGTCAAGCGATAATTAATCCAATCATTAGTTTCCAGTTCAACGTCCGAATTACCCGATTTCTAGGGTGTGTAATGCTAACTATACCATCACTTGGCTTTAAACGGGGTAATTTTTGAAAAATTGTTCGGGACGGGGTTTTTTTTATTTCACGACAAAATCATAACGGTCAAGCGACAATTAATCCAATCATTAGTTTCCAGTTCAACGTCCGAATTACCCAATTTCTAGGGTATGTAGTGCTAACTATGCAACATAGTTAGCACTACACACACTTTTTTTGAAAAATTGTTCGGGACGAGTTTTTTTTTATTTCACAACAAAATCATAACGGTCAAGCGACAATTAATCCAATCATTAGTTTCCAGTTCAACGTGCGAATTACCCGATTTCTAGGGTGTGTAATGCTAACTAGACCATCACTTGGCTTTAAACGGGGTAATTTTTGAAAAATTGTTCGGGACGGGGTTTTTTTTATTTCACGACAAAATCATAACGGTCAAGCGACAATTAATCCAATCATTAGTTTCCAGTTCAACGTCCGAATTACCCAATTTCTAGGGTGTGTAATGCTAACTAGACCATCACTTGGCTTTAAACGGGGTAATTTTTGAAAAATTGTTCGGGACGGGGTTTTTTTTATTTCACGACAAAATCATAACGGTCAAGCGACAATTAATCCAATCATTAGTTTCCAGTTCAACGTCCGAATTACCCAATTTCTAGGGTGTGTAGTGCTAACTATGCAACATAGTTAGCACTACACACACTTTTTTTGAAAAATTGTTCGGGACGGGGTTTTTTTTATTTCACGACAAAATCATAACGGTCAAGCGACAATTAATCCAATCATTAGTTTCCAGTTCAACGTCCGAATTACCCAATTTCTAGGGTGTGTAGTGCTAACTATGCAACATAGTTAGCACTACACACACTTTTTTTGAAAAATTGTTCGGGACGGGGTTTTTTTTTATTTCACGATAAAATCATAACGGTCAAGCGACAATTAATCCAATCATTAGTTTGCAGTTCAACGTCCGAATTACCCGATTTCTAGGGTGTGTAATGCTAACTATACCATCACTTGGCTTTAAACGGGGTAATTTTTGAAAAATTGTTCGGGACGGGGTTTTTTTTATTTCACGACAAAATCATAACGGTCAAGCGACAATTAATCCAATCATTAGTTTCCAGTTCAACGTCCGAATTACCCAATTTCTAGGGTGTGTAGTGCTAACTATGCAACATAGTTAGCACTACACACACTTTTTTTGAAAAATTGTTCGGGACGGGGTTTTTTTTATTTCACGACAAAATCATAACGGTCAAGCGACAATTAATCCAATCATTAGTTTCCAGTTCAACGTCCGAATTACCCAATTTCTAGGGTGTGTAGTGCTAACTATGCAACATTGTTAGCACTACACACACTTTTTTTGAAAAATTGTTCGGGACGGGGTTTTTTTTATTTCACGACAAAATCATAACGGTCAAGCGACAATTAATCCAATCATTAGTTTCCAGTTCAACGTCCGAATTACCCAATTTCTAGGGTGTGTAGTGCTAACTATGCAACATAGTTAGCACTACACACACTTTTTTTGAAAAATTGTTCGGGACGGGGGTTTTTTTTATTTTACGACAAAATCATAACGGTCAAGAGACAATTAATCCAATCATTAGTTTCCAGTTCAACGTGCGAATTACCCGATTTCTAGGGTGTGTAATGCTAACTAGACCATCACTTGGCTTTAAACGGGGTAATTTTTGAAAAATTGTTCGGGACGGGGTTTTTTTTATTTCACGACAAAATCATAACGCTCAAGCGACAATTAATCCAATCATTAGTTTCCAGTTCAACGTCCGAATTACCCAATTTCTAGGGTGTGTAGTGCTAACTATGCAACATAGTTAGCACTACACACACTTTTTTTGAAAAATTGTTCGGGACGAGTTTTTTTTTATTTCACGACAAAATCATAACGGTCAAGCGACAATTAATCCAATCATTAGTTTCCAGTTCAACGTGCGAATTACCCGATTTCTAGGGTGTGTAGTGATAACTATGCAACATAGTTAGCACTACACACACTTTTTTTGAAAAATTGTTCGGGACGGGGTTTTTTTTATTTCACGACAAAATCATAACGGTCAAGCGACAATTAATCCAATCATTAGTTTCCAGTTCAACGTCCGAATTACCCAATTTCTAGGGTGTGTAGTGCTAACTATGCAACATAGTTAGCACTACACACACTTTTTTTGAAAAATTGTTCGGGACGAGTTTTTTTTTATTTCACGACAAAATCATAACGGTCAAGCGACAATTAATCCAATCATTAGTTTCCAGTTCAACATCCGAATTACCCGATTTCTAGGGTGTGTAGTGCTAACTATGCAACATAGTTAGTACTACACACACTTTTTTTGAAAAATTGTTCGGGACGGGGTTTTTTTTATTTCACGACAAAATCATAACGGTCAAGCGACAATTAATCCAATCATTAGTTTCCAGTTCAACGTCCGAATTACCCAATTTCTAGGGTGTGTAGTGCTAACTATGCAACATAGTTAGCACTACACACACTTTTTTTGAAAAATTGTTCGGGACGGGGTTTTTTTTATTTCACGACAAAATCATAACGGTCAAGCGACAATTAATCCAATCATTAGTTTCCAGTTCAACGTGCGAATTACCCGATTTCTAGGGTGTGTAGTGCTAACTATGCAACATAGTTAGCACTACACACACTTTTTTTGAAAAATTGTTCGGGACGAGTTTTTTTTTATTTCACGACAAAATCATAACGGTCAAGCGACAATTAATCCAATCATTAGTTTCCAGTTCAACATCCGAATTACCCGATTTCTAGGGTGTGTAGTGCTAACTATGCAACATAGTTAGCACTACACACACTTTTTTTGAAAAATTGTTCGGGACGAGTTTTTTTTTATTTCACGACAAAATCATAACGGTCAAGCGACAATTAATCCAATCATTAGTTTCCAGTTCAACGTGCGAATTACCCGATTTCTAGGGTGTGTAATGCTAACTATACCATCACTTGGCTTTAAACGGGGTAATTTTTGAAAAATTGTTCGGGACGGGGTTTTTTTTATTTCACGACAAAATCATAACGGTCAAGCGACAATTAATCCAATCATTAGTTTCCAGTTCAACATCCGAATTACCCGATTTCTAGGGTGTGTAGTGCTAACTATGCAACATAGTTAGCACTACACACACTTTTTTTGAAAAATTGTTCGGGACGAGTTTTTTTTTATTTCACGACAAAATCATAACGGTCAAGCGACAATTAATCCAATCATTAGTTTCCAGTTCAACGTGCGAATTACCCGATTTCTAGGGTGTGTAGTGCTAACTATGCAACATAGTTAGCACTACACACACTTTTTTTGAAAAATTGTTCGGGACGAGTTTTTTTTTATTTCACGACAAAATCATAACGGTCAAGCGACAATTAATCCAATCATTAGTTTCCAGTTCAACGTCCGAATTACCCGATTTCTAGGGTGTGTAATGCTAACTATACCATCACTTGGCTTTAAACGGGGTAATTTTTGAAAAATTGTTCGGGACGGGGTTTTTTTTATTTCACGACAAAATCATAACGCTCAAGCGACAATTAATCCAATCATTAGTTTCCAGTTCAACGTCCGAATTACCCAATTTCTAGGGTGTGTAGTGCTAACTATGCAACATAGTTAGCACTACACACACTTTTTTTGAAAAATTGTTCGGGACGAGTTTTTTTTTATTTCACAACAAAATCATAACGGTCAAGCGACAATTAATCCAATCATTAGTTTCCAGTTCAACGTGCGAATTACCCGATTTCTAGGGTGTGTAATGCTAACTAGACCATCACTTGGCTTTAAACGGGGTAATTTTTGAAAAATTGTTCGGGACGGGGTTTTTTATATTTCACGACAAAATCATAACGCTCAAGCGACAATTAATCCAATCATTAGTTTCCAGTTCAACGTCCGAATTACCCAATTTCTGGGGTGTGTAGTGCTAACTATGCAACATAGTTAGCACTACACACACTTTTTTTGAAAAATTGTTCGGGACGAGTTTTTTTTTATTTCACGACAAAATCATAACGGTCAAGCGACAATTAATCCAATCATTAGTTTCCAGTTCAACGTGCGAATTACCCGATTTCTAGGGTGTGTAATGCTAACTAGACCATCACTTGGCTTTAAACGGGGTAATTTTTGAAAAATTGTTCGGGACGGGGTTTTTTTTATTTCACGACAAAATCATAACGGTCAAGCGACAATTAATCCAATCATTAGTTTCCAGTTCAACGTCCGAATTACCCAATTTCTAGGGTGTGTAGTGCTAACTATGCAACATAGTTAGCACTACACACACTTTTTTTGAAAAATTGTTCGGGACGGGGTTTTTTTTATTTCACGACAAAATCATAACGGTCAAGCGACAATTAATCCAATCATTAGTTTCCAGTTCAACGTCCGAATTACCCGATTTCTAGGGTGTGTAATGCTAACTATACCATCACTTGGCTTTAAACGGGGTAATTTTTGAAAAATTGTTCGGGACGGGGTTTTTTTTATTTCACGACAAAATCATAACGGTCAAGCGACAATTAATCCAATCATTAGTTTCCAGTTCAACATCCGAATTACCCGATTTCTAGGGTGTGTAGTGCTAACTATGCAACATAGTTAGCACTACACACACTTTTTTTGAAAAATTGTTCGGGACGGGGTTTTTTTTATTTCACGACAAAATCATAACGCTCAAGCGACAATTAATCCAATCATTAGTTTCCAGTTCAACGTCCGAATTACCCAATTTCTAGGGTGTGTAGTGCTAACTATGCAACATAGTTAGCACTACACACCCTTTTTTTGAAAAATTGTTCGGGACGAGTTTTTTTTTATTTCACGACAAAATCATAACGGTCAAGCGACAATTAATCCAATCATTAGTTTCCAGTTCAACGTGCGAATTACCCGATTTCTAGGGTGTGTAATGCTAACTAGACCATCACTTGGCTTTAAACGGGGTAATTTTTGAAAAATTGTTCGGGACGGGGTTTTTTTTATTTCACGACAAAATCATAACGGTCAAGCGACAATTAATCCAATCATTAGTTTCCAGTTCAACGTGCGAATTACCCCAGTTCTGGGGTGTGTAATGCTAACTATGCAACATAGTTAGCACTACACACACTTTTTTTGAAAAATTGTTCGGGACGGGGTTTTTTTTATTTCACGACAAAATCATAACGCTCAAGCGACAATTAATCCAATCATTAGTTTCCAGTTCAACGTGCGAATTACCCCAGTTCTGGGGTGTGTAATGCTAACTATGCAACATAGTTAGCACTACACACACTTTTTTTGAAAAATTGTTCGGGACGGGGTTTTTTTTATTTCACGACAAAATCATAACGCTCAAGCGACAATTAATCCAATCATTAGTTTCCAGTTCAACGTCCGAATTACCCAATTTCTAGGGTGTGTAGTGCTAACTATGCAACATAGTTAGCACTACACACACTTTTTTTGAAAAATTGTTCGGGACGGGGTTTTTTTTATTTCACGACAAAATCGTAACGGTCAAGCGACAATTAATCCAATCATTAGTTTCCAGTTCAACGTGCGAATTACCCGATTTCTAGGGTGTGTAATGCTAACTATACCATCACTTGGCTTTAAACGGGGTAATTTTTGAAAAATTGTTCGGGACGGGGTTTTTTTTATTTCACGACAAAATCATAACGGTCAAGCGACAATTAATCCAATCATTAGTTTCCAGTTCAACGTGCGAATTACCCGATTTCTAAAAAATTGAAAAATTGTTCGGGACGGGGTTTTTTTTATTTCACGACAAAATCATAACGGTCAAGCGACAATTAATCCAATCATTAGTTTCCAGTTCAACATCCGAATTACCCTATTTCTAGGGTGTGTAGTGCTAACTATGCAACATAGTTAGCACTACACACACTTTTTTTGAAAAATTGTTCGGGACGGGGTTTTTTTTATTTCACGACAAAATCATAACGCTCAAGCGACAATTAATCCAATCATTAGTTTCCAGTTCAACGTCCGAATTACCCAATTTCTAGGGTGTGTAGTGCTAACTATGCAACATAGTTAGCACTACACACACTTTTTTTGAAAAATTGTTCGGGACGAGTTTTTTTTTATTTCACGACAAAATCATAACGGTCAAGCGACAATTAATCCAATCATTAGTTTCCAGTTCAACGTGCGAATTACCCGATTTCTAGGGTGTGTAATGCTAACTAGACCATCACTTGGATTTAAACGGGGTAATTTTTGAAAAATTGTTCGGGACGGGGTTTTTTTTATTTCACGACAAAATCATAACGGTCAAGCGACAATTAATCCAATCATTAGTTTCCAGTTCAACGTCCGAATTACCCAATTTCTAGGGTGTGTAATGCTAACTAGACCATCACTTGGCTTTAAACGGGGTAATTTTTGAAAAATTGTTCGGGACGGGGTTTTTTTTATTTCACGACAAAATCATAACGGTCAAGCGACAATTAATCCAATCATTAGTTTCCAGTTCAACATCCGAATTACCCGATTTCTAGGGTGTGTAGTGCTAACTATGCAACATAGTTAGCACTACACACACTTTTTTTGAAAAATTGTTCGGGACGAGTTTTTTTTTATTTCACGACAAAATCATAACGGTCAAGCGACAATTAATCCAATCATTAGTTTCCAGTTCAACGTCCGAATTACCCAATTTCTGGGGTGTGTAATGCTAACTATGCAACATAGTTAGCACTACACACACTTTTTTTGAAAAATTGTTCGGGACGGGGTTTTTTTTATTTCACGACAAAATCATAACGCTCAAGCGACAATTAATCCAATCATTAGTTTCCAGTTCAACGTCCGAATTACCCAATTTCTAGGGTGTGTAGTGCTAACTATGCAACATAGTTAGCACTACACACACTTTTTTTGAAAAATTGTTCGGGACGAGTTTTTTTTTATTTCACGACAAAATCATAACGGTCAAGCGACAATTAATCCAATCATTAGTTTCCAGTTCAACGTGCGAATTACCCGATTTCTAGGGTGTGTAATTCTAACTATACCATCACTTGGCTTTAAACGGGGTAATTTTTGAAAAATTGTTCGGGACGGGGTTTTTTTTATTTCACGACAAAATCATAACGGTCAAGCGACAATTAATCCAATCATTAGTTTCCAGTTCAACGTGCGAATTACCCGATTTCTAGGGTGTGTAATGCTAACTATACCATCACTTGGCTTTAAACGGGGTAATTTTTGAAAAATTGTTCGGGACGGGGTTTTTTTTATTTCACGACAAAATCATAACGGTCAAGCGACAATTAATCCAATCATTAGTTTCCAGTTCAACGTCCGAATTACCCAATTTCTAGGGTGTGTAGTGCTAACTATGCAACATAGTTAGCACTACACACACTTTTTTTGAAAAATTGTTCGGGACGGGGTTTTTTTTATTTCACGACAAAATCATAACGGTCAAGCGACAATTAATCCAATCATTAGTTTCCAGTTCAACGTCCGAATTACCCGATTTCTAGGGTGTGTAGTGCTAACTATGCAACATAGTTAGCACTACACACACTTTTTTTGAAAAATTGTTCGGGACGAGTTTTTTTTTATTTCACGACAAAATCATAACGGTCAAGCGACAATTAATCCAATCATTAGTTTCCAGTTCAACATCCGAATTACCCGATTTCTAGGGTGTGTAGTGCTAACTATGCAACATAGTTAGCACTACACACACTTTTTTTGAAAAATTGTTCGGGACGAGTTTTTTTTTATTTCACGACAAAATCATAACGGTCAAGCGACAATTAATCCAATCATTAGTTTCCAGTTCAACGTGCGAATTACCCGATTTCTAGGGTGTGTAATGCTAACTATACCATCACTTGGCTTTAAACGGGGTAATTTTTGAAAAATTGTTCGGGACGGGGCTTTTTTATTTCACGACAAAATCATAACGGTCAAGCGACAATTAATGCAATCATTAGTTTCCAGTTCAACATCCGAATTACCCGATTTCTAGGGTGTGTAGTGCTAACTATGCAACATAGTTAGCACTACACACACTTTTTTTGAAAAATTGTTCGGGACGGGGTTTTTTTTATTTCACGACAAAATCATAACGCTCAAGCGACAATTAATCCAATCATTAGTTTCCAGTTCAACGTCCGAATTACCCAATTTCTAGGGTGTGTAGTGCTAACTATGCAACATAGTTAGCACTACACACACTTTTTTTGAAAAATTGTTCGGGACGGGGTTTTTTTTATTTCACGACAAAATCATAACGGTCAAGCGACAATTAATCCAATCATTAGTTTCCAGTTCAACGTCCGAATTACCCCATTTCTAGGGTGTGTAGTGCTAACTATGCAACATAGTTAGCACTACACACACTTTTTTTGAAAAATTGTTCGGGACGGGGTTTTTTTTATTTCACGACAAAATCATAACGGTCAAGCGACAATTAATCCAATCATTAGTTTCCAGTTCAACGTGCGAATTACCCGATTTCTAGGGTGTGTAATGCTAACTATACCATCACTTGGCTTTAAACGGGGTAATTTTTGAAAAATTGTTCGGGACGGGGTTTTTTTTATTTCACGACAAAATCATAACGGTCAAGCGACAATTAATCCAATCATTAGTTTCCAGTTCAACATCCGAATTACCCGATTTCTAGGGTGTGTAGTGCTAACTATGCAACATAGTTAGCACTACACACACTTTTTTTGAAAAATTGTTCGGGACGGGGTTTTTTTTATTTCACGACAAAATCATAACGCTCAAGCGACAATTAATCCAATCATTAGTTTCCAGTTCAACGTGCGAATTACCCCAGTTCTAGGGTGTGTAATGCTAACTATGCAACATAGTTAGCACTACACACACTTTTTTTGAAAAATATGGGCGCGACAATTTTTTTTCTTTCACGACAAAATTACGACAATTAAGCGACAATTAATCCAATAAAAAGTTTTTTTAATTTCAGAAGTTGTAGTGCTAACTTGACGGACGTTTGTTTGTATGCTTTGCATAAAAATGAATGAAAGGTTCGAGCGATGGCTGCTTTTGGGTATGATGCACACACACATATAAGTATGAATTTCATTAGTAAGAGAGCGATATCTCGGTCCCAGCATTAAAGTTGTGTTCTCAATGCAAATTAAAACCATAATTTTTTCTCGTTCTTTGGAGCGTTTTACTGAAATTCTGAATTTCGTTTTCTCGAGAGTGATTTTTGATTTTCAATTTTTTTCAATTCCTCCAAAGCGAATTGAACCGAAATAATATGAATAGCCAGAATCAGAACAACCCATTTAGAGAAGAGAAACAATCAAGTTCTATATGAGATTCAATACACACAAAGAAAGCATACATGTGAAATCTGTACTGCAAGCAGCAGACACAGCATAACAGCGGAGTAAAAATTTTGATTTTGCTTTTTAAAAACATAATTGAACATAGTTTAACATAACAAAATACCCTATACAATGCTTTAATGTAGCCCTCATCTTATAACACAGGTTTTGTTCAAATATCACCACAAACTATCGAGTTTCATCGATTGCAAATTTGTTATCATGGCAGCAAGCCGATTTTCTAATTTGTACCCCCATTACCAAAACCCAAGACGTATCCACGTCAAAAAACTTCAGTGGTTTTGAGCATTTCAAAATATACCACTTGGATTTCTTTTCATCCTCAAAAAAAATTCATCGCAGATTTGAAGATTTTTGTTAAGTAGTTTGTCTTTTTCAATACAATTGCATTAAATTAAATTATTTCACACTTGTTATTAAAATTTAATTCATCTATTGTATAAAAATGTCTCTCGAAAACAATAATTTAAATATTGGAGACCATAATGTTAACGTTGAGGGAAATAATAATTCAGCCGCTAATGCTACTTCCCCAGTACCTTCGGTAAATAATGAAATTGCTTCCAATATTGCAGCTGTTAACTTTCGACCTCCAAAGTTTTGGAAAAACAAACCTCAACTTTGGTTTGTTCAATTAGAAGCACAATTTTCGAATAGTCGCATATCTAGTGACACAACTAAATTTAATATTGTAATTACATCATTAGATGAAGATATTTTGGATTACGTGAGTGATATTTTGCTAAATCCTCCTAACAATAATAAATATCATTCATTGAAGCAAACCCTTATTAATCGTTTGGCTGAATCCGAAGAAAGTCGTTTAAAGAAAGTTCTTAAGGAACTTGATTTAGGCGACAACAAACCATCGGATTTGCTTCGGAAAATGAAAAATTTGTCTGGAAATTCGATATCCGATAATTTTTTTAAATCTCTTTGGCTGGAGCGATTACCACAAACGGTGCAGGCTATTTTATCATCCAGCAGAGAACCTTTAAATGGTTTAGCTGAAATGGCTGATAAAATTTTAAACGTTTATACTGGACATGAAATTTCCTCTATGACTTCTTCCCGAGTAAATTCAGATAATAACGTGTTATCTGAACTTAAATATCAAATTGAAAATTTAACCAAGGAGATCACTAAATTAAAGAATGATCAAAAACATGTTTCTCGTCGAGATAGTAGTACTAATTCCGGTCGTAGATCGCGTAGTAATTCCAAAAATAAGAAAGATTTTTGTTGGTATCATTCGAAATTCGGAGATAATGCCAATAAATGCATTTCTCCATGTAATTTTTTGCCGAAGAGATCGGAAAATTAGATGGTCCGTCATTATCAGCGACAAGTGATGGGACCTTTTCCAACAGTCGCCTATTTTTATATGATGATGCTAACAAAATGCAATTTTTAATAGACAGTGGAGTAGAAGTTTCTGTAATACCTTGTTCTCGTCAATATAAAAAACAATTATCCGATTTTAAATTATTTGCAGCAAATTCTACCAAAATTAACACTTATGGCATTAAGTTATTAAAATTAAATTTGGATCTTAAAAGAAATTTTACCTTTCCGTTTATTATTGCTGACGTTTCAAAGTCAATTATTGGCGCAGACTTTTTAAAATCATTTGGTATGACATCAACTAAGTCAAACATAAGAGGCTTATTGATCCGTTAACAAATATTAAAGTTTCTGGTAAACTAATTTCAGATCCTATTTCTTCTATTTCTTTAATATCTAATGATTTAAATCTAAAAATAATTGATTTATTAAATAAATACAAGTCTATAACAGAGATAAATAATTTTTCCAAAAAAGTTAAACATAACGTTACACACCATATTGTAACAAAAGGACCTCCTGTACATGCCAATGTTCGGAGGCTATCTCCTGATTAAAAAATCATCTGACTCCTCTAAGCCAAAGAGAAGAGTTCATTTTTCACTTAATTCTTAAGTTTACGTTTCGGTAATTAAAAATATCTTTATCATAAATGTATTAAAAGTTTTATTTTTCATTACCCTTCTCTGGGGAGGGAGTAGTGTGGCGACATACACATTTTAAAGTTTTAGTTTACTTGTTAATTTTTATTTGTTACTTGAAAAATTATTTTTTATTTTAATTATCAAATGTGCTCAGAGTTTAAATTTTAAAAAGAAATTTTTATTATTATCATTGATTTGTCAACCTTTATAATCAGAACATTGAATAATTAAAAACCATTAAAATAATTATAAAAAATATGTTTAAATTAAAATGGTAACTAAATAAAATGAAGGTGAAATAATAAGCAAAACGAAATTATATAAAAACCAAGAAATATCCCTTCAGTAGTTTCTGGGTAAGAAGATAAATTAGGATGGGGTCCCAAGAGGTTTTTTCAATCTTCATGTTTTTTAACAGCTGTAGACTTTCATTTGTGGTGTTGACTAATTTTTTGATGGTTTCTGCTCTCTCGGACTTTTCCATTTGTTGTTCGAAAAGTTTTTTCAATTGAGTGTTGACAAGGATCCGCTTGTTGCTGTATCGCTTGATCAGTGTTTCCCACGCAGAAATATAGTTGTCGTTAGTGGTTTCGAATTGATATAACAATGATTCGGCTTCCCAAGTGAGACTAGTTTTTAAATAATGGAATTTTTGTACATCGTGTAGTTTAGGGTTGTTATGTATCAATGATACAAACAAATCGTGGAATGTGGTCCAGGATTGATAATCTCCATTAAATTTTGGTAAATGTATTGGTGGGAGACGGAATTCATTATGAATGGAATGAGTTAATGGTTGATTAAGCGATCCACTAGTTGTTTCTGTGTCTATAGTGGCCGATGCAACTGCTTTCCGTTCCTTTTGAAGTTCTCCTAGATAATCTAGGTATATGTTCTCGGTGGATGTGAAGACATCTTTAGAGAAATAACTATTTTTACTGTCTGCCTGTCCTGAGAGTTGTATGATGCTTTGGTGATTTTGTAGAAATTCCTCCCAGTACACTCCAACGATTTGACTCTTTTTCTTGTAATAGTCCTCTGCTGCTTTTCGTGATGGACCGTCTTTTCCAAAATTCCTTTTGCATTTAGATATTTCTTCTGTTAAGAAATTTTGTTTTGCAATTAAGGAGAGAATGTGCATTGGTGTTTCTCCTGGTTCCGACATTTTAAGTTTGAAATTGATCAGTTAATAGATAGTAAACATGACTGTTTCAAATCCGGCTCGAAGGAGCAATGTTCGGGCTCAGGCCGTTTTGCGACGGTTTCTAGCTCGAAATAAATGAGGAGGTGCCGGGTCAAATGAAAACAGTTCCAATTTACTTATTCTAATTAACTTTATTATAATGATTCCAAAATACTTTACAATAATTCAATAGACTTTTCTAATTATGTCTCCGTAGTTGCCTTGTGTTGGTGTTTTCTTGTCTGCTCTATTGCTGGACCTTCTGTCTTCGGTAGTCGTTGATTGTAGTTGCTTGTAGTGTAGCTTCTTCCTGATTGCAGCGTAGCTTCTTCTTGACTGCAGCGTTGCTTCTTCGTGATTGCAACGTATCGGTTGCCTGATTGCAGCGTATCTTCTGCCTGATTGCAGCGTAGCTTCTGCCTGATTGCAACGTAGCTGTTGCCTGATTGCAGTGTATCTTCTGCCTAGTTGCAACGCATCTGTTGCCTGATTGCAGCGTAGCTTCTGCCTGATTGCAACGTATCTGTTGCCTGATTGCAGCGTATCTTCTGCCTGATTGCAGCGTAACTTATGCCTGATTGCAACGTATCTGTTGCCTGATTGCAGTGTATCTTCTGCCTGATTGCAACGTATCTGTTGCCTGATTGCAGCGTAGCTTCTGCCTGATTGCAGCGTATCTTCTGCCCGATTCCAACGTATCTGTTGCCTGATTGCAGCGTATTCTCTGCCTGCTTGCAACGCATCTGTTGCCTTGATTGCAGCGTATCTTCTGCCTGGTTGCAACGTATCTGTTGCCTTGATTGCAGCGTAACTTCTGCCTGATTGCAACGTATCTGTTGCCTGATTGCAGTGTATCTTCTGCCTAGTTGCAACGTATCTGTTGCCTGATTGCAGCGTAGCTTCTGCCTGATTGCAGCGTATCTTCTGCCTGATTGCAACGTATCTGTTGCCTGATTGCAGCGTATCCTCTGCCTGGTTGCAACGTATTTGTTGCCTTGATTGCAGCGTAACTTCTGCCTGATTGCAACGTATCTGTTGCCTGATTGCAGTGTATCTTCTGCCTAGTTGCAACGTATCTGTTGCCTGATTGCAGCGTATCCTCTGCCTGGTTGCAACGTATCTGTTGCCTGATTGCAGCGTATCCTCTGCCTGGTTGCAACGGATCTGTTGCCTGATTGACTTCTTGAGTTTCTTCCTAAATGGGATAGGAGTTAGGATTCGTTAGTTCGTTAACGATGTGATTGGATCGAGAGATGAAACCGAAGTGATTTGCTTCGAGCGGAGCTGTGTCTTTTATACTCGCTGAAGTAGCGGAATTTCCAATCTACGATAAAGTAGTGGAGGGGATGTCCCTTTTCTAGAGGATAAACTTATACACAATTTTGGTATTATCGTGATAAGCTCTTTGTACTTTATTCATGGGACCTTATAGTGGTACTCTAATTGTCATCTAGGGAATGTGGTCTTTAGTGTAATGTTTTACATTTCCTAGCTGAAGATGTCAAGTGTCAGTTTTTGTTTTGATGTGAAAAGTGAGTGTGTAGTTTTGGTGTTTTAGGTTCGACGAGGGGATTTGAGGTGGACCGAGAGGCAGCAGTGGGTGGCAGAAATGGGTGGCAGACATGGGAGGCAAGGTAAGGTCAAGGCAGCTTGCTCCCACTTGGGCAACTGCCCTAATAATGATGATTATTTACTGTCTTCTTTTCGTTTTATAGGTAAATGGTGAAGCACCCTTTGCCCCGAGAGGGTGTTCCACTTGATTTTACTTCGGGAACTTGTCTTTATGAAGATGATTTGAGGTAAGTATATTGGGTTATATGCTTATTATTGTTTCATTTTTATTTTGTTCTTTTTCAGGTGAAATGGAGTTGATGGTGGGCCTGAACAGATACTGTTATTTTTTCTGTTACATTATTTACGATTTTTATACCCGTATGGTGAAACCAAAGGTATACTAACTTTGCCTTACCGCTTGTAACGCCAAGATCCCGTCATCGCACACAATATTTTGTTCTTTTTAGTCTTCGAATATACATTTGAGATGTCCTTACAGGCTTTTTAACTTGAGAATCGTATTCAGCGACCCCAAAAACCCCCAGAATAGATTTTTTCCGGAAAATTTGGAGAAAAGGATAATCACGTTATCCTTACAGGACCTTCCGTTATCCTTACAGACTTTTTAATGACAGATTCGGATTCAGCGACCCCAAAAACCCCAGAATAGATTTTTTTCCGGAAAATTTGGAGAAAAGATAATCACGTTATCCTTACAGACTTTTTAATGACAGATTCGGATTCAGCCACCTCAAAAACCCCCAGAATAGATTTTTTTCCGTAAAATTTGGAGAAAAGGATAATCACGTTATCCTTACAGGACCTTCCGTTATCCTTTCTGACTTTTTAATGACAGATTCGGATTCAGCGGCCTCAAAAACCCCCAGAATAGATTTTTTTCCGGAAAATTTGGAGAAAAGGATAATCACGTTATCCTTACAGGACCTTCCGTTATCCTTACAGACTTTTTAATGACAGATTCGGATTCAGCGACCTCAAAAACCCCCAAAATAGATATTTTTCCGTAAAATTTGGAGAAAAGGATAATCACGTTATCCTTACAGGACCTTCCGTTATCCTTACAAGGACGAAGTAGTGAAAATATTGTATTGTCATCGGACTTATATAAGTGTGCACAATTTCAAGTCAATCGGACAAGTGGAAGTGGGTCAAAATTGGGTTGCAAGATTTGATCTGACAGACAAACAGACAGACAGACAAACAGACACGAAGGCAAGCTAAATAAAAGCTTTTAAAAAGCATAATTACTTTTACCTTTTAGTGCCTTTTTCTATCTATATATATAAAAATTGATGTTTGTATGTCTGTCTGTCCGTTTGAGATTACAAAACTCAAAAACTACTGGACCGATTTTTACGCGGTTTTTTGCAAAATGATCTGTGTTGCCAGGAGCAGGTTTTTAGCTATGTAGATTTTTAAAATTCGAAACGGCAGGTCCTGTAAGGATAATGAAAATATCATTTTTCCCATTTTTCCATGAAAAAATGGGCACTATAGGGTTTTTGGGGTCGCTGATCACGAATGCGGTATTAGATTTTCAAAATTCGAA
This sequence comes from Chrysopilus asiliformis, assembly GCA_964034945.1. Lineage (NCBI taxonomy): Eukaryota > Metazoa > Arthropoda > Insecta > Diptera > Rhagionidae > Chrysopilus > Chrysopilus asiliformis. The sequence goes on along the minus strand of OZ035960.1, from coordinate 72,222,254 downwards.
ACGGAAGGTCCTGTAAGGATAATGAAAATATCCTTTTTCCCATTTTTCCCCGGAAAAATTGGCACTATAGGGTTCTTGGGGTCGCTGATCACGAATCCGGTATTAGATTTTCAAAATTCGAAACGGAAGGTTCTGTAAGGATAACATTTCTTCCCAAAACTTTTTAAGTTATTTATGGTTTTTTGGCATTCTAAAATTTATACAAAAAAATTTTAGCTGCCAACGAAGGGTCTGCTAGTATATATATAAAAAAATGACGTTATTTACTACGCTTATAACTCAAGAACGGCTGCACAGATTTCGATGATACGCACCAATTCGGACTGGTCTTCGGCCAAGCAAGAAGAATACCCAAGAAAATTTCGGAAAATCTCCATGGAAATGCGGGAAACTCATTTTCCACATACAGCGCCATCTATGATACACGGCGTGTACTAAAAACGAATATGGTTTTGTGTGGTGGTACCGATAACCAGGTAAAAACACTACGGAGCGGAAAATTGGAAATTTCCACCGGAAAAGTCGGAAAATATTGAAAAACCGAAATTGCATACTTTCAGGGGTTGCTGGTGGCAGCGGTTTTCTGGTTTACACTTTCAGTAATTCCAATTCAAAAATCCCGATTCCTTTTTCGTTTTGTTGGAAAAGTCGAGAAAAATGTTGGAGAAAAGCGGGAATATCGGAAAAATTGAAACTTGCATTTTGTATGTGATTATGGTATGGAAGGAGAACATATTGTATTTGGAACTGAAAAACGGATAATTTTGTGGTGGAGCAAAGAAGACTCCAAAAGCTAAACCAAATCATCCACCAACGTCTGACATGGTAAATAGTGCCATCAAAAATTTGAAAGAGCGTGGTGGTTCTTCATTGTCAGCTATAAAGAAATATTTGGCTGTCAATTATAAAGTTGATTCAGATAAATTGGCACCCCGTGCGCCCGCAATCCGCACCACAGACAGACAGACGGACAGACAGACAGACAGACGGACCGACAAACAGACGGACAGACAGACAGACGGACAGACAGACGGACGGACAGATGGACGGACATGCTAAATTCAACTTTTTTCATCATTCTTAACACACTGGTGTAATTCATTTTTGTGTGCGATGACGGGATCTTGGCGTTACAAGCGGTAAGGCAAAGTTAGTATACCTTTGGTTTCACCATACGGGTATAAAAATCGTAAATAATGTAACAGAAAAAATAACAGTATCTGTTCACCATCAACTCCATTTTACCTGAAAAAAACAAAATAAAAATGAAACAATAATAAGCATAAAACCCAATATACTTACCTCAAATCATCTTCATAAAGACAAGTTCCCGAAGTAAAATCAAGTGGAACACCCTCTCGGGGCAAAGGGTGCTCCACCATTTACCTATAAAACGAAAAGAAGACAGTAAATAATCATCATTATTAGGGCAGTCGCCCAAGTGGGAGCAAGCTGCCTTGACCTTACCTTGCCTCCCATGTCTGCCACCCATTTCTGCCACCCACTGCTGCCTCTCGGTCCACCTCAAATCCCCCCGTCGAACCTAAAACACCAAAACTACATACTCACTTTTCACATCAAAACAAAAACTGACACTTGACATCTTCAGCTAGGAAATGTAAAACATTACACTAAAGACCACATTCCCTAGATGACAATTAGAGTACCACTATAAGGTCCCATGAATAAAGTACAAAGAGCTTATCACGATAATACCAAAATTGTGTATAAGTTTATCCTCTAGAAAAGGGACATCCCCTCCACTACTTTATCGTAGATTGGAAATTCCGCTACTTCAGCGAGTATAAAAGACACAGCTCCGCTCGAAGCAAATCACTTCGGTTTCATCTCTCGATCCAATCACATCGTTAACGAACTAACGAATCCTAACTCCTATCCCATTTAGGAAGAAACTCAAGAAGTCAATCAGGCAACAGATCCGTTGCAACCAGGCAGAGGATACGCTGCAATCAGGCAACAGATACGTTGCAATCAGGCAGAAGATACGCTGCAATCAAGGCAACAAATACGTTGCAACCAGGCAGAGGATACGCTGCAATCAGGCAACAGATACGCTGCAATCAGGCAACAGATACGTTGCAATCAGGCAGAAGATACACTGCAATCAGGCAGAAGCTACGCTGCAATCAGGCAACAGATACGTTGCAACTAGGCAGAAGATACACTGCAATCAGGCAACAGATACGTTGCAATCAGGCAGAAGTTACGCTGCAATCAAGGCAACAGATACGTTGCAATCAGGCAGAAGTTACGCTGCAATCAAGGCAACAAATACGTTGCAACCAGGCAGAGGATACGCTGCAATCAGGCAACAGATACGTTGCAATCAGGCAGAAGATACGCTGCAATCAGGCAGAAGCTACGCTGCAATCAGGTAGAAGATACGCTGCAATCAGGCAACAGCTACGTTGCAATCAGGCAGAAGCTACGCTGCAATCAGGCAGAAGATACGCTGCAATCAGGCAACAGCTACGTTGCAATCAGGCAGAAGCTACGCTGCAATCAGGCAACAGATACGTTGCAACTAGGCAGAAGATACACTGCAATCAGGCAACAGCTACGTTGCAATCAGGCAGAAGCTACGCTGCAATCAGGCAGAAGATACGCTGCAATCAGGCAACAGCTACGTTGCAATCAGGCAGAAGCTACGCTGCAATCAGGCAGAAGATACGCTGCAATCAGGCAACCGATATGTTGCAATCACGAAGAAGCTACGCTGCAATCAAGAAGAAGCTACGCTGCAATCAGGAAGAAGCTACACTACAAGCAACTACAATCAACGACTACCGAAGACAGAAGGTCCAGCAATAGAGCAGACAAGAAAACACCAACACAAGGCAACTACGGAGACATAATTAGAAAAACTATTGAATTATTGTAAAGTATTTTGGAATCATTATAATAAAGTTAATTAGAATAAGTAAATTAGAACTGTTTTCATTTGACCCGGCACCTCCTCATTTATTTCGAGCTAGAAACCGTCGCAAAACGGCCTGAGCCCGAACATTGGTCCTTCGAGCCGGATTTGAAACAGTCATGTTTACTATCTATTAACTGATCAATCTCAAACTTAAAATGTCGGAACCAGGAGAAACACCAATGCACATTCTCTCCTTAATTGCAAAACAAAATTTCTTAAGAGAAGAAATATCTAAATGCAAAAGGAATTTTGGAAAAGACAGTCCATCACGAAAAGCAGCAGAGGACTATTACAAGAAAAAGAATCAAATCGTTGGAATGTACTGGGAGGAATTTCTACAAAATCACCAAAGCATCATACAACTCTCAGGACAGGCAGACAGTAAAAATAGTTATTTCTCTAAAGATGTCTTCACATCCACCGAGAACATATACCTAGATTATCTAGGAGAACTTCAAAAGGAACGGAAAGCAGTTGCATCGGCCACTATAGACACAGAAACAACTAGTGGATCGCTTAATCAACCATTAACTCATTCCATTCATAATGAATTCCGTCTCCCACCAATACATTTACCAAAATTTAATGGAGATTATCAATCCTGGACCACATTCCACGATTTGTTTGTATCATTGATACATAACAACCCTAAACTACACGATGTACAAAAATTCCATTATTTAAAAACTAGTCTCACTGGAGAAGCCGAATCATTGTTATATCAATTCGAAACCACTAACGACAACTATATTTCTGCGTGGGAAACACTGATCAAGCGATACAGCAACAAGCGGATCCTTGTCAACACTCAATTGAAAAAACTTTTCGAACAACAAATGGAAAAGTCCGAGAGAGCAGAAACTATCAAAAAATTAGTCAACACCACAAATGAAAGTCTACAGCTGTTAAAAAACATGAAGATTGAAAAAACCTCTTGGGACCCCATCCTAATTTATCTTCTTACCCAGAAACTACCAACCCATACTCTTCATTTATGGGAACAACAAGCGAGCGGACTTGACAATTTGCCAAAATTAATCGAAGAATTATCGAAGAACAGTAGCGTAAAATTAAATTTACCTCAATGAAGGTCATTGAGGTAAATTTAATTTTACGCTACTGTTCTTCGATAATTTTTTCGTACAAGTATAATATAATAATAGGTTATGATAAGATATTTCTTAATTAGATTGCATGCTAATCTATATATTTAAAAGGCAAAGCGATTTTGAATGGATTTCTTTCGACAGAGCTCCTGCAGTTCCTATTGAACCGATTTTGATGATTCTTTTTTTAAATGAAAGCTCTATAGCTGTAGATATGTCCGTTTTACTTTTTTTTCAATTTTTAATAATACTTTATTAGTGATTTGCCTTTCAAAATTATAAATATGCCGCTAACTAAGTCTTCAATGTTAACACGGCGTTCCATACTGTCTGATCAGTGCAGTGAGTTAGAAGTTGGACTACCATGCGCCAGGCACCGGGTTCGATTCCTATCGGTGACAAAATTCTTTTTTTTTCTTTTCAAATTTTTTTTTGTTGATTTATTTACTTTTTTTAATATTTTATTACTTAATTTATCTTTAAGTTTACATTTTTACTCCTGAATAAGTGTTAGACTACAATGCGCCAGATGTGCGGGTTCGATTCCGAGTGGTGGCAAAATGTTTTTTTTTAATTTTTTTTTGACCTTAAATTATTTATTTTATTTATATTATACTTCTTTAGGCGCGTTGGGCGATTTTTGGATGGGTAAAATCTCATGAGTTCGCGTCACCGACATGCTAATTTAACAGCTTAAGAATGCTGATTTGCTTTCATTTGATTTTTTTATACAGGAAAAATCGATTTTTTTTGGAAGACAGTACCGAGCAAAATAAAATTAGCGAGAAAATTTCTGAATAGCACGTGACTTTGTTATACAACAAAAAATCGATTTTTTTTTGGAAAATATACGGTAAAATAAAATGAGATAGAAAATTTCTGAACATCACGTGACTTTGTTATACAACAAAAAGCGATTTTTTTTTTTTGGAAAATATCATACGGTAAAATAAAATGAGACAGAAAATTTCTGAACAGCACGTGACTTTGTTATACAACAAAAAATCGATTTTTTTTAGAAAATATACAGCAAAATAAAATTACACAGAAAATTTCTAAACAGCACGTGGCATTCTTATACAGAAAAAATTAAATATCTAGCCATTTTTTGTATAAGAAAATCATGTGCTGCTCAGGAATTCAAACCTTAATATGCATATTGACTTTTATTTAAAATTTACTGTTTATTAGCATATATTTTCGAAATTTCAGGTTGAAAAATATATAGGTATAAATACACGACAATATAATTATTACCTTACATATATTATTGTTTTAATTTCTGTTGGCAGTCCCCAATGACTGCAGTTTTTTATTACTTAATTTATCTTTAAAATTTATATTCTTACTACTGAATAAGTGTAAACTACATCGCGCCAGGTACGAGTTCAATTCTGAGCGGTGGCAAAATATTTTTTTTTTTTGTTGAAATTGAGTCTTTATTGTAAAAAGTGAAAACCATCTGCTCTATATATAAAATCGTTTAACCTGACGCCCAGCCCAAACCCCTGAAGATAGAGACTTGAAACTTTCAGAATATGTCCCACCATCGAGATTTTTCGAAATTTTAGCGCTAAGTGGGTGAACGGGGGCTAAAGGGGGTTTGGTATTTTTAAACCGTGATTTTCGCCATGAATCCTGCTCAATAGGAGGCTGAAAAGTATCACTCGGGGGTTTTTGGGGTCGCTGATCCCGAATCCGGTTTTTTCAGATTTTCAAAATTCAAAACGGAAGGTCCTGTAAGGATAATGCAAATGCAAGAAATAACTTTTAGAAAATTATCTTTAGATGTGTCCATTTTACTTTTTACCCATCTAAAACTGTAAAGGGGACAATTTTTGTAATTTTGGATTTTCTCAAAAATATTGACATAAATTGATGTATTTGGTCGTATAATACTGATGCCAAAAATGACATTTTTATACCCGTATGGTGAAACCAAAGGGTATATTAACTTTGCCTTACCGTTTGTAACGCCAAGACCCCGTCACCACACATAAACATAACAAAAGCTATAATTGCCAATCTGGCAATCATTGGAGACCCGTATGGTGATATTCGTATCAAAATTCGGACAGTTGTACCAAAATTCCACTTTGAAGTCAAACTTTCCAATAAGATTTTTTAAAATTTATTCCAATCGGATTTTGATGTATGGGAGTTTTATTTAGAATCATATCCTAAATAACTTTTGTTCTTGGACTTTTTTGATAAGATGCACCGTTTTCGAGATATTCACAAAAACCGTTTTCGTTCGTATGGGGGGTACCCCCCCTAATGGTCCGTTTTTGCCCATTAACCAACTTAGCCTCGCATTTTACGAAAAACGAATCTGCGCAAAATTTCAAGTCTCTAGCTCAATCCGTGCGCCCGCAATCCGCGCCACAGACAGACAGACAGACGGACAGACGGACAGACGGACAGACAGACAGACAGACAGACAGACAGACGGACAGACAGACAGACGGACGGACATGCAGAAATTAATTATTTTTATCATTCTAAACACACTGGTGTAATTCATTTTTATGTGTGATGACGGGATCTTGGCGTTACAAACGGTAAGGCAAAGTTAATATACCCTTTGGTTTCACCATACGGGTATAAAAATGTATTACACCAGTGTGTTTAGAATGATAAACAAAATTGATTTTTGCATGTCCGTCTGTGGCGCGGATTGCGGGCGCACGGATTGAGCTAGAGACTTGAAATTTTGAGCAGATTCGTTTTTCGTAAAATGCAAGGTTTAGTTCTTTAAAGGGCAAAAATGGATTATTAGGGGGGTACCCCCCATACGAACGAAAATGTTTTTTGCGAATATCTCAAAAACTGTTCATATTATCAAATAAGTGCAAGAACAAAAGTTATTTAGGATATGATTCTAAATAAAACTCCCATACATGAAAATCCTATTGGAACAAATTTTAAAAAATCTTATTGGAAAGTTTGACTTCAAACTGGAATTTTGATACAACTGTTCCAATTTTGATAGGAATATCACTATACAAGTTTCTAATAATTGCCAGACTGGCAATTATAGGTTTTGTTATGCTTAAAATTTATGTTTGTCCGTCTGTCTGTATGTCGGTCGGTATTTCTGTCTGTTTGACTGAATGTTTGTTCCGGCATCACGCAAAAACGGCGCGGCCGATTTTGATCAAACTTTGCACACAGGGACAGTTATTGACAGAATAAGGGATCTGATTCTTTTTGATGTCAATCCCCGTTTCTTCTGATATCTCTTACTCAAGGGTGTCGGATCCAGTTTAATAGCAACCCCTTTCCCTCTCTTGAAACCTCTTTATGCGCTTAAGGGTTTCGGATCCGGTTTTCACCATGAGAGAGGTCAGCCCGCAGGGAAAATTTTTGCTCACTAATATCTACCCCTCCTTTTTATGTATAGCTAACGATGGTATCTTTTTTCGGACAAAAAACAGTATATTTCACCTAAAAATTTAAAAAAGCAGTAAATCGATTTGAAGAAACAGTATTTTTCGCAGTATAAATTTTATTCAATGAAAATTTGTGTCTTTGCTTTTAATTTCGACATTTTTATTCTTTTAAATTAACAATGGAAAGCAAAATCAAAGTAACGCGTTCTGAAGAAGGATGAATAATGACAAGACAGTAATCGATGGGGAAAGGAAGAAGCGAATCTATATGACATGTTGCCATCAATACTTCGCTGTTCGTCGTTTGAATGTATTTACACTTGCCATGTGTTGCCACTGTTTTGTGTTGCCACTGACGTTTTGCATTGCTATTAATAAATTTGAATTTCGAAACGTTAAAGAATTAAAGTTTTCTGAGTATTTAAATACAGTATTTTGGGGAAAAAAGCAATTATGCAGTATTGGAGTCTGAAAAACAATATAATACTACGAAAAACAGTATAGATACCATCGTTATGTATAGCCCTCACCTGCTATCTTCTGCAATTCTAAAGGGATTTGGTGCTTCAATGTATGACATGAATTAAAAAGAATGACATTTCCCACAATATTGTCTTTCCCCGTGTGGATAACCACCTTTTACCGTTATTGAATATATGGTAAGTAAACAGTACGATTTTGTAATACACCGTTGGGTCACAAAGAAAAATGTCTCTAAAAAAATTTCCCTTTTTTGGGTTAACTATATGCATTTGAGTCGAGGCCGAAGGCCGAGTAAAGAGGAAGGCGAGAGCTGAAATATATTTAAATAATTTTACGTAACATCTCCATACATCAAATTCCAACAATTCAAGCGCGAGGGGCGAGGCCGAAGGCCGAGTAGTTGTGGAGGCCGTAGGCCGACGGGGGCAGGGAGGCCGAAGGCCGACCTGCGGAAGGGGGATGAACCGCGAAGCGGTTCGGGGCGCAGCCCCTAGTCTATATATTTAAAAGGCAAAGCGATTTTGTATGGATTTCTTTCGACAGAGCTCCTGGAGTTCCTATTGAACCGATTTTGATGATTTTTTTTTAAATGAAAGCTCTATAGCTGTAGATATGTCCGTTTTACTTTTTTTCAATTTTTTATAATACTTTATTAGTGATTTGCTTTTCAAAATTATAAATATCCCGCTAACTAAGTCTTCAATGTTAAAACGACATTTCGTACTGTTCGATTAGTACAGTGAGTTAGAAGTTGGACTACCATGCGCCAGGCACCGGGTTCAATTCTTATCGGTAACAAAATTATTTTGTTTTTCTTTTCAAATTTTTTTTTGTTGATTTATTTATTTTTATTAATATTTTATTACTTAATTTATCTTTAAGTTTACATTTTTACTCCTGAATAAGTGTTAGACTACAATGCGCCAGATGTGCGGGTTCGATTCCGAGTGGTGACAAAATGTTTTTTTTTATTTTTTTTGACCTTAAATTACTTATTTTATTTATATTATACTTCTTTAGGCGCGTTGGGCGATTTTTGGATGGGTAAAATCCAGAGATGAAAATATTTCTCAATTTTTATAAAGACTCACTTCTGATGAGGAATATTTATATCGACCAGAATAACACTCACTTCTGATGAGGAATATTTATGTCGAGCAAAATAAAACTCAGTCCTGATGAGGAATATTTTTGCCGAGCAGAATAAAACTCTTTTTTAAAGAGATTTAAAATGTTGTGAAAAACTTATACTCAATGAGTTATTGAAAAACTCCTTGAGTTGAAAAACTCTATTCGAAGAGGAATATTTATATTAAGCAAAATAAAACTCATTTATGTGTCGTCAAAAACTTATACTCGATGTTTCTCGCTTTGTTTGATACGTGGTCTTTTTAATATTATGTTGCTTTTATGGGGTGGTGATGGGTGGATGATGGGTGGATGATGGGTGGGTTAGTAGGGGGTCTGGTGAGGGGGAAGGGGGAAGGGGAAGGGGGGGGGGTGGAGGGGGGGATTTTTTTTCCAAAAATTTTTTTTTTTGGAAAATAGTACGGAGCAAAATAAAATTAGGGAGGAAATTTCTGAACAGCACATGACTTTCTTATACAAAAAAAAATTTTTTTACGAAAATACCCTAGAGCAAAATAAAATTAGCGAGGAAATTTCTGAACAGCACACGACTTTCTTATACAAAAAAAAATTTTTTTAGGAAAATACCCTAGAGCAAAAAAAAATTAGCGAGGAAATGTCTGAACAGCACACGACTTTCTTATACAAAAAAATTTTTTTTCAGCAAAATACCCTAGAGCAAAATAAAATTCTCGAGGAAATTTCTGAACAGCACATGACTTTCTTATACAACAAAAAAGCGATTCTTAAATATAAAAATACACTATTTTAAAGACACGGGTTTTTATTTTGTATGTTGATTTGGATATAGAATGGGGCATTGATGAACTAACTGAAAAATAAAATAAATTTACCTATGTTGGTGATACACTGAAACATATATTGGACGTGATGTCGTGCAATGAGTTGGGGAAACGGAGCGTCAAAGCGAATTTTTTTCGTATAAGAAAGTCGTGTGCTGTTCAGACATTTCCTCGAGAATTTTATTTTGCTCTAGGGTATTTTCCTAAAAAAAATTTTTTTTTGTATAAGAAAGTCGTGTGCTGTTCAGACATTTCCTCGCTAATTTTATTTTGCTCTAGGGTATTTTCCTAAAAAAAATTTTTTTTTTGTATAAGAAAGTCGTGTGCTGTTCAGACATTTCCTCGCTAATTTTATTTTGCTCTAGGGTATTTTCGTAAAAAAATTTTTTTTTTGGATAAGAAAGTCATGTGCTGTTCAGAAATTTCCTCCCTAATTTTATTTTGCTCCGTACTATTTTCCAAAAAAAAAAAAATTTTTGGAAAAAAAATCCCGCCCTCCCCCTCCACCCCCCTTCCCCCTTCCCCCCACACCCCACCCCCTACTAACCCACCCATCACCCACCCATCATCCACCCTTTACAATAAATAATAATTTCTTATCATGCATTGAAAATTATTTGAAATCGTACTGTTTGAACGGCAGTTTAAATGTACAGTAGATTTTATTTAATTTCAATATTGTTCAAACTGCATTTAAATCAATACTTTGTTAATTTCTATAAGTTGTTCATTTAAAGTTCATTTAAAGCAATTGTAATCCGCTATATTCTTTATTCAATATTCGATTTTGTATTGTATTCCATTTCTTTTCATTTGATTTGATTATTATTTAAAATCAGAATAAGTCAACAATTGTAAAAGCAGTTTGAGTTCGTTTTTATAATTCAAGCGCGACACATCGCATTCACTAACGCTGTCGTGGTAATTGTTTAATAAAATTTATCTTTCGTTTATTCGTGTTTGATTTAAGCCTGCCGGTAAATTTAGTTTCTCGTGAAACATTTCTTGGTCCTTCGAGCCGGATGGCATTGTACTAATCGACATTTCACTTAATAAACGCTTATTAAACAATCTTTTATCGGCAACGTTTGTTTAACCCCTCGCAAAATGAGTGCTGCGCAATTATATAATCGAGCTTACGCTACGGGAAGTTTAATCGCAAATTTCATGGCGAATACCAAAAAAACCGCGTCTTCAAATCGTGATGAAGCCTTCCTCACTAGTCGAATCGATTTACTCAACAACTACTGGAAAAGTTTTTTCGATACGCATATGGAAATATCAAGTGTGAGGAGCTCAGATGAAAAGGAACACGCTGCCTATTTCACGGAAAATTTATTTGAATTTACCGAGCAAAAATTCAGCGAACATTGCAGTGAATTACGTAGAATGCTGACATCGTTGCGCGAAACGTCAAATGGTAGAGGCGCGAGTGAAACTCCCAGCGTTTAAATATTCCGGAATTTAGTGGACTTTATACGGATTGGCCTGAATTTCGCGATATATTTCAGAGCATTATCGGTTCGCATGTCGGTTTAACTGAGGCCCGTCGTTTGCAATATTTGAAATCATGCTGTCGGGGTGACGCCGCGTCTATCTTAAGCAACATCCCCATCACGAACGCGAATTATCGAATTGCTTGGGATGCTCTTATTGAAAGATACGAACACAAGAGGCTCATCGTTTATGGCCATTTTCGCACCTTTTTCGCCCTGCCGGCTATGACCAAAGGAACTGCCACTGAACTTAAGCAATTTTAGACGGTACTATGTGCTTCATCCGTGCGCTTAAATCCGTAGACCGGCCAGTGGAATCGTGGGATGATTGGTTAGTGTATTCAATAAGCCACAAGTTGGATCAATCCCTACGCAAAGAATGGGAAGCGAAAATTGGTGATTCGTCCGATCTTCCGGAATTTGTTAATTTTCAGAAATTTCTCGAATCACAGCTACGTGCCTTGGAAGCTCTAGAATCAACGAAATCTTTATCCAAAGTAAACGTGCGTAACAGTGCCAGGGTTCATCTTGCTATCAACAACGTCAAGTGCGTCCTTTGTCGTAAGGATCATCCTCTTGCCTTTTGTTTCAATTTCAAGAGAAAACCTGCCTCGTGGCGTTACGATTTCGTCGTAAAGGAACATTTATGTTTCAATTGTCTCAAAGCGGATCATTCCATCAGTGCCTGCCCCTCAGATAAGCGATGTCAACGCTGTCAACAGCGTCATCACACTTTAATCCACCGCGATTCACCTCGCGAATCTGATCCATCATCATCAACTGAACGCAGTGCAATTCAGCCCTCAACGAGCCATCCTTCAGGATCTTCGGGAAATCCAGCTTCCAGCAGTGCGAGCTCACATACGTCAGCCTGTCGCCACGACGAATCCGTATTGTTGCCAACCGCTTGTGCCACCATTCAAGGTAAAGATGGTCGAATCGCTACTGTGAAAGTGTTGATTGACCAAGGTTCTCAAAGCGCATTTATCACGGAACGGTTAGTTCAACGACTTGGTCTTGCGAAGCACCGCGTCCACGTACCCATTGTCGGAATAGGAGGTTCCACGAATGGTTTGTCATCGGGTGTTGCAAAGTTTACTCTTCTTTCGAATGTCGACAATGAATTCAACTTGCCCATCAACGCTCTAGTTTTGAATAAGTTGACTGCCAACATTCCAACGCATTCTTTACCGAACAAATATTGGCCTCACTTACAAGGTATTCCATTAGCCAACCCCAAATTCAATGAGTCTTCTGCTATAGATGTCATAGTTGGAGCTGATGTCTACGGTTGCTTGATCAAGGAAGGTTTACGTAGAGGATCCAACACTGCGCCAATAGCTCAAAACAGTGCTCTAGGTTGGCTGGTGTCCAGACCAACTGTTGATTCCTCAATCATGTGCAACATGATCATTCCTAAAATCCACAACGAGGATCATCTGTGTGACTTAGTCGCTCAACTCCGCAAATTTTGGGAAATGGAAGAACCACCGCTTACGAAACTTGCGATCTTATCTCCCGAGGAGCAACGCTGTTCAGACGTTTTCGACATCACTCACAAGCGAGACTGTAAAGGCAGGTATGTAGTTAAACTTCCACTTTGGCCAGAATTTGAGAAATCTCTACAGCTCGGAGACTCAAGAACGTCAGCGATACGTCGCCTTCTTCAAATGGAGCGTCGCTTCAAGTCTGACCATACTTTCGGTCTACGTTATAAGGAATTCATGCAGCAATACCTGAACTTAGGACACATGCAGTTGATCCCGGACGAGCATCTTAAGGCAGACAACACGTTTTATTTACCTCATCACGGAGTTGTAAAAGAGAGCAGCTTGACGACAAAGTTGCGTGTGGTATTCAACGCATCTCTTAAGACAACTAATGGGTATTCGCTTAACGATCGTCTCTGTAACGGCCCCAAGTTACAATTAGACTTAACATTGGTGCTTTCACGTTGGCGCCAATTCCCCGTTGCCTTTTGTGCGGATATTGTGAAAATGTACCGCCAGGTAGCTGTGGACAATGAAAGTGCTAACATGCAACGTATTGTATGGAGATCTTCACCTGATCAACCGATCCAGGACTATTGGCTTCAAACTGTCACGTATGGCACTAAACCTGCTGCCTACTTGGCCATCCGATCGTTGATTCAACTGGCAGAAGATGAAGGTCATCGCTATCCACTGGGTGCTCAGTTTATTCGAAATTGTCTTTACGTCGACGATTTCCTAGCGGGCGCTGAGAACGTCTCTTCCGCTATGGAGGCCCAGTCACAACTAGTCAATATTCTAAAGTGTGGTGGTTTCGTTCTTCAGAAATGGAGCAGTAATAAATCGGAACTACTTCAACAAGCGGATTCGAACCCAGAATCTCGTTCCATGCTTATCAATGAAGCCGAAAATGAGCATGGCATCCTCGGTCTTTTATGGTGCCCTCGCACGGACCGCCTTGGATTCAAAGTGAACCTACCGCAGTTGAGCGGCACTGTGACGAAGCGAACTGTCTTATCCGATGCGTCCCGATTGTTCGATCCTCTGGGATGGTTGACGCCCGTTATAGTCACAGCAAAAATTTGGTTTCAACAATTGTGGCTCTTGAAATTGAGTTGGGACGACGCACTTCCCACCCAGTTTATTATCAAATGGTTACGCTATCGCAACGAATTACCTTGTCTTCAGGAGTTTTCGATACCTCGATGGGTATTCACGCAAAGCGAGCGAAGCTATGAGTTGCACGGGTTCTCGGACTCATCTGAAATGGCCTACGCTGCTGCAGTGTACCTGCGGATAGTTCAACCTAATGGTGAAGTCAAATTCAGTTTAATGATGGGTAAGTCAAAAGTAGCCCCTATAAAGCGAATCTCATTACCACGATTAGAGCTGCAAGGAGCCGTATTGTTAACTCGTCTATTATGCAGTATTTTAAACGTTTACTCGCATCACAAAATCAAGATTTTCACCTGGACTGACTCCGAAGTGACTCTTCATTGGATCAATAATCACGCCAGCCGCTGGAAGACTTTCGTCGCTAATCGGGTCAGCGAAATTCAAACGAGTTTGCCAAATGCAGAGTGGCGCCATATTCCGTCCGGTGACAATCCGGCCGACTACGCGAGCCGCGGAGTTTTTCCTTCCGAAATACAACAACAGGAGCTGTGGTGGAAAAGGCCACAATGGATTTATGGGAGTCCCGACACTTGGCCACGAAACCTAATTCTTCCAGAGTCAGATCACGTAAAAAGCGAGGAGAAGACTTCATGTACTACTTTGACTACAACTCGAGCGGCTCACGGGGAATTGCTGTCCTCATTTTCATCGTTAACCCGTCTGTGTCGGATCACCGCACTTTGTTTGAGATTTGTCCATAATCTTCGAGAAAAGAAAAGGGATAAAGGCGTATATGGTTACCTAACTTATCACGAATATCTCAACGCATTGAAGTTATGGGTCCGAATAATTCAACAAAACTGTTTTTGGCAAGAGTTCGACGATCTGAAGAGCAAAGGATTGATTCATCGACGAAGCCCTCTATCGAGACTTAACCCCGTTCTCGACACTGAAGGTCTTTTGCGCGTCAATGGAAGATTGAAGTTCGCACGCCTTTCTGATGACATCAAACATCCTATAATATTGCCCAAAAATAATCATTTAACTCTTTTAATAATTTCGCAGGCTCACCAAGTCACCTTACATGGGGGAGTGCAGTCTACCTTAAATCGCATTAGACGTCAGTTTTGGATTATCGATGGTCGAAACCAAGTCAGTAAGAAAATTCGTCAATGCGTTACGTGCATCCGACATCGCGGTATCGTTCTCCAACAGCAGATGGCACCACTTCCGGTCGAGAGAACGACCCCCAAACGACCTTTCTTACACACTGGGGTGGACTTTGCGGGTCCTTTTCCGATAAAGATGGCTAAGGGTCAAGGACAACGATCTACAAAAGGCTACATTTGCGTGTTCGTATGCTTTGTGACCAAAGCCCTCCATCTGGAAGTCGCCAACGACCTGAGCACTGAAGCCTTCCTCAACTGTTTCAAAAGTTCGTCGCTCGACGTGGTCTATGCAGCGATCTTTACAGCGATCGGGGCACGAATTTCATCGGCGCTAATTCTGAATTACAAAGCAAGTTATATCAACACAACAAAGAACGCTACAGCATCGCATCCTTTCTTGCATCCCAAGGTACCACTTGGCATTTTGGACCACCCTCTGCGCCTCATCACGGTGGCTTATGGGAGGCAGGTGTCAAGTCGGTAAAATACCATCTAAAGCGTTGTATTGGAGATACCATTTGCACTTGTGAGGAAATGACAACCTTGTTGGCCCAAATAGAAGCGGTGTTGAATTCTCGGCCACTCTGCCGCTTAACTAACGACCCAGAGGATCCCGTTCCACTCACTCCGGGACATTTTTTGATTGGGGAACCTCTACTTTCAGTTCCCGAGCCCAACCTATTGGAGTCCAACGTCAACCGTTTGACTCGATGGCAGCTAATCGAACGTATGCATCAGCAGTTTTGGCAAAGGTGGTCGCATGAATATTTGACTGAACTTCAGCAGCGCACAAAATGGATCACTCCAACACCCCAAATCCAAATTGACGACATTGTCCTGATAAAGGATGAACGCACGCCGCCAACCAAGTGGCCTTTGGCTCGCGTACATCCCGGTCGTGATCAACTGGTACGAGTTGTAACTCTTAAGACCAAGAATTCGACCTTCAAGAGGCCTATCGCTAAGCTGTGTATCCTGCCAGTACGAGATTCCAACGAAGAACATCATTAATATATTTTGACGATTAGGTCAAGGGAGGCAGTATGTTTGAACGGCAGTTTAAATGTACAGTAGATTTTATTTAATTTCAATATTGTTCAAACTGCATTTAAATCAATACTTTGTTAATTTCTATAAGTTGTTCATTTAAAGTTCATTTAAAGCAATTGTAATCCGCTATATTCTTTATTCAATATTCGATTTTGTATTGTATTCCATTTCTTTTCATTTGATTTGATTATTATTTAAAATCAGAATAAGTCAACAATTGTAAAAGCAGTTTGAGTTCGTTTTTATAATTCAAGCGCGACACATCGCACTCACTAACGCTGTCGTGGTAATTGGTTAATAAATTTTATCTTTCGTTTATTCGTGTTTGATTTAAGCCTGCCGGCAAATTTAGTTTCTCGTGAAACACGTACACTAGCCAGACCATACAAAATCGACCAAATGAGTTTTTCGTCAGCTCAGCGAAATAAAACTCATTGGAACTGATATTTATTTACAAGAAATATTTATCTCTCATTAGAACTGATATTTATTTTCAGGAAATATTTATCTCTCATTAGAACTGATATTTATTTACAGAAAATATTTATCTCTCTTCTTGAGTTTTTCGTCGCACAAGTAAAACTCATCTCCTTCAGAGATATTTTTTCACACAGCGAAAACGTTATTAGTTGTGAGTGAAACTTGAAATGAGAGATAAAGAGAGAAAAAATAACTCTTATTTTCATCTCTGGTAAAATCTCATGAGTTCGCGTCACCGACATGCTAATTTAACAGCTTAAAGGTGGGTTTAGAAACACGAACATTTTCATTTTTACTGGCAAAGTGAGTGAAATGCCAGATTTCTTATGACTTTTTCATCAAGTGGGAAGGGGACGGCAAGCCACTCAGTAAAAATTTTACTGGAAATTTTGCTTGCATGTAGTGGTTTTACTATCCATAATTTTCGTCGACGATAGGAAAGTTATGGCAGTAAACAACAACAAACACATTGGACTTCCCCGCCCTGCCAGCAAAATGTTACCCCTGAATTATGGGGAATTATGGCAGCCAGCAAAAGTAAGGTTAAGTTCGATGTAGCTTTCAAACGCATTTTAAATGGAAACGGGAGGTAATAATAATTATGTTATTAATTATAACATCACACAAAATGATTTTGTTAGGTGAAATTGAAGTGCTAACAAACGTATTGCTGCAAGAAGGTGATGTACAGTGACAGTTCGCCATAAAGTGGAAGGGATAGTACGTGTGAGACACTGATGTGATCGACTTTTTGCGCACGTAAATTTGAATTTCGCTATCCCGCTCACTTTGCCAGTAAAAATGAAAATGCTCGTGTTTCTAAACCCACCTTAAGAATGCTGATTTGCTTTCATTTAATTTTTTTATAAAGAAAAAATCGATTTTTTTCGAAGACAGTACCGAGCAAAATAAAATTAGCGAGAAAATTTCTGAATAGCACGTGACTTTGTTATACAACAAAAAATCGATTTTTTTTTGGAAATTACATACGGTAAAATAAAATGAGACAGAAAATTTCTGAACAGCACGTGACTTTGTTATACAACAAAAAATCGATTTTTTTTTAGAAAATATACAGCAAAATAAAATTACACAGAAAATTTCTAAACAACATGTGGCATTGTTATACAGAAAAAATTAAATATCTCTAGCCATTTTTAGTATAAGAAAATCATGTGCTGCTCAGGAATTCAAACCTTAATATGCATATTGACTTTTATTTGAAATTTACTGTTTATTAGCATATATTTTCGAAATTGCAGGTTGAAAAATATATAGGTATAAATACACGACAATATAATTATTACCTTACATATATTATTGTTTGCATTTCTGTTGGCAGTCCCCAATGACTACAGTTTTTTATTACTTAATTATACCCGTATGGTGAAACCAAAGGGTATATTAACTTTGCCTTACCGTTTGTAACGCCAAGATCCCGTCATCACACAAAAAAAATGAATTACACCAGTGTGTTTAGAATGATAAAAAAAATTGAATTTTGCATGTCCGTCCGTCTGTCTGTCCGTCCGTCCGTCTGTCCGTCCGTCTGTCCGTCCGTCTGTCTGTCTGTGGCGCGGATTGCGGGCGCACGGATTGAGCTAGAGACTTGAAAGTTTGCACAGATCCGTTTTTCCTAAAATGCGAGGCTAAGTTCGTTAATGGGCAAAAACGGACCATTAGGGGGGTTACCCCCCATACGAACGAAATCGTTTTTTGTGAATATCTCAAAAACGGTGCATCTTATCAAAAAAGTCCAAGAACAAAAGTTATTTAGGATATGATTCTACATAAAACTCCCATACATCAAAATCCGATTGGAATAAATTTAAAAAAATCTTATTGGAAAGTTTGACTTCAAAGTGGAATTTTGGTATAACTGTTCGAATTTTGATACGAATATCACCATACGGGTCTCCAATGATTGCCAGATTGGCAATTATAGCTTTTGTTATGTTTTAAACGTAAAATTAAACATAACAAAAGCTATAATTGCCAATCTGGCAATCATTGGAGACCCGTATGGTGATATTCGTATCAAAATTCGAACAGTTATACCAATATTCCACTTTGAAGTCAAACTTTCCAATAAGATTTTTTAAAATTTATTCCAATCGGATTTTGATGTATGGGAGTTTTATGTAGAATCATATCCTAAATAACTTTTGTTCTTGGACTTTTTTGATAAGATGCACCGTTTTTGAGATATTCGCAAAAAAAGTTTTCGTTCGTATGGGGGTACCCCCCCTAATGGTCCATTTTTGCCCATTAACGAACTTAGCCTCACATTTTAAGAAAAACGGATCTGTGCAAAATTTCAAGTCTCTAGCTTAATCCGTGCGCCCGCAATCCGCGCCACAGACAGACGGACAGACGGACAGACAGACGGACGGACATGCAAAATTCAATTTTTTTTATCATTCTAAACACACTGATGTAATTCATTTTTTTGTGCGATGACGGGATCTTGGCGTTACAAACGGTAAGGCAAAGTTAATATACCCTTTGGTTTCACCATACGGGTATAAAAATATCTGTTACGCATCGTCTTTTATTGGAAAAAGTGAAAACCATCTTCTCTATATATAAAACCGTTTAATCTGACGCCCAGCCCAAACCCCTGAAGATAGAGACTTGAAACTTTCAGAATATGTCCCAACCATCGCGTAGGCGCTCACTAAGGCGAGATTTTTCGAAATTTTAGCGCTAAGTGGGTGAACGGGGGGTAAAGGGGGTTTGGTATTTTTAAACCGTGATTTTCGCCATGAATCCTGCTCAATAGGAGGTTGAAAAGTATCACTCGGGGGTTTTTGGGGTCGCTGATCACGAATCCGGTTTTTTCAGATTTTCAAAATTCAAAACGGAAGGTCCTGTAAGGATAATGCAAATATCCTTTTTCCGATTTTTTCCGGGAAAAAATGTCATTAGGGGGTTTTCGGGGTCGCTGATCACGAATCTATATATTTAAAAGGCAAAGCGATTTTGTTTGGATTTCTTTCCGCAGAGCTCCAGCGGCTCCAATTTTGATGATTCTTTTTTTTAAATGAAAGCTCTATAGATATGTCCGTTTTACTTTTTTTCAATTTTTAATAATAATTTATTAGTTATTTGCCTTTCAAAATTATAAATATGCCGCTAACTAAGTCTTCAATGTTAACACGACATTTCGTACTGTTCGATTAGTACAGTGAGTTAGAAGTTGGACTACCATGCGCCAGGCACCGGGTTCGATTCCTATCGTTGACAAAATTCTTTTTTTTCTTTTCAAATTCTTTTTTGTTGATTTATTTACTTTTTTTAATATTTTATTACTTAATTTATCTTTAAGTTTACATTTTTACTCCTGAATAAGTGTTAGACTACAATGCGCCAGATGTGCGAGTTCGATTCCGAGTGGTGACAAAATGTTTTTTTTTTATTTTTTTTTGACCTTAAATTACTTATTTTATTTATATTATACTTCTTTAGGCGCGTTGGGCGATTTTTGGATGGGTAAAATCTCATGAGTTCGCGTCACCGACATGCTAATTTAACAGCTTAGATAGATAATAAATAGATAATATGAATGGAGCCGATGTACTCAGCCCCTAAAAGCACTTAGACCATCAGTTGGGTCCATTGTGCTTTGTTGTAGGGATCTGGCTATTACTAGCTTATTCATGCAAGAATCTTCTGGATCCACTAATGAAGCTGTAAATTTTATTTGGAGGGATCTTACCGATGTCCAGTGGTTTTAAGAAGCGGCTGCCAAAGGTGTTTAGTCTGCGGTTTTGGAAGAAAGGACACAAGCAGAGATAGTGTTCTGCAGTTTCTTCCTCTGCGTCGCATAGGTTGCAAGAAGGGTCGCTCGAAAGCCTGATGTTGTGAAGGTGGTAGTTGAGTTTACTGTGACCCGTTAGTACGCTGACCAGCGGTCCAATACCAGTTCTCCCCAGACCTAGTACTTTTTTGGCCGTGGTTGGATTAGGTTCACAGCCAAACTTTTTAGCTTGTCGTCCAACAGTTTCATTTGCCCACCTCGTCTTGTGTTGCTGTCTGCTGTATATATGTATCATTGCTTTGATTGTTGCTACTGAGATTAGCAGCGAAGGAGCAGGTCCTACAGGTAGAATATCAGCACCCTGTCTTGCTAATTTGTCTGCTTCTTCATTGCCTTCGATGTTGCTGTGTCCTGGGACCCATATAAGGGATACAGTATTGTTACATGAAATCCTTTGAAGGTTAAGGAAGCATTCTTCCACAAGTTTTGATTTCATTTCTACGGAGTTCAACGCCATTAATGCCGCTTGACTGTCAGAGAATATGTTGATCTCCTCGCCTATAGGATTGTTGTTACAAATTAGCATTGCGCAAGTGGAAATTGCTACTATTTCAGCTTGAAACACAGTAACATTTTTCCCCAGAGGGATAGTTTCAGTGATATTATCGTATGCGGGTCTAGGATGAAAGACACCAGCACCCGCCACCTCATTTCTGAGTGATCCATCAGTAAACCAGCAGTTGCTTGTGAGAGGGACCATTTGACTGTTCCGATTCCATTCCTCTCTTGTTGGAAGAATCACCTTAAATTTCTTATCAAAGTGTAATTTTGCAATATGATAATCAATAGGCATTTCTGCCTCTGGTATCTTATTCGTTAGGTCATTCCAGATAGAAATGTGAGATTTGCTGCAATTGCTGGATTTCCTTTGACCAGTAATGCTGAGTCTAAAGGCACAGAGCATAGCTTGCTCCTTGATGAATAAATCCAGTGGTAATAAGTTTAATATAACCTCCAACGCAGCTGTTGGGCACGATCTCATCGCACCAGTAATACTAATACACGCAAGTCTTTGGAGCTTATTGAGTTCGTTTTTGACAGAAGAAAGAGTTGTTCTTTTCCACCAGATTATAGCACCATAGGATACCATTGGTCTGATTACAGCAGTGTATAACCAGAGTACAATCTTCGGAGATAATCCCCAGGTACGGGATACGGCTCTTTTACATTGTACAAAGGCTGATATCGCTTTATTTACTTTGTTTGAGACATGTGATTTCCAATTGAGTTTTTTGTCGAAGATCACACCTAGAAATTTGGCTTCATTGTATAATTTCAGTTGAATGCCCTTAAGAGATGGCATTTTTAAATTGTCAATCTTACGTTTGTTTGTAAAAAGTACCGATTTGATTTTACTAGAGTTGATGGATAGACCTATATTGTCACACCACACGGAAACTTTCGTAATGGCCTCTGCTAGAATTTCACCAAGAGTGCTGAGGAACTTACCTGTAATAGATATTACTATATCATCGGCGTATCCTATTGTTAGAATGCCTGACGACTTTAATGCGTGTAGTAGTTCATCTACTACAAGACACCATAATAATGGAGATAAAACTCCACCCTGAGGACAGCCTTTGACAGTCGAGATAGAAGCCTCATAGTCACCAATCTTCGTATTTATTTGTCTGCCTCGCAGCATATTGTAGATCCATCTTGTTATGGTGTGATTTATACCTTTGGATCTAAGAGCTTCTCTTATGGCTTGAAAGGAGGTGTTGTCAAAGGCACCCTCAATATCAATAAAGGTGCTTAAGACAAACTCATTACAGGCCATACCTCTTTCAATGTGATATACCAGTTGATGAAGAGCTGCTTCAGTAGATTTGCCCTTTTGATAAGCAAACTGCATAGGATATAGAGTCAACTTTGGTTGAAGCTCACTTCGCAGATGAACTTCCACCAGTCTTTCTAGGGTTTTTAGCAGAAAACTCATGAGACTAATCGGCCTATACGATTTGGCTAAATAGTAGGATTGCTTACCAGCTTTTGGAATAAAAATTACTCTTACCTTGCCCCATGAACTTGGGATAAAGCCCGTTGCAATACAGGCTTTGTAGAGTTCCTGAAGGGGCAAAATTAATGAATCCATTCCTTTCTGCATAGCAGCCGGATAGATACCATCTGGGCCTGGAGATTTGAAAGGGGCGAAACTGTTTATCGCCCATGAGATTTTTTCTCTTGTAACAATTTTGTTGGCTGTCGCCCAATCAGCTGTAGCTGTGTCTATTTGAGATAAACTGGAATTATCTCGGAAAGGATAATGTCCAGGGAAATGTGTATCAAGGAGGTGTATAGCCGCCTCCCTGTCACTTGACGTGTAAATGCCTGACTCGATCTGGAAAGTAGTTGGTTGGTTGGTGGGGTCCTTAGCCAGGATTTTGTGAATTCTGGCAGCTTCTGGAACACCATCAACTTCACCGCAAAATTTTTTCCAGTGATTTCTTTTGGAGTTTCTTATGGATTTCTTATAGCTACTTTGGAGATTACTAAAAATGTTCCATTGTTCTGCTGTGTTTACTATTTTGGCTTTATTAAATTGTTTGCGTAACGCTTGTCTTAGTTTTTGTAGGTCAATGTTCCACCAGGTGGTTTTGTAATTCCCTCTGCTAGTAGATATTGGACATGCATTATGGAACTCCGTAACTATTGCTTCTTCGAGCTCTTTACTTTTTGTCTCAATGTTTTGGCAAGACGGTTCACCGAGCTCCCAGGAAGCAAGGGTTTGTTGCAGATTATTTGCAAATGCTACCCAATCTGTTTTCCTAGGATTTCTGAATGATATGGGTTTTGAAGTCTTAAGAGAAATTTTGAAAGAAATTGCCCTGTGATCCGACGCAAGAATGTGATTGGATACATGCCAGTCATCAATGCTGCTAAGGATATCAGGAGAGCAAAACGTAATGTCAATAATTTCTCGTCTGATTCTATTAATAAAAGTGGGCTCATGTCCCTTATTTAAAATTTCTAAATTTTCACTTTGGAGAAATTCTAGAAGTGCAGTACCTCTGTTATTTGTATTACTGCTGTTCCACACTATGTTATGCGCATTGGAGTCGCAGCCAGTTATCAAAAGCATATTGTTAAGTTTGCAGTATTGAAGAATTTTGTCCCATTCTTCCCCAGGAGGAGGGCTTATAGAATCGTATGGCAAGTACGCTGAAATAAGGACAGTCTGAGGTAGCGAATCACGAGTAGAACTTTTAAGTGCCACAGCCACCACATCCTTATTACTGAGATGCGGTAGTGGGATGAAGTCCACATTATTTTTGACCCAAATACAGGGTGCGCCATCTATTCCTCCGGTATGAGAATGTTGAATAACTTTTGAAAGAAACAATAGATTGCAAAAAATTGTGTTTTTTTATTTAGTTCAATCCTTTACAATTTATGTGGACTACTTTTTGAAAACAACATCGATCAAATGACCACCTTTATTGGCCACCGCAAACTGTGCTCTTTTTCGGGCATTTTCCATCACTTCTTCGAGCATCTCCGTCGGTATGGCAGCTATTTCGGCACGAATATTGGTCTTGAGCTCGTCAATGGTCTTCGGGTTGCTGGCGTAAACTTTACTCTTCAAATAACCCCACAAAAAGAAGTCTGGGGGGGTTAAATCAGGGGATCTTGGTGGCCAGTCAATATCGCCTCTTTTCGATATCACACGTCTAGGGAATTTTTGTTGCAAAAACCGTATTGTTTGGTCCGCTGTGTGGCATGGCGCCCCGTCTTGCTGAAACCAGAAGTCAGTCAGACCTTTTTCACGCATTTTCGGACACACAAAATGTGCCAACATCCACCGATATCGATTACCATTAACTGTTTCACCTTCATTGAAGAAAAATGGCCCAATGATGGTTTTTGCGCACACGCCGGCCCAAACAGTCACTTTTCGATCATGCAATGGTATTTCATGAATCTCGTGAGGATTTTCTGTCGCCCAAATGCGGCAATTTTGTTTATTAACACCGCCAGAGAGAGTGAAATGTGCCTCGTCGGTCATTAAAACTTGCATCCAAAAGTCCGGCATGGTTTCCAACATTCGGCCGACTAATTTGCCGTATTCTATACGACGCGACTTGTCTGTTGCCAATATTCTTTGAGTTAGTTGTATTTTGTGAGGAAACAAATGGAGATCGTCCTTTAAAATGCGCCGCAACGTGGTTCCACTCATTTTCAACCGCTGAGTTCGGTGGCGATACGAGACATTTGGGTCCTCGGCAACACTCTCTCTCACGGCTTCAATAATTTCATTGGAACGTCTTGGGCGTGGATGATTATAGGTTAGATTGCCTACTGTTCCGTGCTCAAAGAAATTTTTACCCAGCGCCCGAATTGTTTTGTCGGTAGGCGCTTTTTTGCCACGATATTTTGCACGATATGCACGTTGAGTTAGCACAATTGAACGACTATTTTCAATGTACATCGTCACTATTTCGGCGCGTTCTTTCGGTGTGAAGCGGTTCATGGTTAAAATTGTACTGGTTTGACGTTTCCAAAACGTGTCTAGAAAAGCAAATCGGTTGACAAATGGCGAAGTTATTGAATGTTTACATACCGGAGGAATAGATGGCGCACCCTGTACATGCTCTGGGTCTGTCAGTATTTGTACCTACAATGATAGTTCCTAAGTTGTTCGGTAGACCTCGAACCTTCCCATTAAAATAGTAGGGTTCTTGGATGAGTGCTAAAAGTGTGTGCCCCTTGGCTAACCCAACTAACAAACTCTCCAGACCAAAACTCTTACGAATTTTGAAATCTTCTCATTAAACTTTCTTAACACACTGGATACTCTCATAACATAGTTCTTGTAATGACACTCTATTTTTTTCTGATAGCGTTCTTTTTATAAGAGTATGACGCTACTAGAGCTACTGAATCTTTTACGCTTATAGCAAGGCGATTTTTAAACTCTTGTAGCGAGCCTTTAAAAACTTATGTTCTCATTGTATATTTTTTATAAAGTTTTAACACTTAAAGAGTTTAAATCTTAAATAAAAATGTTATGAGCAGTTAATTCGTATGATTCTCATAAAAACGCGCTTGTAAAAGTTTAAGTATAAAAATACTTGTTAAAATGCTCATATGAGACATAAAAGAGTTAAACTCGCATAACGCGAGCTTATGTTCTTATTAGTAGAATTTTATTCTTAAAATAAATCTTCGTCAACAGGCGCCATATCTTCCCTTGATCTTTTTTAACAGTAAAACTTTTAAATTTCAAAAACAGCTTATATATGTAAATTAGGACCTAAAAACACTGCAAAAAGCTATTTTCTTTAAAAACAAAAACGCATTAAAACAATTGAAACAGTTTGATCAATTATATTAAACATTTAATTTTTCCATATTATATTTCCGATTTATAATATATCCCACTTTTTCGATTTTTTCGAGGGGTTTCGCGTTTTTTCGAAGTAAAATATGTTATATTATCAGTAAAACTGCATTCCCCATATAATTTTTGTCTATATATCCGAAAAAATTGAATTTAAAATATATGTCATATGAAATTCTAATACAATATTATCATACGCAAACGTAGACATGACTCGGATCCGAAAATAAATAAACACTTCAAAAATAACTTTTACTCTTTAAAAAATTACTTTAACTCTTCAAAAATAAAACCGGCTAGATATTTTTATATACTCTTCTCTTTTTAGCAAAGCATAAAGTACTTGTTATGAAAGTTTTATGAGAATATCAATAAACTCTCATTAGAATTCAAATAGTGTTCTTGTGAGACTTTCGTGATTCTTACAAAATGAACTGATGTCTTGTCATAAGATAAAAAAAAGTTCTCATAAGTGAGCCATTTAAGCCTCATGAGCCACTCATAAAACAGTTGTAGCATTCTACAAGGGTGAAATAGCCCTGTATGAAAACTCTCAAAAGACTCTAGTAGAGTCTTATGAGACGAAAATTGTTAGTTGGGAAACAACGGTTAAGTTCGGTCGTTGCTGCTTTGCCATGTTGCAAGTTTATTTGAAGAACTTCTACCTTTGCTTGATCCATATTCATGATTAAGCTTAAGAGGTGTGAGTTCGAATGCTACCAATTGTACAGCCCGAAAGCGTTTCTTGGTTGGTAGCTTGCGATACAGAGCCTTTGCCAGTTGCAGAGCCACCCTCAGAGGGCTTATCGCTCACCAGCGCTAGGCTCTGTCCTAAAATTGAACCTGTGGGGTTCTGTGAGTGGTCCTTGTGGACCGGGTTGTTTGCTGTGTTAGTGGAGTCACAGCTCTCCATATCCTTGACTTCATTTGCAGCCTGAAATTTAATGGGAATTGTTAATCTTTCCTGTAAATTGCTCCTAGTGGCCACGTTAGTTAACGCTGCCTGCATTGCATTACCTGATTTGGTCACTTCCGAGTAAGTAGCTGGTTTAGCCTCATTTGAGTTCGCAGCTGCCGCTGCCCTACGCATTTTGAATTCAGCTTCAGCCTCTGTTGTCAGAAAAGTGATTTGACTCAGTAGGTAGAATGCTCTGTGCTGATTTGATTCCAAAATATCGTTAGAATCCTTGTCAACGCCGAAAACAAGGTGAACTCCGTTTTCATGTTCTCTGCGGCTATAGGTTCTCCATTTGTTTGTGGTCAAACCTGGGTTTTGACGTCTGATCCTATTGAGGAAAGTCGCTGTAGAGACGTCATTTGTACCTCTGACAAAGACTGACAGTCTGATAGGTTTTGGCAGCCTATCGTAATCAACTATTTCGAGACTACCTTCGCCCCAAGGGCATGGCATTTTCTCTATGGTTGCCTGAAGCCAGTCACGAGTCGGTTTATCTTGGCAGTTGACTACGAAGATATCCCTGATCAGACCGTAGCTAGCGAATTTTAAAGGAGTAAAAACTCCATCGCTATCCTCGCAGTCGATGTAGTCGGCCACAGCAGAAGTAATGTTGTCTTTCAGCATTTTGGCCTGTTCTTGGGAAATCTCCATGGACGCATTTTGGTGGATAATGGCAGCCCTGAACTCGCTGGAGGTCACTGCCTTAGAATAGGACGGCGCCAAATAGCTCATTCTTGGTACCTTCTCCACCGCTTTGCTGTCCTCCGGAGTACCTCCCGGAGATCCGCGAAGCGGTTCGGGGCGCAGCCCCTAGTTATTTCTAATATTTCTATTTATATCCATATTATTTATTTTTGAAAACTATTTTAAATAGGTTAACCAATTATATAAAATCACTTGCGCTATACATTTTTGTATATTTTCATATTGAATATTGCGTCCTTGTTTTCAATATTATTTATTAAAAGGGTAAAAATGAATTTCTGAGCTTTTTATTTATGGGTGGCTGGAGACGAGGAGAGATGAGAAAGATATTTTCAGAAAGCCTGGTTTTTCCAGGATTACTTGAGTCTGGAATACAGATGAGAATCAAGTAAACGTTGCTAATTTGATTCAGTTTCAAAATTTCATCCCTTCCTTATCCTTCAATTCTTTCACCATCCCGTTGTGTTGTTTGTAGGCAAAATTTTGTCATGGCCGCAAATATCCTTAGTGCTTGGAAAGAACCCCCCACATCCGGCGAGCTAAGCCCCCCTTGATGTCTACATCCTTGCACTAAGGACCCTCCTTATTTCTGTATTACCCCCGTGGTCATAACACATATAAGAGGTTTAATATTGGTAAACTTTAGGGGCGAAAAAGATCTAACAGAAATGTTAATTATAAACATAACAAATCCTATAATTGCCAATCTGGCAATTATTGAAAACCCGTATGGTAATTTAAGTGAACGGCAAACAGTTGTATGAAAATTTCAGTAAGAAGTCAAACTTTCCAATAAGATTTTTTTAAAACTTGTTCCAATTGGATTTTGATGTATGGAACTTTATGTAGAATCATGTCCTAAACAACTTTTGTTCTTGCACTTTTTGATAAGATTTACCGTTTTTGAGATATTCGCAAAAAAGTTTTCGTTCGTATGGGGGGTACCCCCCCTAATGGTCCATTTTCCCCATTAACGAACTTAGCCTCGCATTGTACGAAAAACGGACCTGTGCCAAATTTCAAGTCTGTAGCTCAATCCGTGCGCCCGCAATCCGCACCACAGACAGACGGACGGACAGACAGACTGACGGACGGACGGACATGCAGAAATTAATTATTTTTATCATTCTAAACACACTGGTGTAATTCATTTTTGTGTGCGATGACGGGATCTTGGCGTTACAAGCGGTAAGGCAAAGTTAGTATACCTTTGGTTTCACCATACGGGTATAAAAATCGTAAATAATGTAACAGAAAAAATAACAGTATCTGTTCAGGCCCACCATCAACTCCATTTCACCTGAAAAAGAACAAAATAAAAATGAAACAATAATAAGCATAAAACCCAATATACTTACCTCAAATCATCTTCATAAAGACAAGTTCCCGAAGTAAAATCAAGTGGAACACCCTCTCGGGGCAAAGGGTGCTTCACCATTTACCTATAAAACGAAAAGAAGACAGTAAATAATCATCATTATTAGTATCTGTTGCCTGATTGCAGCGTATCTTCTGCCTGATTGCAGCGTAGCTTCTGCCTGATTGCAACGTAGCTGGAGCCTAGTTGCAACGTATCTGTTGCCTGATTGCAGCGTAGCTTCTGCCTGATTGCAGCGTATCTTCTGCCTGATTGCAACGTATCTGTTGCCTGATTGCAGCGTATCCTCTGCCTGGTTGCAACGTATTTGTTGCCTTGATTGCAGCGTATCTTCTGCCTGATTGCAACGTATCTGTTGCCTGATTGCAGCGCATCCTCTGCCTGGTTGCAACGGATCTGTTGCCTGATTGACTTCTTGAGTTTCTTCCTAAATGGGATAGGAGTTAGGATTCGTTAGTTCGTTAACGATGTGATTGGATCGAGAGATGAAACCGAAGTGATTTGCTTCGAGCGGAGCTGTGTCTTTTATACTCGCTGAAGTAGCGGAATTTCCAATCTACGATAAAGTAGTGGAGGGGATGTCCCTTTTCTAGAGGATAAACTTATACACAATTTTGGTATTATCGTGATAAGCTCTTTGTACTTTATTCATGGGACCTTATAGTGGTACTCTAATTGTCATCTAGGGAATGTGGTCTTTAGTGTAATGTTTTACATTTCCTAGCTGAAGATGTCAAGTGTCAGTTTTTGTTTTGATGTGAAAAGTGAGTATGTAGTTTTGGTGTTTTAGGTTCGACTAGGGGATTTGAGGTGGACCGAGAGGCAGCAGTGGGTGGCAGAAATGGGTGGCAGACATGGGAGGCAAGGTAAGGTCAAGGCAGCTTGCTCCCACTTGGGCAACTGCCCTAATAATGATGATTATTTACTGTCTTCTTTTCGTTTTATAGGTAAATGGTGGAGCACCCTTTGCCCCGAGAGGGTGTTCCACTTGATTTTACTTCGGGAACTTGTCTTTATGAAGATGATTTGAGGTAAGTATATTGCGTTTTATGCTTATTATTGTTTCATTTTTATTTTGTTTTTTTCAGGTGAAATGGAGTTGATGGTGAACAGATACTGTTATTTTTTCTGTTACATTATTTACGATTTTTATACCCGTATGGTGAAACCAAAGGTATACTAACTTTGCCTTACCGCTTGTAACGCCAAGATCCCGTCATCGCACACAAAAATGAATTACACCAGTGTGTTAAGAATGATGAAAAAAGTTGAATTTAGCATGTCCGTCCATCTGTCCGTCCGTCTGTCTGTCCGTCTGTCTGTCTGTCCGCCTTTTTGTCGGTCCGTCTGTCTGTCTGTGGTGCGGATTGCGGGCGCACGGGGTGCCAATTTATCTGAATCAACTTTATAATTGACAGCCAAATATTTCTTTATAGCTGACAATGAAGAACCACCACGCTCTTTCAAATTTTTGATGGCACTATTTACCATGTCAGATGTTGGTGGATGATTTGGTTTAGCTTTTGGAGTCTTCTTTGCTCCACCACAAAATTATCCGTTTTTCAGTTCCAAATACAATATTTTCTCCTTCCATACCATAATCACATACAAAATGCAAGTTTCAATTTTTCCGATATTCCCGCTTTTCTCCAACATTTTTCTCGACTTTTCTAACAAAACGAAAAAGGAATCGGGATTTTTGATTTGGAATTACTGAAAGTGTAAACCAGAAAACCGCTGCCACCAGCAACCCCTGAAAGTATGCAATTTTCGTTTTTCAATATTTTCCGACTTTTCCGGTGGAAATTTCCAATTTTCCGCTCCGTAGTGTTTTTACCTGGTTATCGGTACCACCACACAAAACCATATTCGTTTTTAGTACACGCCGTGTATCACAGATGGCGCTGTGTGTGGAAAATGAGTTTCCCGCATTTCCATGGAGATTTTCCGAAATTTTCTTGGGTATTCTTCTTGCTTGGCCGAAGACCAGTCCGAATTGGTGCGTATCATCGAAATCTGTGCAGCCGTTCTTGAGTTATAAGCGTAGTAAATAACGTCATTTTTTTATATATATACTAGCAGACCCTTCGTTGGCAGCTAAAATTTTTTTGTATAAATTTTAGAATACCAAAAAACCATAAATAACTTAAAAAGTTTTGGGAAGAAATGTTATCCTTACAGAACCTTCCGTTTCGAATTTTGAAAATCTAATACCGGATTCGTGATCAGCGACCCCAAAAACCCTATAGTGCCAATTTTTCCGGGGAAAAATGGGAAAAAGGATATTTTCATTATCCTTACAGGACCTTCCGTTTCGAATTTTGAAAATCTAATACCGCATTCGTAATCAGCGACCCCAAAAACCCTATAGTGCCCATTTTTTCGTGGAAAAATGGGAAAAAGGATATTTTCATTATCCTTACAGGACCTTCCGTTTCGAATTTTGAAAATCTAATACCGGATTCGTGATCAGCGACCCCAAAAACCCTATAACGCAAATTTTTCCGGGGAAAAATGGGAAAAAGGATATTTTCATTATCCTTACAGGACCTGCCGTTTCGAATTTTAAAAATCTACATAGCTAAAAACCTGCTCCTGGCAACACAGATCATTTTGCAAAAAACCGCGTAAAAATCGGTCCAGTAGTTTTTGAGTTTTGTAATCTCAAACGGACAGACAGACATACAAACATCAATTTTTATATATATAGATAGAGAAAGGCACTAAAAGGTAAAAGTAATTATGCTTTTTAAAAGCTTTTATTTAGCTTGCCTTCGTGTCTGTTTGTCTGTCTGTCTGTTTGTCTGTCAGATCAAATCTTGCAACACACTTTTGACCCACTTCCACTTGTCCGATTGACTTGAAATTGTGCACACTTATATAAGTCCGATGACAATACAATATTTTCACTACTTCGTCCTTGTAAGGATAACGGAAGGTCCTGTAAGGATAACGTGATTATCCTTTTCTCCAAATTTTCCGGAAAAAAAATCTATTCTGGGGTTTTTGGGGTCGCTGAATCCGAATCTGTCATTAAAAAGTCTGTAAGGATAACGGAAGGTCTTGTAAGGATAACGTGATTATCCGTTTCTCCAAATTTTCCGGAAAAAAATCTATTCTGGGGGTTTTTGAGGTCGCTAAATCCGAATCTGCAATTAAAAAGTCTGTAAGGATAACGGAAGATCCTGTAAGGATAACGTGATTATCCTTTTCTCCAAATTTTCCGGAAAAAAAATCTATTCTGGGGTTTTTGGGGTCGCTGAATCCGAATCTGTCATTAAAAAGTCTGTAAGGATAACGGAAGGTCTTGTAAGGATAACGTGATTATCCGTTTCTCCAAATTTTCCGGAAAAAAATCTATTCTGGGGGTTTTTGAGGTCGCTAAATCCGAATCTGCCATTAAAAAGTCTGTAAGGATAACGGAAGATCCTGTAAGGATAACGTGATTATCCTTTTCTCCAAATTTTACGGAAAAAAATCTATTCTGGGGGTTTTTGGGGTCGTTGAATACGATTCTCAAGTTAAAAAGCCTGTAAGGACATCTCAAATGTAAGGATATATATTCGAAGACTAAAAAGAACAAAATAAAAAAAATAAAAAAAAAAAATTTTAAAAAAAGATTTTATTAAAAAAGAATGCACTAAAAAGAAAAAAATAATTTTCTGGACGCTGTGTATCACAAATATAAAAGCTTTTAAAAAGCGAGATAAAGCATAAAACAATAAAATAAAAATTTATCTCGCTTTTAAAAAGCTTTTATATTTGTGATACACAGCGTCCAGAAAATTATTTTTTTTCTTTTTAGTGCATTCTTTTTTAATAAAAGCTTTTTTTAAAAAAAATTTTTTTATTTTTTTTTACTATTTCTATATATATTTTTTCCCATTTTAGTGCATTTTTAATTTAAATAAAAATTTTTTTAATAAAATATTTTTTTAATTTTATTCTTTTTAGACATTTTGTATTTGATTAGTATGACTAAAAATCCAAAAGCAAAAACATAATCACTTTAGTCCAACAGTATCTTTGGTAGCCCTGAGAAGAGCTTTACAAAGGTAAGCTAAATAAGAGCTTTTAAAAAAATAGGAGAATTTTCAAAATCATACGGTAACTTGAATGCTCTTTAAAAATATTTTTGGTAGCCCTGAGAAGAGCTTTATTTTTTTGCGGTAAACTCATGCATTTTTTATGATTACCAAATGTCAATTTGAGTAGATTATTTTTTGGAAGCTACTGGTTTTTTAGCTTTACCTGCGGCTTTTTTTGGTTTAGGCGCATTGCACACACATGTTCTTTAAAGTTCTAATCCTTTTAAAAAACCCGCTTGATTGATCTCTTATTAATTTTCACAATATTATAAGATAGTTGTTGCTAAACTCGTCATTTTGTTGCATTAGGCATAGTACAAGGAAGTTTAGAAAATTAGTTCCTGAGTAAGTGGCTTTAATAGTTGCCTGTTAAAAGTTACAGAAATTTTCTACACAAGTAATTTTCGACAGCGCAGAACATTTTTAAATTTTCTTAGATACATATATATTCGAAAATCACTAATTTGAAAATCGAAAAAAAAACCAAAATGAAGCAATGTTATAGTTGATAATGATTATTTCGTTTATTGAATAAGTTACTAATTGTAAAACACAAAGTGGATTTTTTACACGATAAATCAATTTGATGTTATTTAATATAAAGTTCTGTTATCAATCTAATGCAGAAAAGAACCTATTTTTATTTAAACTATGTTGTAATGGAAATTTTTTATCAAATATGGAAAGCATTTAAAATTCCCTTTTGAAATAAGACGAATTTGAAACACATCTAATAGCTAAAACTTTCAAGTGTGTTTGTTTAAAAAAGTGTTTTTTTACGGAATATTGATTAATGTTGAAAATATCAAAGAAATATTTCTTTTAGTCATTTATTTACAAATTTAATGAATGATTTTTTATATATTTGTATTTTTAACAACACATGTCAGTGAACTAATAAAAGTTTTATTATCGGCTTACGAATAGAATGTACCAATTAATTTTTTTTCTAACTACAAACGACATATAAGAGGTTTAATATTGGTAAACTTTAGGGGCGAAAAAGATCTAACAGAAATGTTAATTATAAAAATCGTAAATAATGTAACGGAAAAAATAACAGTATCCATTTTGAAAATGAATATATATGACATAAAATGGGGTGACAAATTATTATTTTTTGATTTTCTTCTGTAATAATAATATTAACGATGTCCAGACAAAAGAAAATTAACAGATATCTAAATTATCACAAAAAATGTAAGATATCTTAAATTAGTCAAAAGAAAAATGTTCAATGGAAAAATTATATTTGAAGTCGATTATATTTTCTCCTTCGTAGTGGCTCTCACACATTCTTTTACCTACACTTACTTCTGTGACCAGTTTATTCGATTCGTTTTAATATTGTTCGAGTTTAACAGTAAACCGTTTCGTACCTCTGACAACTTCCGAGTGAATTTTTTTGCAACAATACGGAACATTGAATATATAGTTGAATAGTAAAAAAATGGCCGAAAACACAGCTACTGAAACAGTCGCCGCACCGCCAGCAGAAGTGAAGAAAACTAAGAAAGCGGCGATTGGTGGAGCAAAGAAGGCTCCAAAAGCTAAACCAAATCATCCACCAACGTCTGACATGGTAAATAGTGCCATCAAAAATTTGAAAGAGCGTGGCGGTTCTTCATTGTCAGCTATAAAGAAATATTTGGCTGTCAATTATAAAGTTGATTCAGATAAATTGGCACCTTTCATCAAGAAATATTTAAAAGTAGCCGTAACCAGTGGCACATTGATTCAGACCAAAGGGAAGGGAGCTTCTGGTTCATTCAAGCTGCCAGCTGGTGCTAAGGAGAAAGGTCAAAAGGTCAAAAAATCCAAGCAACCAGCCACAGAAAAAAAAGTTGCCAAACCAAAGAAGAAAGCCACAAAGCCAGAAACTAAAAAGTCCACAGCAACTAAGAAGGCAGCGATCGGTGTGAAAAAGGACAAGAAAAAGGAGAGCGCCTCAGCAGCAAAAACTGCAAAGAAAAGTGGAGTAGTTAAGGCTAAACCAAAAGCGGCCCCAAAACAGAAGCCAACCAAACCAACGAAGGCAGCTGCTAAGAGTCCAAAAGCGCCTAAACCAAAAAAAGCCGCAGGTAAAGCTAAAAAACCAGTAGCTTCCAAAAAATAATCTACTCAAATTGACATTTGGTAATCATAAAAAATGCATGAGTTTACCGCAACCAAATAAAGCTCTTCTCAGGGCTACCAAAAATATTTTTAAAGAGCATTCAAGTTACCGTATGATTTTGAAAATTCTCCTATTTTTTTAAAAGCTCTTATTTAGCTTACCTTTGTAAAGCTCTTCTCAGGGCTACCAAAGATACTGTTGGGCTAAAGTGATTATGTTTTTGCTTTTGGATTTTTAGTCATACTAATCAAATACAAAATGTCTAAAAAGAATAAAATTAAAAAAATATTTTATTAAAAAAATTTTTATTTAAATTAAAAATGCACTAAAATGGGAAAAAATATATATAGAAATAGTAAAAAAAATAAAAAAAAAAATTTTAAAAAAAGCTTTTATTAAAAAAGAATGCACTAAAAAGAAAATAATAATTTTCTGGACGCTGTGTATCACAAATATAAAAGCTTTTTAAAAGTGAGATAAATTTTTATTTTATTGTTTTATGCTTTATCTCGCTTTTTAAAAGCTTTTATATTTGTGATACACAGCGTCCAGAAAATTATTTTTTTCTTTTTAGTGCATTCTTTTTTAATAAAAGCTTTTTTTAAAAATTTTTATTTTTATTTTTTTTATTTTGTTCTTTTTAGTCTTCGAATATATATCCTTACATTTGAGATGTCCTTACAGGCTTTTTAACTTGAGAATCGTATTCAGCGACCCCAAAAACCCCCAGAATAGATTTTTTTCCGGAAAATTTGGAGAAAAGGATAATCACGTTATCCTTACAGGACCTTCCGTTATCCTTACAGACTTTTTAATGACAGATTCGGATTCAGCGACCTCAAAAACCCCCAGAATAGATTTTTTTCCGGAAAATTTGGAGAAAAGGATAATCACGTTATCCTTACAGGACCTTCCGTTATCCTTTCTGACTTTTTAATGACAGATTCGGATTCAGCGGCCCCAAAAACCCCCAGAATAGATTTTTTTCCGGAAAATTTGGAGAAAAGGATAATCACGTTATCCTTACAGGACCTTCCGTTATCCTTACAAGGACGAAGTAGTGAAAATATTGTATTGTCATCGGACTTATATAAGTGTGCACAATTTCAAGTCAATCGGACAAGTGGAAGTGGGTCAAAATTGGGTTGCAAGATTTGATCTGACAGACAAACAGACAGACAGACAAACAGACACGAAGGCAAGCTAAATAAAAGCTTTTAAAAAGCATAATTACTTTTACCTTTTAGTGCCTTTCTCTATCTATATATATAAAAATTGATGTTTGTATGTCTGTCTGTCCGTTTGAGATTACAAAACTCAAAAACTACTGGACCGATTTTTACGCGGTTTTTTGCAAAATGATCTGTGTTGCCAGGAGCAGGTTTTTAGCTATGTAGATTTTTAAAATTCGAAACGGCAGGTCCTGTAAGGATAATGAAAATATCCTTTTTCCCATTTTTCCCCGGAAAAATTTGCGTTATAGGGTTTTTGGGGTCGCTGATCACGAATCCGGTATTAGATTTTCAAAATTCGAAACGGAAGGTCCTGTAAGGATAATGAAAATATCCTTTTTCCCATTTTTCCACGAAAAAATGGGCACTATAGGGTTTTTGGGGTCGCTGATCACGAATGCGGTATTAGATTTTCAAAATTCGAAACGAAAGGTCCTGTAAGGATAATGAAAATATCCTTTTTCCCATTTTTCCCCGGAAAAATTGGCACTATAGGGTTTTTGGGGTCGCTGATCACGAATCCGGTATTAGATTTTCAAAATTCGAAACGGAAGGTTCTGTAAGGATAACATGTCTTCCCAAAACTTTTTAAGTTATTTATGGTTTTTTGGCATTCTAAAATTTATACAAAAAAATTTTAGCTGCCAACGAAGGGTCTGCTAGTATATATATAAAAAAATGACGTTATTTACTACGCTTATAACTCAAGAACGGCTGCACAGATTTCGAAAAATCCAAAAGCAAAAACATAATCACTTTAGCCCAACAGTATCTTCCGTTATCGTTACAGACTTCCTAATGCCAGAATCGGATTCAGCGACCGCAAAAACCCCGAGATGAGTTTTTTTTTCCGGAACATTTGAGGACAACGATAATTATGTCATCCCTACAGGACCTTCGCTTGTCCTTACAAGAACAAACTAGTGAAAATATAGTATTGTCATGGGACGTGTGCAAACTTTCAAGTCAATCGGATGGAGAGCGGGTCTAAATTGGATTGCAAGATTTGACCCCGACAGCCAAACAGATACGAAGGTGAGCTAAATAGAAGCTTTTAAAAATAGGGGAATTTTCAAAATCATACGGTAACTTGAATGCTCTTTAAAAATATTTTTGGTAGCCCTGAGAAGAGCTTTTTTTGGTTGCGGTAAACTCATGCATTTTTTATGATTACCAAATGTCAATTTGAGTAGATTATTTTTTGGAAGCTACTGGTTTTTTAGCTTTACCTGCGGCTTTTTTTGGTTTAGGCGCTTTTGGACTCTTAGCAGCTGCCTTCGTTGGTTTGGTTGGCTTCTGTTTTGGGGCCGCTTTTGGTTTAGCCTTAACTACTCCACTTTTCTTTGTAGTTTTTGCTGCTGAGGCGCTCTCCTTTTTCTTGTCATTTTTCACACCTATCGCTGCCTTCTTAGTTGCTGTGGACTTTTTAGTTTCTGGTTTTGTGGCTTTCTTCTTTGGTTTGGCAACTTTTTTTTCTGTGGCTGGTTGCTTGGATTTTTTGACCTTTTGACCTTTCTCCTTAGCACCAGCTGGCAGCTTGAATGAACCAGAAGCTCCCTTCCCTTTGGTCTGAATCAATGTGCCACTGGTTACGGCTACTTTTAAATATTTCTTGATGAAAGGTGCCAATTTATCTGAATCAACTTTATAATTGACAGCCAAATATTTCTTTATAGCTGACAATGAAGAACCACCACGCTCTTTCAAATTTTTGATGGCACTATTTACCATGTCAGACGTTGGTGGATGATTTGGTTTAGCTTTTGGAGCCTTCTTTGCTCCACCAATCGCCGCTTTCTTAGTTTTCTTCACTTCTGCTGGCGGTGCGGCGACTGTTTCAGTAGCTGTGTTTTCGGCCATTTTTTTACTATTCAACTATATATTCAATGTTCCGTATTGTTGCAAAAAAATTCACTCGGAAGTTGTCAGAGGTACGAAACGGTTTACTGTTAAACTCGAACAATATTAAAACGAATCGAATAAACTGGTCACAGAAGTAAGTGTAGGTAAAAGAATGTGTGAGAGCCACTACGAAGGAGAAAATATAATCGACTTCAAATATAATTTTTCCATTGAACATTTTTCTTTTGACTAATTTAAGATATCTTACATTTTTTGTGATAATTTAGATATCTGTTAATTTTCTTTTGTCTGAACATCGTTAATATTATTATTACAGAAGAAAATCAAAAAATAATAATTTGTCACCCCATTTTATGTCATATATATTCATTTTCAAAATGGATAATGTTATTTTTTCCGTTACATTATTTACGATTTTTATAATTAACCTTTCTGTTAGATCTTTTTCGCCCCTAAAGTTTACCAATATTAAACCTCTTATATGTCGTTTGTAGTTAGAAAAAAAATTAATTGGTACATTCTATTCGTAAGCCGATAATAAAACTTTTATTAGTTCACTGACATGTGTTGTTAAAAATACAAATATATAAAAAATCATTCATTAAATTTGTAAATAAATGACTAAAAGAAATATTTCTTTGATATTTTCAACATT